>OY856186.1:117352932-117374787 GCA_963693315.1 Diogma glabrata
TATATATATATATATATATATATATATATATATATATATATATATATATATATATATATATATATGAGCAATTTCACGAAGATTCAACAACGTTTTGACTTGACCCCTTTTAATTTTGATTATTTTTTGTTTATAGATAGTCTTTGATAAATAAAAAATACAAGTTCTCTTAGAATTTTTTTTTTCGACCAGGGGTCTTCACAGGGTGCCCCTCAATTTTTGTTATTTTGTGATGTGAGTGCATTTTGACGAGCGATTGTAGAAAAACTACCCAATCGATTTTCATAAATGATATGTCGTTGAATAGGTATTAGAATAAAGTTTTTAAAAATGTACACTGTTAATTTTTTGAAATAATTTTTAACGGTGTAACATAAGAAAAAAATGGTGTAATTGAAAAAAAGATGGCATAGCCTTTTTTTTTTTTTTAAACTAAATTGAAGCTTATTTTACATCTAACAACTTGTGAAAGTTTAGGATTAGCATCATTTTTTGTTTTAGAGATAAAATTCGTTGTGCATATGACTGTCGGGAATCAGTTTTTTTTGTTCTGAAGGAAAATTATAAAAATGGCGATTTTTAGATTCATATTTTTTTTTATGTTAAATATCAAATATTTTATTATTAAATGAACTTTTTAAAAAGCAATTTCAGTCAAGTTCAGCAAAATTTTGCGACATTTTGACTCGACCCTTTTTAATTTGGTTTATTTTGGTCTATATTTAAAAAAATTCTACTTTAAGCCGTATTTTCCATTTATCAAAGGCTATAGACCACGATGCAATAATATTTAAATTAATGAATGATTTTCTTTGTTTTTTTTTAATTTATCGAAATTTTATTTTTTTTCTGAAGACCTTAGCGAAGACACGTTTGCTTTAGTGCAAATCAATTTTCATCATATCTACAAAATCGTACACTTTACAAAAAAATTTTGTAAGCAAAAAGTGTGTAGTTTGATTTACTTAATTAAAAAAAAATATTAAATGTATAGGTTCTAATTTAAACAAAACCTATTGTGGCATATATCTCCAATACTTATGAGTTTCAAGGTCATTCAATATTACCATTGGACGTCCCCTCGACGCTTAACAAATATCACCTTGGGTTATTTTGTCCCATCTAGCATGGTTCTCGAGATAAAAGCCTGGCATTTTTTAAAAAACTCACCCTGTATATATGTTTTTAGGAAATGATTAATTTCTTAACCACACTATTTGTGAATTTTCGAAGGTTTGTAGGAACATTCTTACCCCGTACAATCCTAAGTAACTTGTGTAGTTATTATTGACTGTTTCCAATTGATTAGAAATCAATTTACGACAAGAATGTCAAGTATATTTGTGAATCATATGCATCTTGCAATTCGAAATCAGTTTTTGGGTTTATATGAATAAACCTTGTAGTTATTATTAAATTAAAACAACTTTTTTTCTAAACGTGTTTCGGTTGGGATTCGAATTCGCAACCTCATCAGTACCAATGATTTCGAATCTTTTGGTAGATACGCTATCAACTACACCACAGAGTTGATGGTTAGAAACATTTTAATTTTCGATTTATTCAATTTCTTTTTTGTAGTTGAAAACTTTTTTATATTTCACTAGCTACTAAAGTTAAATTTTGTTAAAGATTTTTATACTCGTCTATACATAGACAATTGTATGTTGTAAATCATTTTACGGGACAATTATAGGTTTATGTTTTTAGGAAATGATTAATTTCTTAAATTAAAATGTTTCTAACCATCAACTCTGTGGTGTAGTTGATAGCTTGTCTACCAAAAGATTCAAACTCATTGGTACTGATGAGGTTGCGAGTTCGAATTCCAACTGAAACACGTTTGGAAAAAAAGTTGTTTTACTTTAATAACTGTAAGGTTTATTCATATAAACCCAAAAACTGATTTCGAATTGAAAGATTCATATGATTCACAAATATACTTGACATTCTTATCGTAAATTGATTTCTAATTGATCTCTAGAAACAGTCAATAATAACAACACAAGTGACTTAGGATTGTACGGGGTAATAATATTCCTACTAACCTTCGAAAATTCACAAATAGTGTGGTTAAGAAATTAATCATTTCCTAAAAACATAAAAAACCTATAATTGTCCCGTAAAATACTTTTTCTACTCCTATCACAGTAAATTATGAATTACATCACACTATCCATGACATGTAAATTGATTATTTCAAATAGTGTGTGGTAAGTAAAACAAAGTGTGCGGTAATGGATTTTCATATATATATATAACGAAACACTTTCAATAAAAAGAAACATTTTTATTTAAAGAAAAATTTGATTTTTAAAACTTAAATATTACAATTCATTTTGACACAGAATAATGTAAAGCCTACCACAATTTGTAAACTATTTGCATTTAATTTATAATAAGTAGTTAATTTTTTCAAGTAATTATATGCGTTTGGGCATTAAAACAAAGTCGTAGAAAAAGTATATAACAAATCTCGAGTTGTAAAGCATTTTCCATGCTCGTGATTTACGTGAAGATATACTGCACTCGACGCTACGCGTCTCGTGCGCAATATTTTTCCTCGCATGTAAAATGCTATTTACAACTCTAGATATGTAATATACTATTACAACATACAATTGTCTATACAGACGAATATAAAAATCTCTAACAAAATATATATATACAGATATATATATATATATATATAATATATATATATATATATATATATATATATATATATATATATATATATATATATATATATATATATATATATATATATATATATATATATATATATATATATATATATATATATATATATATATATATATATATATATATATATATATACATATATATATATATATATATATATATATATATATATATATATATATATATATATATATCTATATATACACTAGAATTCGTTTATAATAAACCCTGCATATAATGAACACACGGTTATTATGAACAATTTTTTTAGTCCCTTGATTTTACTTAAGACATTTTTCGCTGTTTACACTACATATAGTGAACTTCGTTTATAAGCTTATAATTTCTTTTTTTTTTTTTTAAATAAAATGTGTTGTGTAGTAGGAATTACAATATGTGTCACAATAACATATAAAAACCTTTTAAGACCAAGGTCCCACAACAACATACGTTCAAAGGTGTTGATGGACGTAAATCTTTCTTTTTTTTTGTTTTTTTTATTTTTTTTAAAGAATGGACAACTAAACAAAAAATCCTATCACTGACAAAATATGACATAGTCCAATATTTTATGATAGAATAGAGAAAATAAATGTAAATTAAAAAATTACAAAATTACAAAAATTTGCTGAAACAAAACAAAAATGTAGTTGCCAATAATCCGCCCGGATAACGATAACGATAAATATGTTCCACTGTGTTCCAATCCATACTGTTGAGTACCAAAAATTCTAAATTGTACTAAAACTGTCAAATTTGCAATTTCATCGTTCCAATTCAAATATATTCTAAATTGAAAGTGAAACATTGTTTTGTTTGTTTTTTCATTTATACTAAGTTTACACCTGCAGTATCTAATTTGCTACGTATAGTGCCGGTCGTTTTCGTTATATCTCATATCGTTTATATATATATATATATATATATATATATATATATATATATATATATATATATATATATATATATATATATACATATATATATATATATATATATATATATATATATATATATATATATATATATATATATATATATATATATATATATATATATATATATATATATATATATATATATATATATATATATATATATATATATATATATATATATATATATATATATATATATTAGCCATATATATTAGCTAGCCATTTTCACCATCATACTTTTTAAATTTGGTACGGTTATGTAAACTCTTATTAATTAGGTATGACATATTAATTTTTAACGCGTCTTTTTCATTGTTAGTTTTTTGGTTAGAAAAAAAGAAGTTCCATATATATTTTTTATAAAAAACTGTAAACAGTTACTATATTCTTGCTAAAATTTTTTCACTTTTAATTTCAGCAAAAAATCACATGAAACATATATATACATTTATAAAATAAGTTGATTTATTTTTATTTTAAATGTCATACCAAATTTTAGTGTTCACACCGTAAAAATAATACCTATTTGCTACGTACCTAATTTGATACGTAGCAAAACATCCTACCAAATATTTTGTACGTACTTTTTCGATAACTGTTTGCATCGACCATAGTCGACCTAATAAGTAGAGTACGTCCCTATTAGATGCTAATGTAAACTTAGTATTAATCTTAAAAACTAGAATTATATACGGCCTGTTTGGCGAGAAGAGTTCAATATAAAATATTGAGTTGTATCATAATAAATATGATATTATCATAATAAGCATTAAATTGAAACTATGTGCCAAGTTAGTAGAAAATAACAAAAAAACTAATAGAAACAATGACAATTCAAACAGTTCTGCCATTTATTTAAAATGCCAAAAAACCAGTGTTGTGAAACGTTATTGTAACGTAACGAAAAAACGCAAAACCGGAATTTAAATTTCGTAACCGTAACCAAAACGCAAACGATATAATTTATATTAACCGTAACGAAAAACGTAACACAAACGCTATTTTTTTTAAGGTTATTCCGTTACATATTTATGATATATTATTTTTATTATATCATATTTACCTTGAAATTTAAAAAATAAAAACGAAAACAAAAAGGGAAAAGAAAATTATATCCTTAAAATTTAAATATGAAACTTTTAGTTACTTTTTCTACTCCTATCATAGTAAATTATCAATTACATCACACTAGTGTTAGACTATGGGAATCAAAAGTGTTACGTAATACATATACATATTACGTAACAGTCTTAGGAAAATATGCTTTTTACGAACTAGAATTTATGGTAAAAATTAAATTTTGGCAGCTTTTAATAATAATAAGTCAGAAATCCTTTTTTATACATTTTTAAATCGCAAATCAAATATAATTTAAAAATTGGAATTCATTTTGACGCAGAACAATGCAAAGCCTACTACAATTAGTAAATTGTGTATATTTAATTTTTTTTAAGTATTGATATATACAGTGGATTTACTATCCTTTGAAGGATATATATTATATCAAAACTTCTCGGTTCTGTAATTCTAATTTAGTAAATCCATATATTGGACTTGACTGGATTCGAACCGTCGACCCTAACAATGTATAGACTAGTGTTTTAACAAACTCGGTTATACATCGCTTAGTAATTCATCGCTCGGCTATATTCGGCTTTGTAATTAATAGCAAATTTTTTCAAGTAAGCATACAGGTTTCTGAAGTATAAAAAGCTCGTAGAAAAAGGATGCACCAAATTTTCGTGAAGGCACTGCACTCACCGCTACGCATCTCGTGCGCAATATTTTTCCTCGCATGTAAAATGCTTTTTAATGCTCTTGGTATGTAATATACTATTTTGTTACACTTTTTGTTATTTTACACGCAGTTATTGGTAGTAACATATACATAGTTTTGCTATCTTTTTTTTTGATAAAATGTGCTGTGCAGTAGACATTACTACATTACATGTGTCGCAACAACACATACAAACCTTTTAAGACAAAAGTCCCACAACAACATGCGTTCTATGGTGCTGATGGACTTAAATCTTTTATTTTTTGTTTTTGTTATATATTTTGTTAAAGAATGGATAACTAAACAATAAATCCTATCACATATAAAATGTGACATAGACCAATATTTCATAATAGGAAATAAAATAAAATAAGAGGAAAAAACAAATTTGTTTTAAAAATTTGCAAGAACAAAACTAAAATGGGGTTGCCAATAATGCACCTAGTGGCATATTCCGTGATCATGTCACACACTGTCATGTCCTCAATGATTAGATATAAAATAAATGAAGATATTAGAATTAAGGAATTAAATGAAGGCTACCTAGCACCCCTAATGTATCACCTTGGGTAGTGATATCTCACTGATATTGCCAGTGGTATGTGATATATGTCACGTGAGCTCGTATGCCAATAGCAGGGGTACTGGATTACACGGGACTGTCACATCTGATTCCTCCATGCGATTCCGATTAGTCCAATCTTATAGTAGTTTTGTGAAGTATGTAAATAGCTAGTTTCTATGTACTTCATTTCCCAATTATTACTTTTATTTATTCAAGAGTGATGTATAACGCAATCGTAACTGTAACCGAAACGTAACGAACACGTAACGAAAAACGTAACCAAATTAGATGGTCGAAACAATAACTGAAACGAAAACCGTAATTTCAATTTGCAGAATAGCGAAAACTTAAACGAAATTAAATTTATTTCTTTTCAAAAATTTAGATTTAAATGGCGGAAATAGTCAACTAAATTTTTGACTATTTCAATTTAGAATTTTTAGTACTAATTAGCATGGATTGGAACACAGTCTAACATATCAAAAGTTATGCAAAATACTACGGTTAAAATTAACGTCGATTGTCATTGTTTTCGTTTTCTATGTATTATACATTTCATTTTACATTCATACGTATCTTTTGGATTTGTGCATCCCTACAGAATAATAAAAACAGAAGTGGGGAAATATTATACGATTTGTTTTAAGTATTCTACAGACCTACAATCAAATTGCACAAAAAATCGAAAACGAAAATAAACGAAATAAAATTTAGTGTAAAAATCATTTCGTTTTATTTCGTTTTCGATTTTTTGTGCAATTTGATTGTTGGTCTGTAGCATACTTTACCTTTATTTTTTCAATTGTTAATGGGAGCCACCATAATGTTAGTTGACGTTTAATTTTATTTGGCAAGTCGCGTTGGTTGCTTTCCATTAGTAATTACAAATTGAATAGGAAATAGAAAGAAGTGTACGTTAAAATTATTTTTAAAAATTAGGTTTGCTATAATTTTGTGATACATATGCTTTATTTACGATGGAAAAAAAAGAAATGCCATATCAGTGCGAAAAAAATTAAATATTTTAAAAGAGGTGGACGCAAAAAAGCTGAGTTACCAATTTATAGCGGACAAATATTATTGTGCAAAGGCTACTATAGCGAATATTGTAAAGAAAAGGAAAATACTGGAAGATTTGGATGTGAATTTAAAGCGGGAAAAATACGAGAAGGTAAATTTCCAGAAGTTGAATCGGCCCTTTTAATATGGATAAAACAAATGCGTACAAAAGGTATACCTTTAAGTGGAGTAATTCTCAAAGAAAAAGCTTTACAGTTTGCTCACAAACTAAAGTTCAATGATTTTAAACCAACTGATGGCTGGCTTGACCGCTTCAAAAAAAGAAACGATTTGGTTTTTAAAGACATTGTAGGAGAAAAAGCTTGATTACAGAAAAATTACCTCGTATTCTTGATGGATATAGAAAATAAGACGTTTTCAAACTGGACGAGACAGGTCTGTTCTACAAATTACTCCCGAACAAAACTCTCGAATTCAAAAATAAAAGTTGCTCGGGTGGTAAAATGTGTAAAGAAAGGGTAACAATTTAGGTCGGTAGTAATTCTGACGGCTCCGAGAAGCTACCATTATTGGTAATTGGCAAAAGCGCCAAACCACGATGTTTTAAAAATATTAGGACGCTACCGGTTATTTAAAAAAATAATCGAAAGGCCTGGATAACACATTTTGAATGGGAAGAATATTTAAAGCAGTTGGACAAAAAATTTTTAAGAGAAGGACGAAAAATTTTATTCATAGCCGATAACTGTCGATCGCATTTTATCGTACCGAACTTAAGAAGTATTAAGTTGATATTCTTGCCGCCTAATACAACAGCCATCTCACAGCCTATGGACCAAGGTATTATTAAAATATTAAAAGGTTATTATCGTGAATTTGTTGTTCAAAAAATGAAGAAGGCGTGTTATCAGCAAACTTCAAAATAGATCTTCTAGATGCACTACATTTTATTAAAAGATCGTGGGACAAAGTCCGAGCTGAAACCAGTTTTTGTAAAGCAGGGTTTTTCGTAGGCACTTCTTCTAATCATCAAATTGAAGAGATATCTGATGACACTTTGCAATTATTATGGACCGATTCCTGGCTAGAGACAATCGTTAAAGATGTCTTATTAGAGGAATATATATAGATGTTGATGCAAACATGTTTACATCTGAGGAAATAAATGAAAATAATATTATAAATGATGTTCGCCAAGTCATAGATTCTGACGATGAATTTTCTGAAGAAGAAGAATTTCAACCACCAACCTAAAAGGAAATCCAAAACTCTATTAAAATTATTAGACTGGCATTAAGCTTTAACGATGGAACACAGAATGAGTTATAAAACTTGCATTCAATTGAAAATCGTCTAGACAAATTTGTAGAAACAAATTTCAAGCAGTCTAAGTTAACAGACTACTTTAAAAAGGTCTGAAAACAACATATAGGCATGTATTTTACATTTATATTAATTATATGTGAGTACATATAATTATTATGTATACATATGCGAGCAGATATTTGCTTATGTACATATGTATGCATACATACATATTTTATTTTTTATATCGATGAATTCCTATTTAATAAAACAATGTATTGATTGATTTGGTATAAAACATTTCATTTTTATTTTGAATACATCCATATCTCTGTGTGCACATTGCATGTATAAACTGTTATAAGGAACACCGTTCATTATATCCAAATATTTAGTTAAAACGAACACACGTTTATAATGAACAAAAATGTTGTCCCTTTGGTCGTTCATTATAAGCGCATTCTACTGTATACATATATATATATATATATATATATATATATATATATATATATATATATATATATATATATATTAAAGTCGATGAAAACACTAA
The DNA here is from genome assembly GCA_963693315.1 of Diogma glabrata. NCBI lineage: Eukaryota > Metazoa > Arthropoda > Insecta > Diptera > Cylindrotomidae > Diogma > Diogma glabrata. Next base: position 117,361,800 of record OY856186.1, read on the forward strand.
TATGTTTAACTTGTTCTAAATAAACAACAATCAATTTAAATTTCAAAAAAATACAATTTATTTTATAGGCGTCAAACCACCATCACCAAATATTATTTACATTCTGTTTTTATTTTGTTTTATTTATTTCTCTCTTCTTTTCAACCGGCCTCTACGAATAATTCGAGAACTAAAATATTGTTATTCTCATTAACATATAGACAGCGCTGCAGATGACAAGGTGATCATAAATATTTTTCCGTTAAATTCAAAAATATAAAATCCTACTACAGCTCGTCCATCCTGACATTTAGACGTCCTCGTCTATGTTGCATGTCATACACTAAATTTTAAATATCAAACGGAATTATTTATTATTAAAATTTTTTTTTTTTTTTGTTCAACAAAAATGATCAACAAAAATCAAACAAATTCATGTTCAAATAAATTAATTGCAAACTCAAATAAACAATATCATGATAAAAATCAAATAAATTCATGTTTTCATAATTAATAAATACTTAATATTTTAATTATTCTTCTTCGCTTTAAAATTCGTCACTACTAAGGTCTCCGGCCGGAATACAATTATGGTCTCTACACCATTTTCTCATGTTTGTACGATCAAAGGTACCTTCAAACGGGGTATTAGTGACTTGAAACCCTTCTATATCGGTAATTAAATACCTATTATTTGGTAAAACCTTTTTTATAATATAAGGCCCTTTCATTTTGGGAGCTAATTTCCTGGATCCACTGTTCACAATATTACGTATCATAATATAGTCTCCTTCATTATAATCTTCTAATTTATGGCACCTCATATCGTTTGCTAATTTATTATAATCTTGAACCTTTTTATTCCGTAATATTGCCCTATCTCTAATTTCCTCTAAACAAATTTTTCCCACCTGCGAATCTCTTAGATATTCGGCTACTCTATCGTCATTTAGTCCCCTTTGATTAACGCCAAATAGAACTACATTTGGGCTGCTATCAAGCGATCGGGAGTATGTATTATTTAATACCAACTCAACTCTGTGCAGCATTGAATCCCATTCCAGGCCCTTGGCCTTATCCACCATTTTACTCAATAAAGGAGTTATAAATCTATTAATTCGCTCAGCTTGACCGTTTGCTCTGGGGCAACCGGTAGCTACTAATACATGTTTTATATAGTTTGAAGATAAAAATTCTTCGAATTTTGACGAAGTGAAAGCACTTCCTCTGTCCGAAATGAGTCTAAAAGGCTTACTAAAATATTGAAAATACGTTTTTAAAATATTTATTACTTCTAAAGAATTCGTGGTTTTAGTAGGGTAAAGTTTACAGTGCTTACTAAACGCATCAATGATCAACAATATAAATTTGTATCGTTTATTAGTTTCTTCTAAGGGACCATAGTGATCAATATGAATGGTATGAAACGGTTCTTTTCCTTTGTCTATATTGTGTAAGTAATCACGTTTTAATTCATTAGGCGTAAACTCAATGCATGTAAGACAATTTGATATATGATCTGAAACTAAACTACTCATGTGCTTAAACCAATATGTCCTTCTAATTAATTCGATAACTTTATCACGTCCGATGTGACCAACCTCGTCATGACATGCTCTAACAACATTTGCTTTCATACTATCTGGTACTAAAAAGAGAACTCTATCTTTCCATTTCCGATATACCAATCCGTCATGTAGTTCATAGAATTTATCTTCTTTAACTTGTAAGCTTTCTTTAATTTTTACTATATTGGGATCTCTACTTTGAGCCACGGCTAAATTATAATCAAACGAATTTGGTTCTAAAACGAAAATTCCGAAACAACGACTTAGTGCGTCTACATGACACATTTGTTTATTTGATTTATGTTTGAGGACATAATCAAAGTTTTCCAATTCTAAAGCCCACCTGGCTATCCTTGGGTTAACTTCTTTCTTTTGCAACGTTAAGGTCAACGAGTTGCAATCTGTATAAATGTGAAACTTAATGCCATGCAAATATATTCTAAATCTACGTAGAGCATAAATAATTGCTAAAGTCTCTAGTTCGAACGAATGGTATTTAGATTCTACATCGGTTGTTCTTTTACTAAAGAAGAATATTGGGTGAAGTTTACTATCACTTTTCCTTTGGAGCAGTATGGCACCAAACCCTAACTTACTTGCATCACAATGCAATTCGGTATGATCTATGGGAGAATAAATTGAAAGAATGGGTGCCTCCACTAACTTTTGTTTTAAATCTTCAAAAACTTTTACTTCAACTTCCCCAAATCTAAACTCTGCATTCTTTTTTAATAAATCATAAAGAGGCTTAGCTAAAACAGAAAATGATTCAATAAATTTTCTGAAATATGACACCAATCCTAAGAATCCGTGTACTTGACGTGTATTGGTTGGGTAGGGAAAATTTATTACTGCGGATATATTTTTATTATCTGGCGATATACCTAATGATGAAACGTTATAACCTAAATATGAAATCTCTTCTTGCATAAAATGACATTTATCAATCCTTAATTCTAATTTATTCTTAACTAAAATCTCAAACACCTTTTCTAATAATTCCAAATGCCGTTCAATGGTCGCCGTATGAATAAGAATATCGTCAATGTAGATCAATACTTCTTTAGTTGCTAAAAGATCCCTAAAAACTTCAGTAACGAATCTCTGGAATACGGAAGGCGCATTGGTCAAGCCAAATGGTAAATTTAAAAATTCAAACTGCCCAAAGGGCGTAATGAAAGATGTGTATTGTATTGAATCCTCATGAATTTTTACATGATGGAAACCGTTCTTGAGGTCTAAAGATGTGAAATATTTTTTATTGGCTAATAGATCTAAATGGTCCTCAATTAGAGGTATCGGATAATGTTCTCGAATTGTCATTTTATTTAATGTCCTATAATCTATACATAATCTAAGTTCTCCTGATTTTTTTTTAACTAAAACAATTGCTGAACAATAAGGTGACGTACTAGGTCTTATTTTATTACTCGCTATCCAATTCGAAATTATTTTTTCCAGCTCATTTTTTTCATAATGAGATAACCTACGACATCTATATGCGAAAGGCTCATTTTTTCTTAAATTAATTTTCATTTCAAAAATCGTTTCCGGATTATCAGGTCTCTCTGCGTCTAAGTATTTATTAATAAACAAATCATGAATTATTTTTCTAAGATTGAATTCTAAATATCCGTTAATATCAATGACTTTATCATCAGTTTCTACAACATCAATTGCCAAAACATTATTTTCTTCTAAATCAAAAACATCATTTGCACAAGCAATTTCATTTACTTTAGAGATTTTAAATTTCCCTTGACATATCTCAACTTTAATGTCGTTTCTAGAAATCAGATCTCTTCCCACTAAGCAACAAGGTGTCATCGTCGTGTCAGGGACAACCAAAAAGTTTTGTTCAAAAATAATTTCACTAATTTTAATATTTATAGTCACCTCACCTTCTATTTGCAGTCGCGATCCATTAATGCCTGAAAATATACAATTATTATTATCTAATACATCAAAATTTTTAACATAACTATTTTTGATTAATGAAACAGGACTTCCTGAGTCAACTAAAGCTAATAACTTATTATAAACAACTTTATCTACATCTAAAAATTCGATTTCGATCTGAAAAGAAGGTTTAATACTCTCCTGTTGTACTAATTTGATTTCTTTCAGGTTGGTTGGTTGATCCGATGAAGTTCTTCTTCTTGGACACTGTTTGGACGTATGACTGATATCACCACAGTTGTAACACGATCCTTTTGGACGTCTGGGTTGATCGCAACTATTACTGAAATGACCGAATTTGTTGCAGTTGTAACATCGAACTTGTTCATTTTCCGATGACGTTGACTTCTCTAATTTTATATTACTGGTTTTAAAATTAAATCTTTTCTCCTGCTGACTATACATTTTTGGTTTTACATCCACTGTTCTATCCGCTGACGTTAACTGTGCCATAACTTCGAACAAGTCATTTGTAGACTTAAAACGCTGCATCCTCGCTTGTGTCTGGATAATTGGACTGTTTAGCCCGTCGATAATATATTCCAGAAGCTCGTCGTCATCTAATAATAATCTGTTGCCCAAAATAATTTTTTCATGAAAATAGGTCGAAAATTCTTCATCTCTTCGCCATATTCGTCTTTCAAATTCTTTTCGAGCAACTAATCGATTGCTTCGATTTGCGAACATTTTACTAATCTCGTCACATAAATTATTCACAGTCATCAATAGATGATCCGGTTTTGAGTGAAACCATTCAAGAGCTCGCCCTCTTAATTTTTTTATCATCACTAACTTAATTAACTTTTCTGTCACTTCATATTCCTCCTGAATTGTTTTTAGCTGTAATAACCATGTTTGTGTGTTATCAGTAGGCATTCCAGAAAAGACTGGCAACATTGTTGAGATCTCGTCTAGCGAGAATCCACTTTTAATTTTCACAATCTCCATACTATTATTTTCCCCATCATGATCATCCCCAACTGATCGATTGGAGTTTTGGTTTTTTCGTTTAGGCGGCATTATATGGTGATTCACAAAATTACTAAATTTTCCACACCTTTCGGAAATTAATTCACCCAAATTTTCACTTCGATATAACAACCACGCTATTATACACCAAAAACTACAAATACCAATCACGATGATGTAAGGATGACGCTTAATTATTTTGATTTTATTTCCACTTAATATAACCAAACGTTTGACGTCGCGTGTTCACCAAAATGTTTCTTTTTTTCACGAAACTAACAATTTTACTAGGTTAACTACCCCACACCTGATAAAATAAAGTCGATGAAAACACTAATATGTTTAACTTGTTCTAAATAAACAACAATCAATTTAAATTTCAAAAAAATACAATTTATTTTATAGGCGTCAAACCACCATCACCAAATATTATTTACATTCTGTTTTTATTTTGTTTTATTTATTTCTCTCTTCTTTTCAACCGGCCTCTACGAATAATTCGAGAACTAAAATATTGTTATTCTCATTAACATATAGACAGCGCTGCAGATGACAAGGTGATCATAAATATTTTTCCGTTAAATTCAAAAATATAAAATCCTACTACAATATATATATATATATATATACACACATATATATATATATATATATATATATATATATATATATATATATATATATATATATATATATATATATATATATATATATATATATTATATTTATTATATAGACTTTATACGTCTTAAACCCTACAAGGTAGGAATTTTTTATTGAAATAGATAATTAATTTCTTTAACCTCACTATTTGTGATTTTCGAAAGTTAGTAGGTATATTCCATACTATCCTAAGTCACGTGTGCAGTTATTATTGAATGTTGCCAATCAATATGAAATCAATTTTACGACATAAATGTCAAGTAAATTAGTGAATCGTATGAATTTTTCAATTCGAAATCTGTGTTTGAGTTTATCTGAATTAACCTTATAGTTATTTGTTAATAAAAACAACTTTTATCTCTGAACGTGTTTCGGTTGAGATTCGAACTTAGAACCTCATCAGTACCAACTAAGTTTGAATCTTTTGGTAGACACGCTGTCAACTGCCCCTCGGCGTCGACATTTAGAAACATTTTTAATTACGATGTTGTAATTTCTTTTTTCTTAGTGAAAAACTTTTTTGTCATACTTCACTGGCTACAGAGTTAGTATCACAAATAGTGAGGTTAAAGAAATTAATTATCTATTTCAATATATATATTATATATGCTAAAAAACAGAGAAATCAAAATTAAAATAGAAAATTTAAGGAACTTGGTAAATGCCCACGCACTTCTGAACATATATCGCAAATGTATGCATAGAAAACTCTGTATGCGGCAGAGACACGGGCTTTGATATCTGCCTGCAGTGGCGGATTATGCCTTTAAGGGGCCTGAGGCGGAACAAAATTTTGGGGCCTAAGATTTTACCAAAAATTTTGCGAATGAGTTTGATTAAGACTATTTCTTAAATAATTTTTTATCCGCTTCAGAACGGAGAAAGGTCGTTCCCCACTTGCGTTGCATATGTAAGGCAATGTAAGAAATATTTTTAAAATAGTTTCCACATTGGGAAATGAAGATTGCAGGCCATCAATGATTACCTTGTGCATCTTAAATGGACAAGTGATGTTCTCTTCTTTTATATATTTTAAAAAATGATGTACTTCGTCTTTAAAATATTGTACTTCTATATCCCTCGCATATGTATTTAACAATTCTAAAATACACTTGTCAACTTCATCACTGGATATATTTTGATCAAAAAATTATTTAAAATTATTTAAAACAGTTTCATATATGGACGTTCGGGTAGACATTTCAGTGGCAAGTCTATCACAGATCATATTGTGAGTACTTATAATAAACAATTCTCGTCGTCCTACTAGCTGTGTATCATTTGCAGATGATTCATCATACATAATTTTGCGTTTTCTTTTTCGTCCTTCTTTGTAGCTAATATTGTCTGTTAATAAGTTTGCTTGCTTTTCTATGCTCTCAAAATCATTCCGAACATCCCTTATAAATTGTGACAAAGAATTAAACAGTTTTACTCCTTGTAATAAGTTCGTTTGAATATTTTGAAATGATTTTCTAGTACTATTGATTCTTTGCAATAATATATCCCATAGAACGGTTAATAAGGCAATTCGTATTCATCGAAAGAGCTAGCTAATTTTTTAACCTCAACTTTAGTAATCGGTTTTTCGTCTTCATTTTCACTAATTTGGATAAGAACGCTTTTAATATTTTTGTAATTAAACCGCAAGGCGGATACTGCATCAGCTCTTGCAGACCATCTTGTCACTTATGTCACTTAATTTTTTAATATGTTTGGAATTAGGATCGGAAAAATTATCAATAAAATAAGCAACTTCCATCTGTGAGTAGATGAAGAAAAGAATACATATATATATTTTGGATAAAGTTAAAATAATACACCGCAGTAGAATAGGCATCTGCAGCATAATTTCCAATTAAATTAAGCGTATGACTTGTACAAGGAATAAAAATGGCGGTCTCACTTAGAGTTTTAATTCTGGCTTGTAAACCATTATATTTTCCGGCTATATATGTTTGACCGCGACAATTTTGAATATCCAAAGACAAATTGTTTAAAGTTTTCAAAATAAGTTGTGCTAGATATTCTGAATTGTGATTTTCAATTTGTAAAAATCCGAAAATCGTTCTCTCGCATCGCCCACTTTATCAATGTACCTTAATATAAAACTTAGTTGGTCAGTGTGGTTCACGTTGGCGTAGAATCAACAATAATTGAATAATATAAAGTCCTGAATTTCTTGAATTAGGTGTTCTTTTACTTCAGTTCCCATTAAATTTATAAATTCATCGCATGTGGTATGTGATAAATAACTTACATTACCTTTTCCTGGATGGCTGTACCTCTTCAAATGATTTTTAAGAAAATCATCAAATTGGGATAGGTACTCAATGCATGTCATAAAATTTCCTTTTCTGTTCGAATCAATATTTTCTCGATGACCACGAAATGCTAAACCCAAAGTAGCTAATAGCTTTATTGTAGCTGCAACTCTTTTTAAAACTTCCCGCCAGCATTTTTGTTGTACTTCAATTTCACGAGCTATTTGAGTATCAATACGTCCAGTTACAGACAATCTTTTTTTCAAATTTTTCAAACAAATTTTTTAGACAATCTTTTTTCCAATCAACGTTGATAAAACGAAATATACAACTAAAGCTAAAACACCTATACTATATCAATCATATCATATGGAAACCCTTTTCAAACGTTAATCCAAATGATGAATTTAGCATGTATTGTATAAAAAATACATGGATTTTAAGCATACAATAATATATTTCAATTCTACACGTTAAAAAGTTTTCATTTATTTAGTTATATATGAAATTAATCTAAAATATGTACAATTATATGCTTAAAATTGAGGTTTTCAGTTTAATGCTTTCAATAAATTGTAGGTCTTAAAAGAAATCCAAAATCATTGATGAAAACATAAAATTTAAATATACTTCAAATATCCAAAAAATACTTATCTGGATTTTGTTTTTATCAATAATTTTGCGATTAATATAATAACAGCGCATTGCAAATAAAGTTTTAGTATTAATATTCATTCGTAACAGTGGAACTTTTCAAAACAAAATGTTTTTTTACTATACAAATTGGAAAACGAATTTGTACATTAAAAAATTATAAAACTATCAAATTAGAATTATTAAAATAAATACATACATGAAAAAAAGTAATACAAATTGACAACCTATAACACTTTTACATGTGGGATAATATTAAAAAAATCTTTAGGTTTAAAAACTTTGGTTGAATGAACGCAGTCATCTGATATTTGAATACCTATAAAATATCAATACTATTTGTAGCGAGGGGGCCCCTGTGAATGCGGGGCCCGAGGCGGCCGCCTCTTCCGCCTCTATGGTAATCCGCCACTGTCTGCCTGCATGTCATTTGACGATGTTATTACAGACCCGAGGTTTTTAAAGTTTTACGAGCGTTCCACTTCATAGTCGCCAGTATCCAAATTTCCAGGAGGTATGTTCTTAGATGTTGTTAACACTTTATCCTTAATATCCTTACTATTCTTATAATTTTGCTTGTTCTACGTCCGAAAAGCACAATATCATCTGCGTAGCCAAGAACTTGACTAGATTTGTTATATATGCAGTTTTGTGTCTCAATTCGGCTTTTTCCTATCGCGTACTCCAGCGCCAAATTAAATAGTACGGGCGCGAGTGTCGAACCCCTGATGTTATATCGAAAGGATCAGAAACTGACCATTCGATTACTATTCTACAATTTGATCCCGATGTTGTGAGTTTGCACAGAGAAACTAGTTTCTCTGGGATATCAAGGCATATGAGTGCGGACCAAAGGTTTTCGCGGATGATACTATCATATGCTTGCTTGAAATCAACGTAGAGCTGGTGAATGCTTATGTTGTACTCCCAACATTTTTCCAGAATCATCCTTAATGTAAAACATTGATCTGTGGTTGAGCGGTTGGGACAAAAACCACACTGATAGTCACCGATGATAGATTCGGCGAACGGGATGAGTCGAGCAAGTACGACATTAGCTAGTATTTTATATGCAGTGTTTAACAGTGCGATGTCACGATAATTTTCACACTTAAGACGGTCACCTTTCTCTTATGTAGCGGAACAATGAGAGCTGTTTTCCATTCAGCAGATAGTTCTCCTTGGTCCCAGATTGCAAGAATCAGATCGTATATACGTGAGACCAGAGCTGCTCCTCCATTTTTCAGAAGTTCTGCGGGAATTTTATCGATAACTGGTGATTTGCCATTTTTCAGATTTTTAATGGCAGCTTCCACTTCTTCTATTGCTGGGTAAGGGACAAAAATCTCCTCAGTTGATGGAGCAATTGTTCGAATAGGATGAACTTCATTCGTCCTATTCAGTAGGTCTTGAAAGTGGCATCGCCACACTGCCAGCACATCACGTTCACTTGTTGAAAGTTCATTATTTTCATTTTTGATGGCTGTAGATCTTGGGTAGAAATCTTTTGTAAGATTCCGTGCATTGGCAAAGCACTCTTTTGAATTTCCGGTGGCCGCATGTTGGTTGATGTTTTCGATGCAGCTCTTCATGTGTTCGCGTTTCTTTTTACGTAAAAGTTTTGCTGGGGCTTTCCTGGCGCATAGATAATCAGCTTGGGAGCTTCGGGTGTTCCTTGTTAACCATTTTTCTCGCAGTTTTGGTTTATGTTCAACGGATTGGCGGCACTTGTCGTCAAACCATTCGTTGTGTGATTTCGGTATCCATCCAACTACCAGTTTTATAAAAAAACATAGTAATCCAACTAAGAGCTGTCAAAACTGTAAACTTTGAAAACCCAAATAAATTAAATTGTTTTTTCTTGCAATTCAAATGATGCAATGTGTTTAAGTTGTTTTTGCTATTTGGTAAGTTATTTAAATCAGTGTTTCTCAACTGATTTCATGCTACGGACCAATAAATATTTTAAGATTTTATTGCGGACCATGGGAAATAAAGTTAATGTTAGATGGGCGAAAGTGCAGGTTTTTTTATAGGTATGTTCATACCAGTTACCTACAAAGTTTTCACTGTAGAATAAAACCACAATATATTTGAATATTTTAAATATTATTATGTTACTTTTTCTTTAAGTAATTTAAAAAATCAAAATATTACATATTTCATAAAAAATAATAACGACATTGTATCGGAAAATATTCCTTTTTAATATTTTAATAAACATAAAAAATTTCTTACAACTAGATGTGTGATTGTTGTTGATTTTTTTCGTTTATTATTTTGTCAATTCTTGGCAGTATTGAAGTTACTGCCATACGCAAAACTGAATTTATATTTAAACGATTTCTCTGCTTCGTTTTGATTATTGTCATCGCTGAAAAAGTCGATTCACATAAATAAGTCGTTGAAAACGGCAGTAACACTCTTAAGGCTTTTTCATGCAACTCTGGATATTCCTTATGAACTTTAACCCAAAACTGAGTTGTGTTTAATGAATTAAATAAAACTTGTAATGTAGTATCACAGCTTAGTTCTATTAATTGTTCTTCTTCCAAATCAGTGAGAGTTTTTTCGGGTTGATCAATAAACGGATTTAAAATCCACATATTTCCTCTCCGTAGATCTTCTTCTATTGGATAATAATGATTAAATGAACAATTAAGGGCTGTTAAGTGTTCAAAAACAATAATTTTTAAATTGTTTAAATTGATATTCACTTCATTAACGTATTCTGCGAATGAATGAAACATATCGAAATTATTTTCGTTCACCCGCTTGCACCATAATTGCAACTTTTTTTTAAATGTCTCTATTTTATTCCACATGTCAAAAGTTGTGGTATTGTTCCCTTGCATAGTTAAATTTAATTCGTTTATTAATGAAAATATATCGGATAAGTAAGCCAGTTTTGCAACCCATTTGTTGTCGAGGAAAACATTTCTTAATTCCGATTTTTTGGTTTCTAGAAAAGCTTCTACTTCATTTCTTAACTCGTAAAGTCTTGTTAAAACTTTTCCTCTTGACAACCATCGAACTTCTGCATGAATCAATAAATTTTCATGTTCAGATCCCATTTTTTTGCATAATATTGAAAACAATCTGGAATTAAGTGCATTACTTTTGATGAAATTTATTATTTTTATCGATTGAATAAGAACTGTGTTCAATTCAACAGACAATTTTTTAGCAGCTAAATGCTCTCGATGTATAATACAATGAGTGAAAATCAGTTTGTCGTCTGCTACCTCTTTAATTTTCTTTGCTACTCCTGAATGTTTGCCAGTCATACTTGCCGCTCCATCAGTGCATAATCCAATACAGCGTTTCCAAGTAATTGAGTTCTTTACAATATAGTTATCAATTGCTTTAAATATTTCTGAACTAGTTGTATTATTAAAAAGCTCCACACAACAAAAAAAATCTTCCTTGACATCATAAATTTCGTAATCAATATAACGAATATAACATAACAGTATTGCCTTATTAGTAATATCTGTAGATTCATCGAGTTGAATAACGAAAAATGATTTGCTTACTTTTTGAATTAATTGGTGTTCAACATCAGTTGCTAGTTCAGTAATTCTGCGTTGAATAGTATCGTTAGAGAGCGGCAAAGTTTTCATTTTATCCGCAGCGCTTGCACCTAGGATTTCAGAACACACGTCTATTAAGCACGGTTTTATTAAATCTTCGGCAATAGAATAAGCCTTTTTGCACTTGGCAATTCGTAAAGCAACTAAGTATGATGCTTTTACAACAGACTTATCGGTAAGAAGAAAGTTTTTGAAAAATAACTTTTGGTTTTTAAATTCAGTACTTTTGCGTTCAAAAAATTCCGGTGGCTTATTTTGTAGATGCGAATGTTTTGTTTGTAAATGGCGTATTAATTTTGCAGGCTTCATGGATTCGTTTGATAAAATTTCTCTGCAAATCACGCATTGAGGTCTTGACAAATTTTCCTCTGATTCTGGTGATAAAATGAACCCGTATTTTATAAAATCCGGTTTATAACGACGAATGAATAATTTCTGTTTTTTCTTTGCCTCATTCATTTTAAACTGCTAGCATACATCACAAAATTATTTTCAATTATTAAATAATTAGTTATAATCTCAATTATTACACACATACTTACACACTTAATTTGTAACCTATATAAACCAAAAATTTAATTTTTATTGAACTACCACACAAAACTTGACAATGTTCTGACTACGAGCAACAATTACTATAAAAAACGTTATTTTGATTTCTACAGTAGATGCAAAAATAATAATTTCTAACGGTACAAATGAATTCGAAAAAAATATTTTCTTTGAACTACATACCCTCAAATTTAATTTTTGTTTTAAATTTGATGCTTTCCTTCGTATTAAAAATAAAACGTAAATTATTTTGCTGCATGGTTTGTTCAATTATGCAAGTATTGTTAAATAAATAAAAAGGATAACGAAAAACTACTAATTTTCTTTTTCTGCATAAATATAAATATAAAAATTGACTCAAAAAAATTAAAATTTTATTCTCAAGAGAAAGATATTATAGTTATTTGTTTACTTTAAATTTCATTTAAAAATAGTAAGCTTTGCGTTTCATCATAATTCTATAGATTTTTGTTGCGAATGTTTATTTCATTGAATATATTTTCAAAATAAATTGCTTTTAAATCTTTTAATTACAATATTTTTATAAGAATATTTGTTAAAGTTGAAGGTAGTAAATTGACCTACATAATTATTTAAATAAAAGTCGTTTTATTTTGAGGAGTGAAAAGCGCTCGATAAAATAAAATTGTAAGCTCTGGTAATAAATATAAAAAAATTCGCGGACCAATAAAATTTTTCTGCGGACCAGCTATGGTCCGCGGACCTACGTTTGAGAAACACGGATTTAAATTATTATTTTGATATTTTAGTGCTATAAAAATATTAT
>OY856186.1:117374987-117451721 GCA_963693315.1 Diogma glabrata
TTGCAATTCAAAATTCAAAATAGTAGCATGATTTATAATTTTCTTTTATATTCAATCAATTCTAAATTGAAATTATGCTTTTCAAAACTTACATAGTTTTGGCATAAGCCTCCCCCATATTTTTCCATTCAAATTTATTGTGTGTTAATTGCTCTTGTCAAGATCATCTCTCCATCGTTTTATTTGTCTTCCTCTAGTTCTGTAGCCATCTCTAGGAGTCCACTCAATTTTCTGTTTTGTCCATCTATTGTCTGTTGTTCTGGCTAGGTGATCTGCTCAATTCCATTCAAGCTGTTTTGCTCTTTCAATTACATCAGTTATTTTTGTTGTTTCTCGTATTGATACGTATCTTATTCTTTGTCTTCTGGAAACTTTCAACATTGACCTCTCCATTGTTCTCTGATAGGTTTGTAATTTCGTTATCTTTCTTGTAGTTAAAAATTCCACGTCTTGTGGTTAAATTCCCATATGTTAAAACTGGTAGAATTGTGGAGTCGAAGACATACTTTCTAGATTCGTTTGTTAATTTAGCATTTAATATTTCCTTCACGTGGCGATTCTCGAACGATATTACTTGGACTAGATATATTTATTCTGTAACATATTATAATTTTTCATTACCGAGAGATATATCTTGATTTTCTATAGAATTGGTCATTATTTTTGTTTTATTTTTGTTCATTTCAAGACCTACGTTTTACATACATCATTCAGTTGGTTGATCATTTTTGTTATTTCTTGATGTGTATTTCCTATTAGCAAAATGTCATCAGCAAATTTTAAGTTTGATATTTTATCTCCATCAACGCTTAATCTATAATTTTCCTAGTCTATTTTCATAAATGCTTCTTCTAATACTGCTGAGAAAAGTCCAGATGATAGTGCGTCACCTTGCCTTACGCCTCTTTCTATCTTAAATTGATTTCCTTTCACATCTGTTGATACCGTAGCACTAGGGTATTCAATGACGATTATCGAGTACCCGGGTACCCGAGTATTTTTGGATTTTTTAGCATACTCGACTACCCGGGTATTTCGATATACTACTCGGGTAATTTGATGGACTACAATATTATTATTTTCAAGAAATAATCAAATGAGCCACCATGCTAGAATTAATATTGATTGAATGATACGACCTAGAACCTTTTAAGACCTAGTAGGACCTTGGTCTTAAAAAGATTCTATGTGTTGTTCACAAATTGTAATTTCTATTACACATAATATTTTATTAAAAAAAGTATCAACAAAAAGCGAATTCATGCAGTTCATACCTAGTTAACGAAATGATAAAAATGACCGTGGTGAATGCACTATGCTGATAGACAAAACTATATGTGGAATTGTCATTAATGAGAATTCTACCCTGCCAGACACCGGATAACGATAGCTCACATTTGTATGAAAAATAGAATAATAGAATTACCAATGATGAACTATCGTTGACACCGATCTTAAGACATTGGAATTATACTTATTGATTATTGGCCCCATTTGTGAATTTATCTAATAGCTTCTATATACATATATGAAATAAAACATTTTAAAAACAAGTTATAGTATATTCTTTTGGTTTTGTTATAAAATTTAGGGCATTCTTTACCGTTATTTTAATTTTGCTTTGTAAAAAAAATTGTACTAAATTCTCTAGTCTCTTGACTGAATTTCAATTATTTATTAGTCAAATTTCCCAAATTTTTTTTCCATTAACAAACCCTTAGTCGAGTAATTTGGATACTCTACGTAGCACTACAGTTTTTGCATATATTTTTTAAAATTCTAATTATTTTTTCTTGTATCCCCTGACTTTTAAGAGCATTCCATATTGCTGTGTATTCAATCGAATGGAATGCTTTCGTAAGATCTATAAATGCAATGTACAGTGTTTTGTTATATTCATTACATTTCTCTATTAGCTGGTTAACCAGATCTGAAGCCTGCTTGCTCCCTCGGTTGATTAAGTTTTACTGTTGGTCTCACTCTCCGAAATACACGTTTGGCAAAGACTTTGGAAGTTGTTGAAATTATGCTGATTGGACGATAGTTATTGATGTTATTTTTATCACATTTTTTGTGTAAAAGTGTGATTGTTGATTTTGTCCATTGTTCTAGTATATTTTCATTATTTACAATCTCATTAACTATGTGTGTTAGTATTTCGATGAGTTGATTTTTTAGAAAGTTTCAGCATTTCTGCTTTAATACCATTATCCCTGTACTTTTACCATTTTTTAATTCATCAATTGATTTATCTATCTCTGTCGGTATGAATTCTGGAAAATAATTCATTAATACTTTCTATTATGTTTTCTTGGTTTTCTTCTTCTGTGAATGTGGTTTTATATAGTTTCTCAAAAAATTTTGTTGCAATTTTATTTATATTTGCCCTATTTGTTTCATTTCTATTATTTTTCTTCATTTCTGCAATCCGTTCTTTGCCATTGCATAAATTCTGTTTTATTAGTTTTATAGATTTTGTATCTTCAATTGTTTTTTTATCATGATTTCATTGAATTCCTTTATATCTGCTTTTGTTCTTTTTAAGGTTCCGTACTTTAAAAAAGTAAAAACAGAGCCCTATTGGTGAGAGTTCAGCGTCCGTCCGAATTTCTACTCACAAAATTTAAATGCTATCAAGTTGAAATTTTCTATAGTTATTAAATGTGTTTCCCCACGCCTGCTGGTAACAAAAAAATTTCAAATATTTGTTTTTATTTATATTTTATGGACATAGATAAGAAGATAGTAAAACAAAAGTTTTTTTTGTAAGGAATAGTGTTTGGTTTAGAAAAATCGAAAAAGATCAAAATATTCCCAAAACAAATTTCATTGATTTTTCGACTGCTTAGTTTTTTAGATATTGCCAAAAACGAATGTTTGTTTTCCTTTCCCCACCCCCTTAACTCCGAACATTACACAAGAAAAAATTTGAAAAAATTCATGGTTATGGGCAATGTTGTAAAGATTGAACGAAAACTGTAGCGGTCGGCTTATCATTTCAAATGTTATTTTGAGGAGGTTGAGAGTGGAAATTTTGAAAACAAATTACTTATGACCTTATCGAGTGGGGTGTCATATAAAAGGTGTATTTTAGGTTCTATAGGAAATGTGCATTATAGTAAAATATTGAGTCAAATGAAATATAGAAATGAACAAACAAGATCAGATTATATCAAACAAGTTTAACAAGTCAGATGAACTCGACTTCAGGCGAAAGGCGTTAGGTTGGAAAATTATGCGATAGCATACCTGCATTCGATAGATTATTATTTAATATATTTGCGTTGCAAATATTCTTTGTGAGGTTGATCACTAATTACAAACATTTTTGAAATTGTTGAACTATTGAACTACTGTTGAACTATAAAATTGTTACAGTCAAGTAAATCGAGGTTGTGGATCTGTTCTTTTCGTTAGGTCTGATACAGTACCACTAGTGCAGAAAAATAGTAGCCACCATAATAGTATCACTTCGATTTTAGCTCTGCAGGCAGTCATTGTGAATGCTCAACTAGCTGAAGTTCAAAGTCTGTTGGTATACCGATCTCCCCAATGTTCAGAAGACAAATCACTCAACTGTGTTAACAATCCACTCGTTGGCAATAATTTGACGACACTTTTTCCTTCAACTATTGTGATAGGTGACTTTAATGTTGGTTTCAATAAAAATCCTCAAAACTGTCTCTCAAACTATTTTCTACAAAAAATTTACAAAGAAGAATTCATGAGCCAACAACAGTTGATTATATATTTTCCAATATAAATAATTTATAAGCTGGCGTTATTGAAGCTTTCTTTAGCCACCATAAACAGTTTTGGGTAAGATGCAACCCAACTTGAAACTTTGCTAACAAAAACTGTTGTTTTCTCAAATATTATACACACGGCGAATCCTCAGCGAGCGAATTATATTCGCACTTGCCTGACTGTTTTTAATTATTTTTAGGAGGTTTTTTGTGTGTTTAATTTTTCTAATTTCTTCTCTTTTGTATATTAATTACATATTGTGTTTGGTTTGATATTTTATATATTTTATTTGTGACTACAACAGATATTGTATCGTTTGCTGCATTTATAATACTTCTTTCAAGTCCATTGATTTTCATTTGTGTGGTTGGTAATTCTTTTATTATTTCATATTGGCATTCTAGTTTTAATTTTTCTATATAAGCGTTTATAATATCATTTGTAATATATCTTGGAATATATTTTTTGGGTTGGATTTATGAAAATCTTTGTGTGGTGGTTTACTGTAATTTTTGGTGGTTAACTGTAATTCTTGCTCTGACAATTCTGTGATCACTGTCGAAATTGAAGTTATTTAATATTGAAATATCTTGAAATATCTTTCTTTTGTTACTCAATATTAAATCTATTTAATATTTTGTGC
The DNA here is from genome assembly GCA_963693315.1 of Diogma glabrata. Lineage (NCBI taxonomy): Eukaryota > Metazoa > Arthropoda > Insecta > Diptera > Cylindrotomidae > Diogma > Diogma glabrata. Next base: position 117,379,378 of record OY856186.1, read on the forward strand.
GCCCATTTGGTGATATCCAGGTCCATTTGTTTTTGATTTCTTTTTGAGCAGGGAGTTACCAACACAGAGATTCTGTTGCCAAAGCCATTGTGATAATCTTTCACCTCTTAGATTTCGTGAACCACTGTTAAAGTTACCTATCTTTCTATCTTCCCCATCCATTTTTGCTCCTAGTTTTGCATTAAAGTCTCCCATAACTATCATTATTTGGTTTTTGGTTTCAGTATGTCAATAAAAGGGACTAAATAAAAATATAAAATATTCATAGCTTACAATTGCTATGCAGAAACTGCTTTCTTCTGTAATAAAGTGCAGACGTCTAAGATGTGTTTATTTTTTCAAAGTAATATATTTTCTGAACCGTAAATTCTAATATTAATTGAAAAAACCTTGAAACGATATTCAGACAAAAAAAAAATTTTCAATCAAACCACATTCAAAATCAATAAACTTCTGCAAATTCATTTACCGAAATTATTTTATTTGCGATCATTTTATGATTGATTTTCATTTCTGTCTTTTTTTTAAAATTTATTTTTGTTTTGATTTAAAAGAAATAATATAATATTTATTCGCATAAAAAACCAAAAAGATTTGTGAACAGGAATGCTGTCCACGAAATCAAATAACAGCTAACCATCGTGAATTTTAATTAGTCTATTCAATTTTTGTGTTACAATATTTTTTTTGTACGTTATCATTAGCATTGAAATATTTTTCGTCTTCTTTTGTGTTTACTTGTGAAATTCTTCAAGCGTTTTGGTGAAATTGTAAGACTAAGAACTAAGAATAATAGATCGCGGTTCTCGTTAAATATCATTGAAAATAACATTTGAATTTGTAAACCATTTATCATTTAATTGTATAATAGATTGAAAACCCTAAATGGTCATAAGTCAGTTAAATTACCCACTACAAAAGGATAAAAAAGTAAAACAGTTTTACTCATAAGCCAACACTAATACGATTGCCTTGGACGTGATATCCTAAAAAATTTACTTCCAATGCTGAAATAATTTTTAAAATTTAAAGTAATTGAGAGCTACCTTAGAACGTTACTCATTAAGTAATTAAATACAAATTTATAATCGTTCAGGGGTGCGTTTCGAAATTAACTATAGTTAACCGCGGTTAACTTTACTCTACCAAATGTCGTTCCATAATTAACCGCAAAATAAAAAAATTACTGGATGACAGATGTACTATCGTTCCCAAACTATAAAAATTAGTTGTCATAGTAAATTGTGACGTCACTACTTTAACTTTGTTACTCAAGTCTAGAGTAGAGTTTGTTGAGGTTCTAATGTCAAAACATATAAATATTTAAAACGACATGTCAACCGATTTATAAAACACAATATAATTTTTTATAATAAAAGAAAATTTTAATTGTTGTGGAAAAAAAAGTTAGAAATTATATTGTTTTGTGAATATATCGTACATTTAATTATTATTTACTAAGTATTTAATAATTTTTGGTGAAATGTGTTATTTTTATTATTTTTATTTGATACTTAAGACTGAAAAATAAATTATAGAAATAAAAAACACACTACATTTTTAGTTTTATTTATCGTAATTAGAATATTAGTTTTTATTAATTTTGAATTTTTAGCGGTCTTTTACAATTTAACTTTGACAGCTTTACTATTTGACGTCACTATTTTGACTATGACATTAGTGACATTGTTACCTTATGGTTAACCGTGGTTAATTTCGAAACGCACCCCTGATGAAATCAATCGTTTGGTTCGCATTGCCCCATATTTGGTATAAAGTCACAAAAAAATATTTCAGCAATAATTTTATCACAAATCAATCAAAATAGTACGGTTTTGGAAACTGTAAAATTGATTTTTATCTTGGCAATCGATCTTGTAAATAAAACATGAGAACAACTAAATCTTAAAAAATTTACACATAAGGAGATTGATTTTTATTCAAACATTTTTTTGTTTGTTTTTCGTCTCTTGTTATTAATTAGAATACTATTTGTTGTTGTTTGTTTTAAAATTAAACTCAAGTGCTGATTCATTACAACTCTTGAGGATAGATTTCAGAGAAAGTTACGTGTTGATTAATGAGAAATGGGTTTATAAAATTATTTGATTTAATTTTGAAACCCAAATTCAAAAAGACTTGGGCTCGAGAACACCATAGAACTAAAGCAAAATGCAAGTATTTATCAGTTGAATATTTATCAGATATTGAATGACTGTAAATGTTCGTTTGTTCAAAATAGGCCATCTCGGAAAGTACTTGATCGATTATTTTGAAATTAGAACACAATGTTGGATTTGAATACAGAAAGTTTACGTATTTTTTTAGCCGTAGCCAACTTTTTGTTGCACTTTTTTGAGAATAATTTAAAAACGGTGAATTTCAAAATTCTATAAAAAATTGCAATGTTTCTTAATTTTGGTGCTCTTTCAAATGATACCCCACTTGACCGGGTTTTAAATGGTGTATTTACCCTTTCTCATATCCTCCCCCTTAATAAATATAATTATTAGTATTTGGTACTTTACTATATTTTTCTTTAAAAACTTACTAATTTTTCTATCATTCAAAATACTTTTTGAGATTTTCGATTTCTCAGGCTCTTAGCTAATCGAGGAAAGAAAACATACAGAAAACGCCATTATTTAAAATTACACAAAAAATGGTGGGGTGTAAAATTCCAAAATACATTTCTTAGAAATACTGAGGTGAAGCCCTTTCATATGATACTCGACTCGATATGAAAATGTATTTTCTCAAAGGCCTCACATCGTAGCCCTGTTAACCAAACGAAAACCATTTTATTTATTTTTCAACTCCTCATTTTGTGTGGACAGATTAGTTTTATACGCGTTTTATACGTGTGGACAGATTAGTTTTATTTTAGGTTCGTTGGATTTATAGTAATCGAGATAATCGAAATAATGTGAAAAATACGTTTTACTTTCACCAATAGTGTTCCGTATAAAAAACGGAACCCTAAAAACACATATCTCAAAGATAACATAACAATCAAGGACATTCACACAAAACTAAAAGATCACAACGATATCATATGCAAGACCGACAAAGGAAATACTGTGGCAATAATAGATTCTAATGAATATCATCAAAAAGTCTTAACATTTTTCAACAATAACAACATCACAAAATTAACTAGCTATCCCACCAATAAACACCACAAAAGCATAATACCATAAATTCATGTACCAACATAATAAACAATAAACATAATTTAAAATACAAAATCACTAACCCTACAGCACCTAAATGTACTGGGTTACCAAAAGTGCACAAAAACGATATGACAATCAGGCCATTAATTAATTGTACAACGGCACCTAGTTTCAAAATATCGAAATTTCTTGAAAATATCATCAAAAATAACGTCTCACTTTAAAACAATCACAGCATTAAGAACGATAGTGAATTCATCGATAGAGTAAATAAACTGAAAATTTAATCCTGTTATAAGTTAGCGTCGTTTGATGTGGTTGAACATGTTAATATACTTATACACGAAACGGTTGATATCACAATACAACAATTATTACACTCAAAACGATGATCTAGCTATGGGATTACCTTTGTCTGGATTATTATCGGATATTTACCTACACCACTTTGAAAACACATATATTTTCAATCAATCAGCCAATCCATTCAAAGACAAAACAATTTTTTAATCACTAATTTCAACAACACCATTAACAAATTTATCAATAACATAAAGTTCACCGTTGACTTTGAAATCAACAATACGGTCTTGATTTATCGGTATCCCGGTTTCCCCGGTATCGGTATCCCGACAAGGACATGAACTGGAATACAAAATTTATAGGAAGCCTACCACAAGTGACGTTACCATTCACAAGTCATACCACCCACATAAACATAAGCTATATAACAGTTTTGTCAACAGACTGTGTCAACAACTCGTCAACAACTTTGACCATTCCCATGAATGAAATACATTATCAAGAAGAAACCAATATATTAAAGTACATAGCCCAAGCTAATGGATACAATCCCCGTTTAACTGACGCGTTAATCAAAAAATATAAAAAACGATTAAAAAACTAAAATAACCACACTAATGAACCGAAGAAAGTGATAAGATATATCTCATCGTCGTACTCCACCTTTATGCCATTCGCACGCAATAAGTAATTTATTACGAAAATATAATATACGCATAAGCTATAAAACAAAAAATAATTTAAAAACGAGGTTGACCAAACATAAAAAAATACCTCCAGAAAAATCAACTGGAATATACAAATTGTCGTGTCAAACGTACAAAAAGTTTTACATAGGCCAGACCGGAAGGACCCTCATCAAACGGTACAAGGAGCATTTGCCATCGAAAAGACATGCTGGAGAAACTTCTAAATACGCACTTCACTTAATTGACGAAAATCACGAACATTCAAACTTCGAAAGGGATATCAGGATTTTACACAAATGTTCGAAGGGTAAGATCATGGACGTTCATGAGGAATTTGATATCTATAAAGCATAAAAAGACGACAACGACACATTATTGAATGACAAATTAACAATAAAAGATAACATTTTATATGAAGCAGCAATACAAAATAAGAAGTTCCCAGGACACAGGTAATCAACACCACCTAAGACACGAACATTCAAAATATATAAATATAAGTATATGTACCCGCAAACCAAATAATCAGTTCACCTTTACCACCGACATCTACACATAATCTAAATTCAGAGTTTTTATGTTAGTAATCTATTATTAAGCTTTAATTTATTCATCCAAGACCCAAATCTAATTTTATTACAAACACTACAGTATATAATCTAATTAAGAAAAAAACTTAATTTATGCATTTTGCTCTTATTAGTTGCATTTTATCAATTTTATTTATTTTTTGTTTTTTTATTGTGTTGTGTCATTGTTTTAAGTTTAATTTATTTACATTGTTTTTGTAAAGTAGTACATAGCTTAACTCGTTTCAATTTTGATACTGATGATCATAATTTCAAAAATTATCGAAACATGCTTAAATTTTAAATAAAAGTCTAAAATTAAGTTTTTCACATGACGGCAATATTATTTGTAAAATTATTTTAATAACATAAATTGAAAATTATACAAAAAAAAGTTTACGACCATTTCATATTAAATCGAGAGGAAAAAGCAAAAATTTAGGTGACCATTTCCGATTTGTTTGAAAATGCGTTAATAGATTCGTCTCGTGAAAATAAAAAACTAATTTGACCGAAAAAATTCAATAATTTTTTTTCATGAGATATCACCATACAAAGTTTCGCGAAAATCGGGAAAAATCAAAAAAGGAGTCAAATTCAAAAATTCACAGCTCTTTCATTTTTTATCCGATTTGCGTCAACAGTATATCGTTGAAAAGGTAATTTAGTCTACTTTAAGATTAATTATTCAAAATTTATTGTTGCCTAACGAAAAATGGTAAAAATGTGAGTTTTAATATATTTTCACCCGTCGGCTCAAAACCTTACCTTTAATTTTTTTTTTAAAGGTCAACAAATTACCTTTTCAACGATATACTGTCCTTGATGGTATCTTGATTCGTTAGGTTTTTATTGAGTTTTTTATGGGATATGCCATGAATTTTCAGTACAAAGTTTTACGGAATGAGTAAAAAATCGACCATATTCTCTATTCGGTCACAGATAACCAACTTCACTCTTTGGGAATATTGATTGTTTCGACAAAATCTATATTTAATCCATACAGGTGAATGACCTCTCACGTAACCTTTGACCTCTAAGTTGAACAAATTATCGATTTTCTTGAACTTTCGATTTTATTATCTGTATGACTACACTTTTTATTTATTTATTTAATCAACGATGGCAAACAGGCCGAGACCAAATTCTTGCCCAGTAGTAACACAAATCTTAAGACTATTAAGAACATTAGAAAAATACAAATACATATATAGTAAAAGAAAATTAAAAAATTGAACAAATTAAAAATTAAAAGTCACAGAACAGGAAATAATATGAATTAGTTTATTTTTTTCGATCTGTAAATAGTGTTATGCAATAGTTATTTGTTTAACTAGGCAGCAAAGTAGTAGATTGACTGCCGCGGCTGATAGTTCATAGCCGAGCGAGCGAGGCTAGGAATTCAGCCAAGGCAGTCAATCTACCTTGCTGCCGAGTTGAACATATAATTTTTTCTCCGATTAATTACAATGATATGTAATTTAATAATTATTACTTTAAAAATAAAGCAAAATTTTAAAAATGAAAAAAAAAAATCGCAATTGTTGGAAGATTTAGTTGTTATGGAAATGTAATAATAATTATAGTTTGACAAATTAAAAAATTTCTGCCAGATTCGTGGAAAAATATCTGTTTATTTCTATGAAGTCTAATTATTTTGCTGCCTAGGCAGCAAAGTACTTGCTTTGCTGCCTAGGCAGGAAAAGTGCCACTTTGCTGACTGAAATAAGTCTGCAAAATTTATATTTGCTGTCTATCGGAGAAAAAATGGTTTCTTTAAATTCTGTTTAATTAATTAATTTAAAGATTGTAAAATCATTCGAAGTTGAGAATCTTAAGACTTTAATTTCACTGTCGTTGATTGGAGTAAAGCAGTGAAATTTTTGTGTTCCTGCGATAGTTGACACTTTGTCAATTTTTTTCAAATATCTTTTCAATTTTCTTGTATTCTTCTTCCGGACAAAAGCGAAAGGCAATGGCCAAGTCTTTGTTCGAAATGGCCCATTGGTAGAGTTCTTTTGCAGTTCTTATATGGCCTTCGAATTTTTTCTGGAGACTAGCTCTTGTTGCGTTGCGCTTAAAGTCACCTCCAATATCATCGATGGAGGCCCTTTCCATGCGCCGTGGCAAAGAAATGCCAATCAACATCGAAATTATGGGCCTTTTAATGTTGACACAATTGAAAGAAATTTTTTTCGTTTTTGTACTGCGAAGCTGCTCCATCCGAAAAGAAGAATATTTTTGTGATGAATTGAAAAGTCTCATCCAAGAATTTAAAAAGTTCCTGCTGAAATCGGTATACTGACTGCTTCATAGTTGTGCTTCAGACTCTCGGCAATTATCAGAAGACTTTTGAACTTCAACTCATCGCTCTGATCTTTGAAATAAATCGCAAACGGATGAAGTGTAACCTGCTGCTGGTTCCAATGTGCTGATTGTACTTCGTCCTTAAAAAGTTTCGCATTTAATATAAAATGGTAGATCCAACCAATTTTTCGAATCGATTGGAGATGAATATATACCTGAATAACGCAATGATAATTTTTCGTAAAGTCGGAGATTACAATAAACTCGCCTTGCCGCTGTTGATCCTTTTTCATTTGCAAAAAATCAGATTGTTTCTTCGTGATGAAATCGTGTGGAATCAAAGTTGCCAGCTGCATGCTATACGACCTAATGAAATCATCGGAAGAACGCGTAATATTTTCCAAGCTCGTTCTACCTATTTTTTAAAAAAAATTATTAAAATTATTAAAACAAATTACTGAACGGCGTAATTCAAATGGCGTAATGAATGGCGTAATTCAAAAATAAGCTAGTTCAAAATTGACCACTTTGATTGACCCATTGTTTGTATGGCATACTCTCCATTTGGTTATCTTCAAGAATTTGTTCGAAGAATTGCTCCATTCCATTCACTCCGGGGCATTTATCGCATTCATTCAAATGGCATTTCATGTTTGGCACAGCACACAACATTTTGATAAAATATTTATTTAATATAATTTTATTAAAATAATAATTTTATTAAAATTATATTTTATATTTATAGCACTAGCACTTATTTTTAATTTAATTTTATTCGTAAAAAATATTTTATGTCACTTATTTTGTTTTTATTTAACTCTAAAAAGATATTTTAACTAAGATATTCTTAAAGACCAATTTTTACTGAATCTAAATTTGAACAAACTAACTTATTAAATTTTATTTTTTCTTATCCTAAGCTCTTAAAACATTGTTTTTAGTTTTGAGAGGGAGAGAGATAAAGAGAATTAAAAATAAATAGACATTTCAAAAGGAACAAATAATATTGGCGCCTCGTCGCTCTAACCTTTTACATTTTTAATCGTTTAAGCATGTTGTTACTTTTTGGGATGTAAAGAAAAAAGGAATATTCAGTTATAGTCCAGTAACTTTATACACTTTATACATAGCAGTATGGGTCAAATCCGGTAGTTCTGATTTTTGCAGACTTGTTTATGATGTTGGCCTAATGAATAATCCAAGTTTGTGACCTCGAGCGCCGAACGCAACTTCGTTAAAAATCGAAAAAACCGCGAAAGAATCGTTATTTTTTCAAATTTTGGCGATTATAACCATAAAGGACTAGTTTTTTCTTTAACCTTTCTTAAGACGTTTTTAAAGAAGACTAAATTTGCTACAATATGATAGACCGTCTCTGTAGACGTATATGATAGACTGTCTCTGTAGACCCAATAGTCTCCGAGATTAAGCCTTTCAAAGTTTTAGTCCAGTAGCTTTATACATCACAGTATGCGTCAAGTCCGGTAGTTCTGATTGTTTGCAGACTTGTTTATGATGTTGGTCTAATGAATAATCCAAGTTTGTGACCTCGAGTGCCGAACGCCACTTCGTTAAAAATCGAAAAAAACGCGAAAAAATCGTTTTTTTTTTATCAAATTTTTGGCGATTATAACCCTAAAGGACTAGTTTTATCTTTAACCTTTCTTGGGACGTTAAAGTAGACTAAATTTGCTACAACATGATAGGAGAACTGTCTCTATAGGCCCAATTGTTTCCGAGATTAAGCCTTTCAAAGTTTATCATTTTTTCGAAATTCGCAACTTTTTGCAATTCTTTCGTTCCAAATGAATTTTGACCCTGAATATACTATCGAAGCCCTGTACTTTTATGATGGGATGTTAAAAAAGAAAATGAGAAGTGTGAACGATGATGTTTAAGCTAAACTACGAATAATGAAGTAAAAAAGATAAGCACAACAAAAGTTGTACTTATAAAAGTTTATTTGTTAGGAAATTGAGTAATATTCAACATCAAAAAATTAAATTAATTTAGCCCTCTTGGAAGGTCCCGCTTGAGGTTCGTCCGTATCTGGATCGACGTATTGGGATAGCATATCCCCATCAGGGGATGGTGATGAATTGTCGACGTCTTGTGCCCACAAGTCATCCTCCATTTCGACATCGGAGAGATCGTCACCTTTTGGGATATCTGCTACTGCAACCCCAAAAATGATCAGGTACAGTTACAAAATCTTCTTTTCTAATCGGCCACTACACACATATATTTATTAAATTAATACAATTATTAGGACAGGGATGTAGAAAACTCTACAAAGGTAAATTGCAAACAAATTCCGAAGTTCGAAAAAAGTGATAAACTTTGAAAGGCTTAATCTCGGAAACTATTGGGTCTACAGAGACAGTTCTAGTATCATATTGTAGCAAATTTAGTCGACTTTAAAAACGTCTTAAGAAAGGTTAAAGAAAAAACTAGTCCTTTAGGGTTATAATCGCCAAAATTTGAAAAAATAACGATTTTTTCGTGGTTTTTCCGATTTTTAACGAAGTTGCGTTCGGCGCTCTAAGTTACAAACTTGGATTATTCATTAGGCCAACATCATAAACAAGTCTGCAAAAAATCAGAACTACCGGATTTGACGCATACTACCCCATACTCTCAGGCGACAAAGTTACTGGACTATTAGTTATCTGTCACCGAATAGATGGTCGATTTTTTACTCATCCGGTAAAACTTTATACTGAAAATTCATGGCATATCCCATAAAAAACTCAATAAAAACCTAACGAATCAAGATATCATCAAGGACAGTATATCGTTGAAAAGGTAATTTGTTGACCTTTAAAATAAAAATTAAAAAAAAAAAATTAAAGATAAGGTTTTGAGCCGACGGGTGAAAATATATTAAAACTCACATTTTGACTCACTTTTTGTTAGGCAACAATAAATTTTGAATAATTAATCTTAAAGTAGACTAAATTACCTTTTCAACGATATACTGCAAATCGGATAAAAAATGAAAGAGCTGTGAATTTTTGAATTTGACTCCTTTTTTGATTTTTCCCGATTTTCGCGAAACTTTGTATGGTGATATCTCATGAAAAAAAATTATTGAATTTTTTCAGTCAAATTAGTTTTTTATTTTCACGAGACGAATCTATTAACGCATTTTCAGACAAATCGGAAATGGTCACCTAAGACCCCCTCTCGATTTGATCTGAAATGGTCGTTTAGCACTAAATTTGCTTTTATTAGCATAAATTTACATATTACTGCGGCTGTGGAAATAGTTATTGATAATCATCACTATAATTCATCATTGCTATTTTTATTTAATGTTGGTACCTGAGAGGAATTAATTGATTCATTATAAATTTGCTTCTTAGTGCTGTTGTGGACATAGTTATTAACAATCATTATCGTCGTTCATCATTGTTATTGTTGTCGATGCTGATGCCTGAAATAAATTAATCGTGCATGGTGAAGGGGTGCCAGCGGAATCAATATTGTGGGTGTTCTGCCTTTTTTTAAAATCTGGATAATTTGTAACTCTCTTTTAAGATTAATTAATTTTATGTTGCATTTATTAAATATTAATATAGAGTAATGAAATCTAAAATAAGCATGATCTCCATGTTTGACTAGATGAATAGTTAGTGATCGAGACGTGAGAGTGCACTCGTCCACTCGCCGCGTAACGGTTCCCATGAATTTGTTTTAAAATGTCTTGCAAAATAAAAAATTTTTATCTCACATAATTTCTTTGTTGCCACCGGCTTATTCTATTTATAAAACCTTGGAATACTGAAGCTATCCCGTGATAGCCAGGTGTGAGAAGCCAGTAATGCGAGCAACACATTTTGTACATATTAGTCAGTTCTTAGAGATACCCAAACACTTGATAGTGTATAATATTTTTATTGTTCAAAAGTTTCCAAAAAAGTGTTGTGATATTCTTTAAATTTAAAATTTTCCAAATTTATATTATAAATATTATAGTATTAATTATAATATTAATTTATAGACTAATTCTAATTGAATTAAACATTGTAGTCCAAATGGAAAAAAACATATATTATGTAATTAGAAAAAAATGTATGTCTTTGTCTTGATGAATCACCGTTTATTTTTGGATTTGCAACCAAAAGTGATTAATTGTAATATTACAATTTTTGTTGTGTAAAGTTTAATCAATCTATGTGAAGTGCATTTAATTGATTATAAAATTGAGTGAAACGAAGTTTTTATAAAACTTATTTCAAGTAGCGCTTGTTTCTCTTGCATGTACTTTTATTTAGTTCAACATTGTAATGGCGGCCGTAATTTCACAATCATTGTCTTTGTTAATGAAGGACGGACGTGATCACGGATACTTGTTAATTAAATCGGAAATTCAAATTTAATCAAAATAAAACAAAATAGTTTTTACTCAACGGTAAATTTTCCCAAGAATTTAAGGTCCGCATGTTTTAATTTTTATTCATGACAAATCGAAAACATTAGTCAAAGACCAAAGTCAATTGGTGAATATCAATAAACGCAGTCGATCGGAATAATATTTAGATAAAAATAATTGATTTTTGTTAGTGGAATTTTGTATATAACAATTTTTTTTAAACACAAAAAAAACAACTTTGCATATACAGTTCAAATTTTCAGTTCTGTGAATATACGCCAACACTTATATGAAAAAATTAGTCAATGTTCTCCAAACAGGAAAAAAAATGATCCAAACAGGACAAAAATAAGAGAAACTGAAGGTTTGAAAATTTCAAATATTATTTTTGAATTCACATTTAGCTTAGTATGATTGGCTGAGGAACAGGACTGGCATGGAGAGTGGGAGCAGTTTCCATCAGAATTTTAATGTACTAAATGTAGAAATATTTGTAGTGGTATCGGTGAGGGTGTGATGATATTGGCTTCGAAATTAGTCAAAATACGATGATTGCTTAAACTGTCCATAAATAAAGAATAACAAATTTTATGACGTAAAAAGTCGGTCACTACAACCTCTTTGGTGCCAACCGAATATTTTCTGTCACAATAACCCAAATTCGGTTGTCATATCTTTAACTCTCACATGTAATGTCATCGTAACGGCATAATCACTGTGCCAACCGAATGATCGATTTTTTCATCCAGGGTGGTACGAAGAATTTACAAAAATTGCCTTGAACAGCCTTTGTGGCGTTATAGAAATTGCGCGAACCAAAAATACCAAACCAGTGAATTGTTGCCTAGTTTCCTAAGTTTGTAACGACATTTTTGTTCCAATAAATATGTTGGAAGGAAGCTCTGGGTATCCATATCAAAATAAGATGATTCCTCCATAAAATTGACAAAACTCAAGTTATCGTCATTGTTCGCTTTTGTTCGCATCGATAGAAGATGGAAGATGTTAAATAGGATCCTCAGGGTAAAACCCCTGAAGTGACAACGTACATATAGTAAACGATGCATATTTCTCATAAAAATATTTCACCTATAGTGTTCAATTTATTAAAAATAACAAGTTAAAAAATATTATTCACTCGATTGTTTTACTCTTAACTACCTCATATTGTATTCCATGAAGTAAGTTTGAATTTTGCTTGATTTCTTTTCTAATGACAATAATTAATTTATATTTTTAACAAAATCCAAAGAACAAAATTAATTTAATAAGCTCTAATTTATTTCGATGCAAAACAATTCAATGTGTAAATTAAATTTAGGAATCCAAAGCTAGGAATGAATTAACTCATTAACTCGTGTATGCAATGATTTCATAATAAATCAAATTTGAAATTATAACTTTTGTTCTGTTATGCGTCATAAACAATTTTCGTAGAACCATCATGAACATTGTATATTTTTGATAATTTATTTTAGTTTGTTAATCTTTAATTACATTATTGTTAGTAAAGATAACTCTTATTTTAGTTTAAATAGAAATTCTACTAGACTTTGCAATTATTTATTCTAAAATTCAATGAGATCTCAATAAGAAGAATCGAATGCTTCATTGTTATTATATTGTGATCTATGATGATCGTTCATATTGTGACTTTGCACAATGACAGTGACACAGTGACAGTGACAGTGACACATCAACTTAATTATTATTTTAAATGCGTTGTTTCATAGTAAATGATATGTTGATAGTATATTAATTAAATGCCCAAATCAATAACACATAAAAAACCGTTAAAGACCAAGGTCCTACAACAACCTTTTAGGTTCCAAGTTGTTAATGGACGCAAATCTTTCTTTTTTTATATTTTTTGAAAGGAAGATTAATTAAACAATAAATCCTATCACATATAAAATATGACATAGGTTTCATGAAAGGATAGAGAAAAAAAATAAAATAAGAGGTAAGACGCAAATTTGTTTAAAAATTTGGAAAAACAAAAGTTAAATGAGGTTTCCATTAATCCAACTAGTGGCATATCCCTTGATCATGTGGCGAACTATATTCCTCAATGACTAAAACCCACACTCAGAGTTATATATGAAGGCTATCAATAACGTGCCATCATCAAGAAATACTCCATACTCAATAGATAAGATTGTCTAGTGATATCTCACTCTTATTGCCCTTTTATATTGACATTCTCCTTCGTCAGAGTTCTATGTAGTCTGGTCGCCACCACTTAGGTGCAGTGATATTTTCAAAGAATACTTTGAAGCAAGTTCTCTTAACTCGCTTGATTTGTTTGTTATACGTGGTTAACACCCTTGTGTAGTCTTACCGTATGCAGGATTGTTTAGTTCTTAAGTTTGACAAAACCTTGTTGCACCAAATCTCGCTTTTCTGCTATTTAATAGTAGTGATTAGACAGCTGGATTCGAAAGCTTTAATGATTGAAATTTTTAGCTTTACTACAGCTTGTTTCAGCAAGGCATTGCGTTTTGGAATTCCTCTTACTGTTACAATCTAAAATTTTCTTCATATAAAATCTACCTTGTGTTTTTAGGGTGCCGAATAGAGGGTATTACATTTTTAGTTTTATCTAGTTCAAACAGAATAATTCTTATGGTCTGACAAGGAAGGTTCACTTGAAACTCTGCTGATTTTTATAAACTGTCCTACACTAATGATTCCTCACGTTAAATTCAACATCTTCTTTCTTGTTTTTGTAACAAAAGTGGCTGTTCTCCTAACGTTGAACACTCTTAAGTGTTCTTTAATTAAATATTCTTACAGAAACTCACCTATTTACCTCTTATGCATCATTGTGAGCATTTGCGTCACACTCGATAGAAGTCACTTATTCCTGTTTGACCATTTCACCATGTTGATGTCACCACTATAGACCCGAGTCTACTGGTGATTATAGTATAGGCACCATGTGCCTGGTTAGGAAGTCTGAACGACGAAAATGTGAGTCAAGCGACTGTCGTCGCATTGCGTGGTCCTTAGGAGTAAACCACTTTTATCAATTTAAAAATTTTTATAACAAAATCAATCATTTCACTTCAATTTTTTAGATTCAATTTAAAATCACAATCCAATCCGATATACATTGTTTCTAGTACAAATTAAAAGCAAAAACTTGCATTTTGTTCTTTAAAGTTTGTTTAATTTGAAAGAAAAAAAATTAATTAAATGAAAAGAAAAGAAACGTAAAAAAAGATAATAATAAAGTTAATCTTAAATCCAATTTATTTTCCTATTATTATTTTTATTAAATATTAGCGCACATCATAATTCATATTAACTTTCTTTGGTTGGAAAACAATAAAAAAAAATTTTCATTTCAAAAGTAGTTTAAAGAGCATTAACGATGGACCAAGTAGATACAATATGCTTTTGAGATCATCACAAAAAAAATTAATGGGAAAATAAAAATTGATAGTAGATGACCAGAATGACAGAATACAGGCCTATTAAAAATTGAGTAGGGTGGTAGCTAGCACCAAAGTAAAATGGAAAATTGAATGAACGGTGTAAAAACTTCAATCGGTTATCGTTTTGTAAAAAATCAAAATAAAAAAAAGCCCCGAAAGTAACTTATTTGATCGGCCGTCACAGTTTAAGTCACAGTTGGGTCACCAATTTTAAACATTGCTGTGTAATAAAATTTTGTACTTTAATATTTATATTTCTATGTTTGAAATAAAATAATATGAGCAAATCTAAATTTTTGAAAAGTACAAGGGGTACGTACAAAGCGATCAAAAAGATGGTGACAAAACAAAGGAGTACAAATATATTTCAAAGAAGGTAGCCAAGCGTACTTTCGTAAGAAGCACGTCTTATAACCTTAGTTTAAACTACCATCGTTATTATTTTAACATTATTCAAAACTAAAAGTTTATTAATAAGACACATCGATCTACTTTCAATACATCACATCAAAATAGCAAAATAAAAAAAAGCAACAAAAACAAACCAAATAGGAATTTTAAATATCAAATTATGATGTTTATTAAAGGCAAACATACAAAAAGTAAACCAAAGAAGCAAAAAAAACGAACAATACCAGAAAAATCAACGTAGATCTGTAAATCTGTATATAGATCGCATTGTTTCCATTGTACCAATGAACAAAATATCCCAAACAATAACAACAAAAGAAACATAAAGAAGGTGATGATGATGGTGTAAAATTGAATATAGAAAAAAATTATTACAATAAAAATTAACTAAATCAAAAATAGTTATTAATATTCAAAATAAAGAATTATTAGATTTTTTATCGATCAAAAACAAAAAAAAATTATACAAATTTTTCGTTGTTTTTTTTTTATCCAAAGTTTATGAATTTTGATGAGATTGATGGATCAAGCGCACGCCGCAATTTGATCATGTTGTTGAATTTTTGATCGTACTCTATGTGAGATCAGATACAATATTTTGTTGTTATTGTGTATCTTCTAGTTTTAAATTAAGAATTGTTAATAAAAAAAACACTAATTTATGAATATTGAAATTAGAATTAATTGCGAATTCTATAGATTTAATTTAATTTATAATAATTCGTAAGAGAAAATATGAGTTTGATGTAGATCGAAGTAAACGAAAGGATTGTGTCTTATATTTGATTATCTTAAATCGATTTACGTGTGAATTTAATATTTTGTTGTGAGATAAATGTATATTTAGGGTTCCGTTTTTTATAAAGGTTAACACAATTGGTGAGAGTTAAACGTGTTGTTCCTATTATTTCGATAATATGTATTAATATGGTTTTTCATACTTTTCACTTGTTTTGTGTGCTTTTGTCACTTTGATATTTAATTTTTACTATAAGTAAAAGCTTTTATTTTTTAGGGATAATTAAGTAATCCTTATAGTGACAAATTTTTACTAAAAAATTGTCACTATAAGGACTACTTAATTATCCCTAAAAAATAAAATCTTTTACTATTATTTTGATTAAATCCATTAACTACAGGTTTTGCAGTCCAAATTCACCATTTGAGATACATATAAAACTTATCTTAGAGTACTATATAAATATAGAGAGTACATAACTTTAAAATGATCAATTTTAAACTGATCAATTTTTCAATTTGTGAATATGACACAAGCAATATTTTCTAACGACACGAACAAATATTTAAGTCATCTAAATATTTTCAAAGTATGTTATAAAAACTTGCTGTCAAACTTTTTTCATTATGACCAAATTAAGTTTTAATTCATATATATCAAAAATTATATGTTTGGTTATACTAAAGTCTAAAACGTCATTTTTTTTATGGCAAAACAATGTTCTTCTTATATTAGCTCTCGAGTGTTAACCACCAACAAATTTGTGCATGGAATTATTCCTAAATTATATTAAAAGATTTGTGGCGAGCATTTAAATTAAATTTTAAAAATTCAAATTCAGTTGGCGATGTTTTTAACATAACGACATAATAGAAAAAACAAATTAGTTTTTAGAGTTTTTATTTTTCATGTCAAATTCAAAATATACTTTCCACGCTATTTTTTGTAAACTATTTTATTATAATATATTTTAACAATCTGCATATACTAAAGTTATGTAGATAAATAGTTTTGTGAAAGCGCGAGTTTAAATTACTAAATTTTTTAGTTTGTATTGGTCAATCAAAATTGTTAATTGTTTGCTGATATACTGCTTGCCAGAATATTAAAATATAGTACATTATGATGCTAGGACGTAAAGCTAAAGATTTTGGACGGATGTGGAGTTTGCAAATCGAGGCACTAGCCGAGATTTGCACCCACATTAAGTCCAAAATAGCTTACGTCCGTGCATCATATACTATTTTTTATTCGCCGCAAGCAAAATATTTTAAGAAAAGTTGTTTATTCTAAATTAAAATTATAAATTTTCATAAATTTTAAAATAAAATTATTTGGAACAAGTAACCTTTGACAAAATATTTATTATTTTTTCCAAATTCTTGTGTAGCTATGACAACAAATGATAACAACTATTTTAATTGGATAATGAAATTTTGAATTTGAGGGTTGCCTTGATAAAAAAATTTATTTTTCATAGAATTTAAACAAATACAAATGCTTTTTACTTTTTTGGACGTAGCTATGACAACAAAATAAATAGTTGAAAAGTGATACTTTAAAGCCGCAAATCACAGTAATAAAGTAACACTTTAATATGTAGGCGAATAAAAAATAAATTTAATTCCTGGCAAAATGAAGTTTTACATGTAGCGTAAAAGTCAACCTAAAGAAATTTTGATAACTTGAAGCTAAATTATAAATTAATCAATAAACGAGGGCTCTTGTGCGCAACATTTATATTCGCTAAGGGATGATTCTTGAGAAATTTATTAATTAATTTGAATGCTATATTGACGACGGGACAAAAAATAGCACCTAATATTTACAAATTCACATGAAGAAAAACTGTTTGTAAGACTGCAGATAAGTCCAATAAAACTAACCGCATCTAGATTACTATCTCAACAAAACGCACCTGAGCAACACTAGCAGCAAGCCGCCATCAATCAACACATACTTAGCCAAAGATTATTTTATGGAACTCTAATTGAAGCAACATTTATAAAATCAAAATATATTGGAACAAAGAAACCTCTTTTTGAGAATCTTTATTTTGAGGTATTCCACTACTAAATCCAACTGAGACAGGGCCAGAACAAGTGTGGTTCAAAGTACTTTGGCTCAAACTTAGCAGAACATAGTTGGTCCAAGCTTGGATCAACTAAATTCGAAAATCTTAAAAAGTATTTGGAACCATAGAAAAAGTTTGTAATTTTTGAATGAAAAATATAGGGAAGTGTCAAATAATTAATTATATATCGCCCCATTTATGGACATTGACACTTTGACGCAGTGATGAGGCTCAGTAGACTCGATGATCTGGTAGGGTCGGTAGCTAGGGTCACCCATGTCGTTAGGTTCTAGTGTGAGAATCGAAACCAAGATCATGTCTAAACCCAAAGCTCAGGTAGACACGTACGCTGAAAGCTTAGCATGGTCAAGGGGGTGCTTGAACTCTGAATACCGGGCGTCCTCCAGATTCAATATAGCCTTACCACATCACAGAGCTCTGCTTTGGCGTATCTTTTACTCCCTAAATTCATATAACCACTGCATGGATACTTATTGACTTTATTAAAAGTACTTTATTAAAAGTAAAAGGCGATGCTTCTCTAACCACATCACCAAACTTAATTAAATCAAATTTGTGTTCGCCGGACTCAAATATCGTGCATGATTTATTGGAACAGCCTCAACACAATTATTAAGGTCGACAACACTAAACCTTCCTCACCAAAGCTCTAAGGTTATGTCCTAAATAAAATACCGTAAGCCAATCACAAAAGTGTGTTCTGGCACATCAGACCTATCCACGTGTCTAATATGGTCAGATTAAGTAACCCCGAACCGGACGTGCATCGATCCGACAACCAGCCCCAATTCCTTTTTGCAACAAAGAAAAAGCGTAAGAGGGCGCCAATATAAAAAGGCCTCTCTGAAAAGGAAGACATACAAGTCTGTGTCCTGCCCAAATTCGTTGACTTGGCTACCCTGGTTAAAGGTGGGATACCTTAGAGTCTAACTCTGAAAGTAGTAGATAGACAAAAGGACACAGGGAACAATAGTAGCAAGAGGGTCCGATCCGATGCATTGCTAGACAGCTGTATCTAGTGTCAAATGGCATAAGTCCCATCACTTTTAAAGATTTTCCCGCCATCCTACTGAGTTGCGAGTAGCCCAGCGAGGCAAAAAGACACTAATGTATTTGGTAGTAGAGCAAGAATTCGAAGTTATCAAACCTCTCTTAGAAGGCTACTACCAAATAAATGATTGATTGCTAATTTGCTGCTTAACTGTGCCGATAATACATCGGTACTGTAAGTTGCAAATGCGGTACCGAGAAGATTCTAAGGCGACTCGGTGCTCTAAAACTGAATATCAAGCCGAGATAATTGACCATCGAGAGTACACTGTTAAGAAGGATCTCGCGATGCTGGAGTTCATTCCTGACACAGCATCCAAGACATCTTGAAAGTTGTAAATTTAGGCTAAACTGGATACAAGGTGCGATTCATAAAAGAATTGCAAAGTTCAACAAGCCAAGCCAAACTGCTACTGCGATACCGGAAAAAGTTGTAGCACTACTTCGGGGCTTTCAGCAGCAATTGAAAGATCATACACATTTGCTTCTGCAAGGAGCAATTTTAGCTCGGTGCCTGCTAACTTTCAAATATCGACAACCAAATACTCTTCAATCAAAGCAAAACACCCACGTGTCAAACACACCAACCTAACTCCGTATGAGTGAACTATTGCGTCGATGGTAACTAAGCCTACTGAGTAACTAAGCCGTCTGGAAAAAAATAAAATACCTAAGTAAGTTGCGTTCAAATTAACTTGCACATGTCTGCAATGCCCTCAGCTTTGAACTGCTTTATCCAACAGGATGCCCACGATATTGTATTCATCCAGAAACCATTGGTAAACAGCAAAAAATTAAAAGTTTATCGCCCAACCAAAATAAAAAACTCATATACTTCTCAAGCCAGGAAAGACACGGTACTGCGGTTCTCTTCAACAAACGCTTAAAAGTATTTGCCTTAAAAGAATTTATTTGCAGAGATCTAACAGCTGGACAGATTAAAATCCTCCTTTGCTACAGCAGAGTTAGCAAACTCATTTTAGCATCTGCGTACTTTCCAAGAGATGAGTCGGAAATATCCCTTGATAAGGTAAGCAAGCTAATTTGAATTGCAAGGCAAACACTACAATCTAATAATTGTGTGCGATGTCAATGCTTGTCACACCATGTGGGGTTGTATCAACATCAACACAAAAGGTGAGTCTCTGCTCTAATACTTATATTTATATACAAATAACATGTTTATAGCTAACAAAGGCTTTTAGAAACGCAATCATAAAAGGAGGTCCTAGACCTAAGTCTGAGCAACAACATCACCGTGAATTTTATCAGCAACTGGTATTTCTCGGATGTAGCTTCTTTGTCGGACCACGTATACATATGCTTCAACATAGAACACCAACCGAAGAGTACTCTTCACTTTTGGAACCACAGAAACACCGATTGGGGTTTCTTTTAATCACATCTTCAAGATAACGTAGGAGATTGTGGCAGAACCAACTCCACAATGGAGCTCGACTAAGCAGCAAACCACCTGCAGCATGTTATCACTGAAGTATACCATGGCAATTCTCCAATTGCCAAGTCTCAAAGGCCCAGAGATGGAACGGAAATTTGAAGAGGATAAGGAATAACATTCGTAAACCCTTTAACAAAGCAAAAGAAATAAAAACCTGGACGAAGTACCAATCGGCTATTACTAACTAGAACATTGAACTCAGACGATCAAAGTTGAGAGAGCTCTGCGGATCAGTTTGAGAGAGCTCGTGGAACGAATCAGTCTACAAGCTGCAGCTTAACTCCAAAAATGGCTTGCGTCTGACCACATAAATAAATCTTCTGGGTTCAATCTGCTGGCTGAATGGTACCTACACTATCAGCTGCAGTGAGACTAGAAATACTATTACAGACCCTCTTGCCGGGCCTTGCATGCGTAATAATATACCAAACTCTGGGCCGTTGGATCCTGAAACTAGGAAGGTTTCACATCAACTACTCAAAAAAAAAAAAACTTAGTAAATTTTACAAATTTTTTATAAATATACAATTCACAAATTTTCTTGTAAGTTTACCAAAAATATTGTAAATTACAAAAAAATTATTTGATAAAACCACTAATTTATTTGATTTACAATTTTTTTTCGGATTTGAAGGCAAAAAATTGTAGTTTTATCAAAAAACTTTGTGTGTTGTATATTTTAAAAAATTTTGTAAAAGTGACTTTTATTTTTTGAGTGTAGACAAGAGAACTATTTGAGCAATCAAATCGTTCGGACCATTCAAATTCCTATGAGGTGATGGAATATTTCTGATCTTCCTGCAAAAAGGTTTAGCTGCTTTTCTTCCATACCTCAAGCGTCTGTTTAAACTTTAAGCAAGTTTTAGCCTTGCGTACATTCCTTAGATATGGAGAAACGCTAAAGTAGCATTCATACCCAAGCCAGGAAAGAAATTGATCAAACTTGGAACTTGGAACGAACCTAACATATATCTCCGACAAAGCAAACAAGGCTTACTTTGCTTGCAAACATTTTTGTTTCGAAAAACCTGGGGATTAAGTCCCAAAACGATACATTGATTACATCAAAGTATAATAAAACACATACTGTCATAGGCAGCCTTGGTCTGGGGGCCGAAAACAAACCATATATCTGGGAAGGGGTTAAGAGCAGGGAAGAGATCGAGGAAGGGATTGAGAGCTACTTAAAAGCACTACCATCCGGAGCAGGCAGGTCTGGTATACGGAGGGATTCCGAACCAAAGAGTGAACTGGTGGAGTGATTTGTACTATAAGAGTTCATTCAAATGCGTTATCGATCGTTATCCATCTAGGAACGGGAACAAAATAAACGACTATGGAGTATGCGTCTCCTGTACTCAAGGTAACTCAAGGCAAAGCCGTCTTATCAAATAGCCACCATAGGCACTGTGTCTACGGCCTACGAACTTTAAGGAGGCCTACGAAGAAGAAATAAAATACATATATATACAAAGGCAATAGGTTGATTTTTATATGAAATCTACCTAAATTTATGATCTAGTTTGTAGTTGTATTTATGAAATGTCAGTGAATGTTTTTGAAATTAATTGTATTTAATTAACTAATTTGTTATATACATATTTTTAATTTAAAATACGATTTAACAAAACTTTTATTTAAACAATAACTATTTCACTTTAAGAAAACATAATAAGTAAATGGCGTTTTGTTTGTTTACTAATTTTGACAGATATATAAATGTATTTGTGTTCCTTAATGATATATGCTTTGCTCTAGCTAAACATCTAGATTCCAAAAAATTTTTATAAGGCAAAAAAGATCAAATAGAATATGTGATGCAAAAAAAAATTGATCTGATAGCAAAAATCCCAGCGGCAGGTATATCCGCTAGAAATAGGTAGATTTCGGGGTCAGACGGTTTTGTGTCCAAATAAAATTAGATAAGTCAGATTAGTTTAAATAAAAAATATAAGTAGAAACAGAATAAAACAGAATAAAAAAAACTATCGAACCAAATTATATTTCGGAACAGTTTTATTTAAGTTGGTTTAAACTACTTTTAATAACATATTAAATCCACCAAAGATCAAATGAACTACGTCACAACTACAATTATACCATCACACATAATTTATAATCAAACATTATCAAACAATTTTATTTCAAAATCATCTTTTGTTGTTGTGTTTTTTTGTTCTTATTCAATCTTTTTTCAAACGGTTACTTAGCAAAAAAAAAATAAAATCAAAAGAGATTTTGATAATTTTTCTATGGTATTAAATGGGTTGATATTTTTCTTGTAAGGGTTGCATTATAATGCTTATAAAAATGGAACCTTTTGGGTTAGAAACCTGAAATTTTTTGAGGCTATAGTTGAAAAATATGTTTAAAAGTTAAAATGAATTTAAATAACATAAACTGAAACATGATGAAAGCATTGCCTTTTGCGTTTGTTTTCATTTCAACAGTCCTAGGGTCTCAACCGTTAAACTTAAACTATTATTTTTGAAAATTTTGAAAAGATTTATATTTTTTATAGCTCATATTTAAAGTTTTCAAATATGAGCTTGGCCATTTCAGCTAGATCAAGGGCAGCAAAGTTTAGTAAATTTTTAAAACAGCTGATTTTTGAGGAACCTGAAACGCCAAAGTTGTCATCTGGATAAAAATGATAAAAAAAGGTTCAAATATTCAATATTTTTAAATTTTATTAAAGTATTATTATTCAAACGGAAGTTATAGCGCCCTAAATCATTCGACTTTTTAGGCTCTAGCCGCTTAACTGGTACCCGGATATGGCCAGTTCACGAACTTGTCCAAGACATTATTTGCCGAAACATACACAGAAAATTATTTTGGTGTAGGTCGAAAAATGCGACCATGAGAGTGCCGCTAAATTCCGTTATACCTCATATCGTTATATATATATATATATATATATATATATATATATATATATATATATATATATATATATATATATATATATATATATATATATATATATATATATATATATAAATATATATATATATATATATATATATATATATATATATATATATATATATATATATATATATATATATATATATATATATATATAATTTTTTTTTTTTGTTTTTCCATCTCCACTTATCACATATAGTCGTTTGGCATCAAAATTTTTCCGAAATTCCGAGATGAAGCCCATTGCAATAGGTAGATTTTTATATGAAATCTACCTAAAAGGGTCGTGTCAGAGCAATTTTTTGGCAAAAAGAATTCGATATAAATACATATTATAAAAATATGGAGGGGCTCATAGCTCAAGCTCTTAGACATCAAGGCATCGGTCAGGGTTAAGGATTTTGATATAGTTTTCGGCAAAAAACTTTTATGATGACATTGGTTTTAATTTTGGGCAGCGATGTATACCCGGGCAGCTATGTATAACATAAAACTCTATGTAAAAGTACAAGTATTTTATCTCTGTTTAGACATTTATTACAAAACTAACACCAAACATCTATACAATGCCGAAAAATTATAACAGATCGTAACTTAACATTATTTAGTGAAAATGTAGAGAAAATTGGACTTTATACGAAAAATATAACTTAAAACCGGAATCTATTGAAACTACGACAAACAAAACTTTGTAATAATACAGAAACCTGTTTTATACCGGGATTGGTAGTTTTAAATACGAATTCGCATGGGACCATATTTCAGGGAAAATCTCAAAACAAAGTTATTTAACGCATCATATTTAATAAAGCAAGATAATCTAATTTAATTTATCCAAAACAAAAAAAAAATTATATACGTAAGTCTTAAAATAAAGATGACCTTCCAAATTCCACAGTTCGCGACCATAATAATTTTAACATGCTTACGCTGTGTAATATGCGAGTCCAAAAATTTTATTACAATCTTGAATACCTAATATCCGTGAAAATGTCAGATGTACCGTTTTAGTTATTAACTCAACTGTTGAATATTGGTGTATTTTTGTATTAATTTCCAATCAACCCTAGTTGTTAAGTTACCAGCAAGTTTTCCTTTTTTTTTATTATTTCCATGATATTTAATTACGAAAAGACCATATAACAAAATCCCATTGGTTTGCTCTTCTTTGTATGTATGATAAACTACGAGGATCGTTGTTTATGGTTCAATATAATAAATAAGTCCACTTACGGTTTACCCAGTTTTTGCGCGAAACAACCTTCAACACTTTTTACTTCATCAATAAAAAAAAACACTAAACAATTTCATTATTATTATAATTATATATATATATTTTTTTCCTTTTTTTTTTTCTGAATTCATAAATTAGTTTTACACTTAATTATTTACTTTTGGATAACAAACTATTTTTGTTTAGTAATAGGACAACCACAATACATGTATAATTAATTATCTTTCTTTCTTTTTTTTGTTTGTTTTCTTTTCTATTATTCATTTTTAATTAATTTTTTTTTATTCTTTATTTTGAATTCACCAAAAATTAGTTCATTAAAAGGAAAATACAATTCGCATCCATAAAAACCATAATTATTAAGATGACCGAATCGCGAAAAAATCAGACCTTAACGGTCCAATTTACTGATATCGTCAAAACAATTCCAACAATAATTCGTGATCAAAGATCATGTTAATAAAACTGAACACAGATCATGGAAAAACACTTTAATTAATTGTTTAAGAAATATCACGATCAAAGAACTAATACAAAAACTTTGTTGGATGTTTTATATTCACGGTTTTATTCATATCCGAAACTGGACTAATTTTTGATTGAAAATCAGTTAATAATTCCAAAAAAATGATTTCAAAAATCAATTAATAACTAACTAAATAAATATTTCTCCCACGCTTATATATAATTATTTTAAACGAGAAAGAACACATATGTAGATCTAATCGCTCTGGTTTTAATTCTTTCTCGGCAATTAACTAGGATGATTGGTGCTTGTAATTCAATACTAATACAATAAAGATGCTCAATTGCATCAAAAGAGAGATTAAACATTGGTAATTAAATTAATAACCCGATCAATAGGATCACTGTTATACACAGCTGACTGATTAATAGGTCAAATTTTTTTTTATATATATGTTGAGATTTATTATTTACCAGTTGTTATTAAGATCAGCTGTTCTATGTTTGAAAATATATGAAAAGCGTTAAAAAAAAATTAGATGCAATTGTGTGGTTGGTTACGCTGAGGTAAAAAAAAGAAATATTAAACAAGAATGGGTTAGAATAATACGGATCTAAATTACTGAATATTACTGATCGGATTTACTGAATTGGTGGTTCATTACAACTTATCTGGAAATCTCTTATTCTCAGACAAAAATGTACAAAAACTTAATTTTAAAAAAAACAGAGAGTGTGCTTAAGACCGCACGGCAGAAGTGAAAACTTCATTGGCAATCGATATAATCGATTTTATCAAGTATCAAGTTACAAGTACTAAGTCTTCATTTAATTTTAGAAACATGTATTACATACAATTCTAAACCGAGAACATATTTAGTGAAGATGATAAAATTCCAATACATATAATTTTGATATACATATGTAATTGTTTCAGCCTTCAGGTTATACTATCTTTCTTACGTCATTTTTTTTTAATTTCGTAAAACTTATGTTTAACAAAAAACATTGATCAAAGCAAAATACCGTTTAAAACGATAGTTAAATAGTTAAATAAAATAAATTTTCATGATGATTAATGTATTAATGCATAAAAGATAAACAGCCATACATACAATTTCAATTTTATATATATTCAATATTTTTTTAGCATGATGACTCAAATGCAAATTGCAAAAGACAGTAGTAATATAACTTTAAAAAACTGCGCTATAAATCAATTTTTTAAAATTCGTTTAAAGAAATTTTTATTATTTTTATGAATTCCTAAATAAAAAATAATTTTAATGGTATTTAATAAAAATTAAAAATAAAAAAATATGTACCATACCAGGAATTGAACTCACTACCTACAGCAGATCAGTCGAGCACGATACCCACAACGCAATTTGAAACGTTAAGAAATGAAAGATTGATAAATTGATAAATGATAGAAATGCTGACGGATCAGTTCAATTTACTACCTATGGAAAAATCTGTGTGTGGTGCGCCTAAAGAAGTGAGAGTGTAGCTGTTGCAGTTGGGTAAGCTAAGCTTCGATGTATTGTCGGAGCTCAAGCTTAGATGGAAAAGAGAATTATATACATAAACATGTAGTGCCATATCCTGCGCAAAGTATTGGTCTATGCTCTGATCGGTTGGGAGGAGTTCGTTAAGTATGGCGACTGCAGCTACAACATAATTATCGCAGGAATGAATACGAGAATTGAAGGGGCATCATTACGACTAGGTTGTTGGTACTAAATAAAATAACATTGGATTTCGAGTCATGGTACTCACCGTATCCTCCTGGTCACCATGAGAAAGCTATCGTGGTCATCCGGGGACCAGAACCAAAAATGGTTTACAGTAGTGTGCGTGTTGAGATCGTTTCACGGCAATATCACAAAATAACTGCCACATCCTTAACCGTGCGAATCCCTTCGAAGCGATGGTTCTAGAAGCATCTGCAGAGCTCCAAAAAAAATTTTGCTTTTAAGGCATTTCGAGCGGATAGTTGCCACCCATAATTAGCATATTACTAAAAAAAAATATAAAATTATACTGGCAGATATATATATATATACATACATATAACACTATATATATACATATATACATACATACATCCACATATATATATATAAGTGAACATACAATCTCAAATCAAGGTATAAATACTTAACAAAAAACAAATTTTAAATACCCTAGATCACGATGGTACGAACCCCGCCGGTTGACAATTGTTGATAGTAACACCTTCTGCATTAGTTAGATTAGTTCCTTCTTACTGTTCTTCCATCAGCGGCATCCGAAATATAGCTAACTTAACGAATTACTCGAGGATTTTGCTTCCAATACATCCCCCGACAAAATAAAAAATGTTTCGGCCAAGATCCTTTATTCAAACACAGTAAATTCTGACTAGGTCCCCAGACAAGACCTCAGTATTCCGTAAATCAATAGAGGTGCTATCAGTCAGTAAATCAATAAATCAATCAATCCTTCACTTTCCATATGGTGGTTTTTTTTTTTTACTGCTAACACTATTTCAATCATCAAGAATACAGTTAGGATACAAATATATCAAGAAAACTATATCTTTTCCATTAAGTCAGAAACCAAAATTTTAAGTTTATAAAATAACTTTACTAATGTCCACTCAAGTTTTGTTTATTTAAAATAATAAATTAATGTAAATTTAATTTGATAGCGACGTAGCCCTATGAGCGTACATCCAGTTTCTTATTAATTAATAATTATAATAGTTTCACTATGTCTATTGACATTACCTTTAAACTTAATGTTTGTACAAATAAAAGAATATTCATTTATATTTAATTCGATTAAATCTTTTTGTTTTTTTTGCTTTTAATTATTAACTAAATGATTATACCGAACTTTAAACTTAATTTCTGTTCAAAAAATAAAACAAGGAAAACCACATGTTTTTCAAATGTTTCACAAAAAAAACTTACTTCAAACAAAAAACACAATTCATTTTATTTTATTTTTGGTTTAATTCATCAAATTCAACGTCTACCAACGATCTGCTCGGCTTGAGCACCAAATCCAGAAGAAGGAAAAAAGAAAAACTCAAAAAAACTCAAAGAAACTTCCCCGATCAATCACCTTCTCTTCCAGAAGGAAAAAAAGAAAAACTCAAAAAAAACTCAAACAAACTTCCCCGATCAATCACCTTCTCTTCCCCTCCATGAAAAAAAAACATTTTTCGACATCGAATAACCAGGTACCCCAACCCAACCACAAAATGACCATGAACGACTCAAACAACAAAAAAATAAAAAGAACGCACCCCTGGATCAACAAAAAATTTTTTTGAACATATAGATAAACAAGAAAAAAAACTTTCCTACCTCCCAACTTTCTGCTTGTTCTAATTCTCTAGGTTCTGCAACTTTGGTGAATGCATTTTGAATTTCAGTTTCAGCAATTCGTTCGTTTACAGCAAAAACTACTCACCTAACAGCATCACTTATACCTGTTGCAATATCGCCATTATTTAGTATTGCGACTGTCCACCCCGATTGTGCTGGTAAGGTTAAACTGTCAGCCAGAGCCCCGCTTTTTATACTCCATTAACGAATTGTTGACTCGTCACTTCCAGTTACAAAATTGTCAACATCTTTGTGTAACGATATACTATAAATATAATTGCTATGCCCATGACAATCACGAACGACTTCTACTTCTTCGTTCCCTAGCTTGATTATAGCATCATTACTGCAACTCAACAATCCATCAATTTGAAGTCCAACCATACCCCGAACACAATCAGTATGTCCTGTCATTTAAAAAAAACGGCGTCATGCATCCCAGTATATATATACCTATCAAATATTTGGAGTCGGTACAAACTGCATGTCCTTCTTCAAGGAAGCGAAGAACAACGCATGAAATAAAATTGGAATGACCAACTAGCGTAAGGCCTTCTACGAATGTATTTCTAAAAATAAAAATATTACTCAGTTAATGATTTATTCTCAACTATGCCGGTGCAACCGATCATAGATTTTCCTTACTCAAACTTATTCCAAATTTCAGCGGTTTTATCCGAACCAGAAACAATACTATTCGGTGCTTCGCCACCCGAACGAACGTCTAATGAATGTCCTAATAATCCACCACCAATCTTATAACTATTCAAACTCATTGTTTTTTTAGGTTAGAATTATTTTCCTGTCCTAAACTTAAAAAAAAAAACCATTTATGATCAACAATAAAAACTCTAATATAAATGAAAGGTTATAAAACTGATTGTAATTAATAATACAAACCATTTTTTTAGCATATATTCCACATAGAGAACTTTAAGAAAAAAAATTGACTTAAAAAAAACTTGCAACTTGCAATATTTTTGCATTTGTTATGATGACATTTATCATCATGACAATAACAATTTTGCATTTGTTAAGATTTCATGACATTTGTTATGCTTTCATGACGAATCACAAACTTTATTTGCAGCGGTTTTAAATTTTGATTTTCGGAAAGTTTTAAATTCGAAAATACTTTTGACTGTTTGTTTATAATATTTTTTGTCGAAACCAACACATAAATAAGTGCATTCAATAAGTGCAAATTTCATTATAGGTTGAAATGGTTTTAATACAAATTCTCAACACACAGTCGATTTCATTACAAGAGTAGTAGAAGAATTGCACAGTAGTACAAACAAATGTCCCTACGCTTATTACAATTGAAGAGAAATAAGTTAATAAATTATTAACGAATTTCTTTAAATATGAATACTTTTATTTTAGAGTAAAAATTGAAAATAGTCCGTCGTTACAAAAAGCTAATACAATCAGCAAACTACTATACCTCTACATTAAGCGTTTTAAGAAAATATTACAAAATCAAACATTCAAATTTCTTTCACAATTCCCAAAATATTGTAAAAATTATAATAAAATCAAAACTCTAAACTTTTTTCAAAATTCTAAAAATATTTTTAAAATTATTACAGAATCAAGTTTTAAAACATTTTCAAAAATTCTTAAAATATTGTTAAAATTATAACAAATCAAAAGTACAAACTTTTTTTCAATATTCCAAAAATTATAATAAAATCAAAAATTTAAACCTTTTTCAAAATTCCAAAAATATTGCAAAAATTCAAAACTCACAAATTCAAAAATTCCAACTTATTCCTTATTACAAAATCGAAAATACAAACTTTTTTCAAAATTCCAAAAATATTCCAAAAATTATAAGAAATTCAAAAATGTCCATGACTAATCATGTTCAATTACATTTCATGCCGTACAAATAATTAATTTAATTTTTTTCCAAAAAAAAGGATAAAAAAAATGAAAATCATTCTTTTGAAAATACTTAACAACAGTTTTTGACAAAATTCTAATGCAATAATCTAGTTTTTGATCTCATATACCAACCCGACCATCAAGATTTCTCCAAATTCAATCTTACTACTCGTAATCACTTAAAATGAACGTTTTCAAGCAAAATATATGCAAATTTCCTTGTATTGACACACTTGACGATTTTACTAAATCCGCGATTTTACTAAATTCGAGTTGACTAAATCCGCCATTTGCATTCTAAATTTTTGTAGACTTATTTGAACTTAGTCGGCTTATTTGAAATGACAGTTAAACGTTAACTTCAAAATTGCTAAAACGGCTCATATACAACCGTATCGCACCGATTTTGAATGACAAATCCCAGTCGAACAAGCTGGTTTCCGTCCCAATCGCAGTTGCACTGAACAACTGCTTGCTTTAACATCCTACATCGAAGCTGGGTATCAAAAATAATTAAAAACAGGCGCAGTATTCATCGATCTCACTGCAGCATATGACACAGTCTGGTGAATTGGGATTATACATAAGCTGTTCAATGCAATACCTTGTAACACCATCACACGTTTAATTAACAACATGCTGAGTAATCGTGTATTCAAAGTTCATCTAAATAATTTCAGTAGTAGGTCCAAAATGCTTAACAATGGTTTGCTACAGGGTTCCGTCCTGGCGCCTTTACTTTTTAATTTGTACATCCATGACATTCCTGACACAACATCAAAGAAATTTAGGTACGCTGATGATTAGAGCCTGGCCACTCAAAACAAAGACATGGGTGTCTTGGAAGATTTGCTCTCAATTGACCTGGCGATAATGAATGATTATTTTCGAACGTAGAGCTTATTTCCCAATCTAAGTAAAACCGAGATCTCCTGTTTCCACTTAAACAACGAATTAGCAAAACACGAACTATCAGTGTTATTTAACGGCACTGTAATTAAATACAACCAACAGCCAAAGAACCTGGGTATTACTCTCGATAGAACTCTTTCTTTTAAGCTCCACCTAGAGAATACGTCAAAAAAACTTAAAACGAGAAACAATATATTGCATAAACTGGCAGGCTCAGCATGGGGTGCTACTCCAGACACCCTTCGCACAACTGTTCTAAGTCTGGTTTACTCCGTGGCTTAGTACGGCGCATCAGTCTGGCTGAATAGCACACATACTCAAAGAGTTGACTGCCAGCTGCATGCCGCGATGCGTACCATAAGTGGTACTATCAGGTCCACTCCTTTACCTTGGCTCCCTATGCAAAGCAATATCGCTCCACCTGCATTCAGACGCTTGCATGCACTCATGCATGAACATAAAAAGGTAACCAACAACATCACGTTACCCTCGCACGAATATTACGGTGACACACTAGTTGTCGATTAAAGTTAATAATGCCTCCACATAAAACTACCAGCAACCTGCTGGCAACTAATTTTAATATCTTCGACGCCTGGGACACCTCCTGGAATGATTACAACACTCCTGGCGTTTCTATTACTAAACCGACTTCTGCCCAACCTGGTTTCTGGAACGATCATATAATTGCCATGGCAAAGAGCGCGTCAAGAAAACTCGGCCTCTTCAATAGATGTAAAAAATATTTTACTTCGCATCAATTACTCCACATTTATAAGTCCTAAATTCGTCCCTGTATGGATTATTGTTGTCAAGTTTGGGGCGCTGCATCTGTTACTATCCTGGCTCTTTTGGACTCTGTTCAAAAGCGAGCTATACGAATTGTTGGTGATCGAGATTTAACATTAGATCTTGATTCCCTACAACATCGTCGCACTGTTGCTGATCTCGTTGTTTTTTATAAATATCGTCACCAGCAGTGCTTGGATGAAATCAAGTCCATAATGCCTCAGACATATGTTTTCCCCGTTTTACTCGTCAATCGGTTTGTACGGGCGGTCAGACTGTCGAGATTACTCACTATCATAGTAATATAATGCAAAGGGATTTCTTTGTGCGTACATCGTAAACATGGAATGCTTTGCCCGAATCAATAGTCTCGAGTGCCTTCAATCCACAAAGATTTAAAAAAAGCGTCCACCTCAAGACGCATGCTGTTGTGGGACCTACGTCTTAAAAGGTGTCTATGTGTTGTTGTGGCACATTTTGTAATTCCTACTACACAACACTTCTTATTAAAAAAAAAAAAATGTTCGAATATACTGTCCAATGTTCAAATATTTTAATATTTACTTCGGTCTGAAAGACCTAAGTATTACATTCATCAGCTCAAAGTGAAATTCTTACCCCCACTTTTTTTGGCATTTCTCGACGTTTTAGGACCTACTGATTCTAATATAGCAAAAAAAATGTAAGTCTGTCTGCCGGCCGTCACAACCGACGAAATCTAGAAAACCACTGGACGGATTTGAAATTTTTTTTTTTCTAAAAATAGGTTTACTCAATGGAAAGAGCCGAAAGGACGATGTGTTCGATAACTGTACCGTGTGTCAAAACAAGGAAATCATATTTTTTGCTTAAAAAACGTTCATTTTAAGTGATTACGAGTAGGAACATTAAATTTGGAGAAATCTTGATGGTCGGGATTGATATGTGAGACCAAAATCTAGATTATTGCATTATAAGTTTGTCAAAAAAATGTTGTCAAGTGTGTCAAAAGAAAGATTTTTATTTATTTTTTTACCCAATTTTTTGGAGAAAAATAAAATTAATAATTTGTATAACATGAACATATATTATTATTAAAGAGATTATGGCATTATAAGTTTGTCAAAAATATAATGTCAAGCGTGTCTCATTTTTTGATTTCATTGATTTTTTTAGCCAATTTTTTGGGAAAAAATGTAGTTGTTTTTATGACGTAAATGTAATTGAAAATGAAATTGGACATGGAAATTTTTGAATTTGTTATAGTTTTGGAATTTTGAAAAAAGTTTGTATTTTTGATTTTGTAATAATTTTTGAAATATTTTTAGAATTTGGGAAAAAGTTTTAATTTTTGATTTTGTAAGAATTTTTGGAATATTTTTGAAATTTTGAAAAATTTTAAATTTTTGATTTTATTATAATTTTTGGAATTTTAAAAAAAGGTTTCAATTTTTGATTTTGTAATAATTTTTGGAATATTTTTAGAATTTTGAAAAAAGTTTGATTTTGTTATAATTTTTACAATATTTTTGGAATTTTGAAAGAAATATGAATTTGTGATTTTGAAATATTTTCTCGAAACGCTAAATTGAGAGGTTTTTGAGTAGTTTGCTGATTGTATAATCTTATTACTAAATTATGTTAATTTATGATCTGTTATAATTTTTCGACAACGTATTGATGTTTCGTGTTAGTTTTGTAATACATACACCGAAAAAAAAACGTTGGTAGAATCAACTACAAAGCTTGTTTGATTTTGCGTCTAATACGAACGTGGTTATTTTAACCAATGTAGCATTGTCAATTTATTTTAAAAAACGAAACAATTATCATTATTCAAATCAACCACGGCGTGATCAATTTTTCTTGTTCATATTTTTCAGTTCAGTTTGTTCATGTTTTTGTTTGAAAATTATTGTGTTTGTTAAAATAAAAAACTAGGAGAAAAGAAACTAATAAACAAAAGAATAGAAAAATAAAAAGTTTTTATATATTTTAACATGGCTGGTTTTATTTAACATTTTACTTTAGGAAATAATTTAGATGTGTTTAATTGATTTAAATAATTTTCATATTATTTGCATATAAAATTATGTGCGAAAGAAATTTTTCAGTTAATGTTATAACAAAAATATCGTTAATGAAACAGGCCCTTTCTATAATTAATTTTGGTGATTTAAAAAAATTATTATATTTTTTTAATATTTTTTATTTGTCTTGTTTCATGTCCATTTATCGATATTTTAATTTAATTTTTCATAATAATGGGAAAATTATGGAAAATTAGTATAATTTTCTACACATAATTCAAATATTTAAATTTTTTGATTTCTGAATTTTGGTATTTTAAATCGTATCATTAAAAAAATGGCGAAAAAATGGACGCATCCTTTACAAACAAAATCACACTCATACATTTCCTATTTAGAACGTAAATATACGAACGCTAGCTTTATGCATAAAAATGTTTGTCGGGATTGATGCGAAATACATTCTTCTAATATAAAAAATTTCGAATATTATATTTACGAAAAAAACGAACCCATACTAACATCGATAGCAGCAAAAACAAAACAAAGATGTACCAAACCAAAAGATTTAATACGGCGTATTGCTTGATTCTATCACAAACGTATTCAATATCACTATTTTTAGTCTAATTTTTAATTTACCACGTTTCTAGTCAATTGAAAATTAAATCATAATTGACTCAACTACAAACATGGTTAAATCAAATATGTTTGTGATACTTATAAAAAAATATATCAACAACGGTTAAATTGTTAATTTAAATACGGAGCGCTGGTTGATACAATCACTAACGTATTTAGTTCCCCAATTTTCACTTAATTTTCGATTAACAATGCAACATGTTTGAATCAAGCAAGATTTTTTCTTTCGGTGTATCTAAACAGAGATAAAAAATACATGTACTTTAACAAAAAGTTATGTTTGATATACATCGCTGCCCAAAACTAAACACCATGTCCTCATAAAAGTTTTTTCCCGAAAACTATATCAAAATCCTTAACCCAGACCGAAGTCTTGATATCTCAGAGCTGTGAGATTTCAGCCATTTTTACTTTTTAATTTTTAACTAAAAGACGCGAAAATCGATTGTAAGCTCATTTAATGTGTATTCATGTTTTGTTTATGTAGATTTCATAGGAAAATTTCCCTGTTTTAAGTTTTATTTTTGTTTTTAATGTATCACTATACGCTAAATAAAAAACTTCAAATTATATTTTACGAATAATTTAAACATAATTACGAATAATTTAATCATATTTAAGAATAATTTAAAAATAAATAATAATAATAACAAAAATTCAAAATACATATCTGTACCTCAGAGGTAAACTGTCGTAAATGAATTTTATACATTTTTAACAAAAATTTGTATATATCTGTAAAAATTAAATAATATGTATTTCTACAAAATAAAATAAATATTTTTACAAATTTGTACAAATTTTTACAAATTTTTACAAATTTTTTACAAATTTTTACAAATTTTGGTAAAAATATAAAAATTCATTTACGACAGTAAATACCTCTGAGGTACAGATATATGTTAAAAAAAAACTTAAATGATTTACCTTGCATCTGTATAGAATAATCGAGTTTTTATTGATATAAGCGCTGTGATGTTCGACAGCACATGTTGTTTTATATGTGTACCATCAATTGCATCGACAGCTTTCATAAATGCTGGTGAAGAAGCTCGTAAAGCAAATTTCCGACCAATGTCTCTTTGCATTGTCTAATTGTCATTGTATTTAATTGTCTCTTTGCAGGTCATTTTTGAAAAGCCCTCCAGCGGTTTTCTAGATTTCGTCGATTGTGACGGACGGCTGACACACAGACATACATTTTTTTGTTTTTTAGAATCAGTAGGTCCTAATACGTCGAGAAATTCCAAAATAAGTGGAAGTAAGAATTTCACTTTTTGCTCGAGGATGTAGTAGTTAGGTCTTTCAGATCAAAGTAACTAAACCTTGGATAATGAAAGTTTGAAAATTCGCACGCTGAAATCTGTTGTCCCTAGGGCCTACGAATGGTTTAAGATGGCTTTGCTTCTAGGTAACTGCTCCGTTTTCTCAAAATAATCGATCTTGAGAGAGTTTCTGAAGATCTTAATATGGTGCGTATAGGTCCGACAAACCACCTTCACAAATTAGGCTGCCTCCGACAGATGTAGATTTTGCAACTTGGCGGCAGTAAATAATGGCATCCATTAAGAGAGAGATTATAATTTCGCCTGCAACAAAATATTAGTCCTATCCAGCTAATTTACTATGTTAGGGGACTCGGATTCGACCACATTGCTCATTCTGCGGTGACATTGACGTCATCTGCCGTATAACATCATGAGAGTTAAGCACAATAGGCGTCTAGGTCTCAGTGTTACTCGAACTAGCTAGCTAATTAGTAATTAGTTGTAATGAACACTGAAATTGTAATGAACACTGGACCTGCTAGTGATGTCACTAACAGGAAGAAATCAGCCGTGTGTGTCCGAGAAGTAATTTCCCCCAGCTCAGTACAAATAATAAGATAGACACGCAAATGAGATAGTGTAAACGGTTAATTATATAAGCGAAAACAAAGAGCACAATCTCCGACGTTGTTCTTTATTTGTTTCTTTACTAATAATATTTTTATGGTAATTATTTTTAGTTTTGTTTTTCGTTATTTAGCTATATTATAAAGATTAAGATATTATTTATTTAAATTTGTAATTTTGTATGCCACAACATTCTATACGTTTATGCTTTGTGGATAGCTATATTGTTTACAAAAACTAATAATTAATAAAGAAAAAAAAATAGTATGTACTACAAGTTTTAATTTTGATTTGATTTTGAAAACTTGAATTTGAATTTGATTTTGAAAAACAAGTTTGATTTTGGTTGGACTAAATGAAACAATATTACGATCACCCCATTCCATTATACGATCCAGGTCTTTGTTAATAGAATCAATTAGCAGCTCTCTATCAGTGGTGACTACAGTATGAGATCAAAATTTAGGAGATGCATGTGATACATGCAATGTGCTGTCATCAGCAAAACTATGGATTGGATGCACTGTTGAAATAAGTAAGTCATTAATGTATAGAAGAAACAAGATTGGTGATGGTGCAGAGCCTTGGGGAACCCCAGCATTGGTTGTGAAAACATTGGATGTAATACCATCTAAATTAACATCAAATTGGCGACCTGTTAAAAAACTATGAATCCATGGGACAGTAAGATGGTCTATGCCGTAAGATTTTAATTTAACTATGAGCTTTCTATTCCACACTTTTAATCAAATGCTTTAGAAATATCAAGTGAAATACTGAATGTTTCACAATGGTTTTCCAGCAATTTGTTCCAGATATGGGATACGTAGGCTAACAGATCACCTGTTACATGACTTTTATGAAAATCATACTGCTTATCATCAATAATTTGTGACATCTCCAAATATTCTATTTATAGATTGTAGTTAACATATTTTTCAAATATTTTAGCCAAAACCGACAGAATTGCAATTGGTCTATAATTGTTAGGCTCTGTCTTACTGCCTTTCTTTGATATGGGTTGAACGCTGGCCAACTTCCAAGAATCGGAAAATATTCTGGTTTTGTATGATAAATAGAAATTTTTTGTTGAAATTGGAGCTTTGCTAGTTGTCTAGCAAAGTTTTTAAGAATGAGGGGTGGAATACCATTGGGACGGATTTGGATGATATTGATATAGAAAGAAGCATTTTCCGAACAATATTGCAACAAAAAATAATTGGTTTCATTTTCATTACAACTGGGGAAATGAGTGTAGGAGAATGGGGTGGTTCAACCATGTTTAAGTTGTCTGCGAAAATACGACCCAAAAGATCCGACTTCTCTTCGAGTCGCCCACGGCTCACGGGAACGTCATTCAGAACTAAGGCTGGAGTAAAATTGAAGATCGAGTAAAATTGCTATGGAGTAAAATTGCTCTTTAACTCCCGGAAAGAAACTACGTGAGTCAGATGGGTGCTCGGCGAGATGTTTTGCTTTCTTCTGGATAAAAGCGTTTTTGTCCAAGTCTAATTTGTATCTACTCTAATATTTCTAGCTTTCCTATATGCACTATGGGTTTCAGGTCTTTTATTTGAGCTATACGTCTTAAATGCTTTGCGTTTATTCCTCACTGCCTCATCAA
Organism: Diogma glabrata; assembly: GCA_963693315.1. Lineage (NCBI taxonomy): Eukaryota > Metazoa > Arthropoda > Insecta > Diptera > Cylindrotomidae > Diogma > Diogma glabrata. The sequence continues at coordinate 117,417,759 of OY856186.1, forward strand.
CATGCCGCGTTAACCAAGGGTCAGTTTTAGGAGTGATTGGGATCGATTTGGAATTAACCGCCGCAATCCGGTTTTTATGTTCAGAAACTCTTATTGTCGATGTGCTAGGATGTTGTCTAACCCAACAAATAGTTTTCCAAGGTGTTTCATCATAAAAGTTTCTCAGTACCTCCCAGTTAGCGCGTTTATGATTCCAAATGCGACGAGGATTTGCTTTAATTGGTGTCAGTCAGTGATGTAAATTGCACTACTGCTGATATTAGTAAATGGAGCAATGAACCGAGGGGTTGTTCAACTTATGTCTTCATAGTATCTGGTTCGTTTGTCAAAAACAGATCTTTATTGAACAGTACTGAGAGTACTCAGAACAGTACTCAGTACAGCAATTTATTGTTATGATGTGTGATGTGATTCTAGTGGGGCACTCTATCATTTGCGTCAAACCATGATAATCTGCGAGTATCAGTTCAAGTTGTCTGCCTCCGTCGTCAGTGCGTGAGTATTCTTTATTATGAATACTAAACCATTCTTTATTATGAATATTAAAGTCACCAAAAATTACCAGTCTTGCTTTAGGGTAGTCCGCGGTTATTTTGTCTAGATTAGACGATATTTGTTCGAAAAACGGACATCCTGGAGGAGGGGGAATTTGGAGATGTGTATAATCCTATTATAAACATAGTTTCATCAACACCTGAGATCTTCAGTGCTAGAGAATTATGGTGTTTAGAGACCAACTCGTAAGCCTTAATGCTCTTACATGTAAGTGAATTTCCAACAAATACACAGACACCATGTTTGTTATAAAAGGAGTGTTCCAATTCATAACAAGTTATCCGGTATTTATATAGAGATCCAATTTGGTTGCTTTCTTGATACCAGGCAATATAATACAAATTTATGCTTTATAATAACAAATTTATTACATTAATCCAACAAAAGGTAGAATTTTACCTACCTAGCGCCTGGTAACAGTAAATATAAAATAGCAAATAACTCTTTAATACAGAACAATCTCACCAATCATATAATTGTACGCCTCTTATCTTCACTTCACTTTCCCTAACACTAACACACTCACTGTGTATTTTAACTTGTTTTACTTTTACTCTATCTTTATAAAGACACACATGCAAAAATAAAATAAAATAAAATTATTTTTTGAATTTGTATTTTTTTTTTGTTTAATATTTAACAAACAACCTTCTTCTTTTATGTCCGGTTGATGAATGGAAACAATTAAAGCTTTTGAGTCTGCTACAAGTTCACGATATGTTTCTTTCGTAAAAATTTGCGTTCTTTCGAATGGCTATTACTTTTTTGTAAAAAGTTAAATAAAAAAGTTATTTGAAAAATTCTATTGATGAAAAACTTATCCAACCAACAATTGTGTACCCTACAAAATATTGCGTATAATTAATAGTTTTCCAGTTATTTTGAAGAAAAGGCTATTTTTTGCAAAATTACAAATATGCATTTTGCACTTCAAGCTCTAATTTTTTTCAAACTTGAGTACTGTAAACCGTTCAAACTTCTAGAGCACACTATAAGTACATTAATAAAGTGACTTGTGAAGTGGTACTAATTAATTTTAACTGGGAGTGGTGATTAGGGGTGATTTTCACACATTTTTTGCTGAAAACAATATGTCCCAACTTTATTTCGTCATAGCTCGCTTAGTTTTGCTAATAGGGTGAACTTTTATAAAAAACCAAAATAAAGGTTACTTTTAACAAAGTCTTGAGAGTTTCCTCCGAAAAAACCTGCATTGTTTTTTGTTTATCTGACGTTGAAACTTTTAATTTTGGCTTTTGACAGCCAAACTTCAAGAAGTTCTTAATTCGTTTGTAAAGGGTCTACAGACACCATACACCCATCACTTTTTTGGTTTTTTTATAAGCTCCATTTTTACTTTTTACTTTTCGATATGATGTTCACTTTTTGAGCAATTAAAGAAAAACCACCTGAAAACGTGGTTTTTGGCTGAAAAATTGACATTTTCAAAAGTATTGACTTTCAGAAAAAACATTAGATAACAACAAATGCTTAGAACTAGTCAATTTGTCTATTCCTTGAAACATTTTTCACCACCGAGAAGGAGGTAAAAAAGTAGCACCATTTTTCTCGAGGACGAGAAAATAGAAACCAAAAAACAGATAATATTTTTCACAATAGAAATTTAATCAATTTAATCATAGTAGCCTTTGCCTTTTTTAATATTCGAGAAAGGAACATGCGCTTTAGTTTGAATTTTATATAATCATAAATGCATAAAGCATAAATGTTTTATTTTTGTTCAAATAAATTGTTTCATTGTGTTCCGCACATTCACGGAAGAGAATAAAATTAACAGCTGTGTATTTTATTCTATTAAGACTAATAACGCACACAGTTATGATTGTAAAAAATCAGAAATAAACCTGTATTTATGGTTATCGGAACGATAAATACGTCAAGTGATTCTCTTTATGAAATGTATTTTGTAGTATAGTTGCTTTGCTATTCATCTATTGTAATATATTTTAGCTTTATTATTGCCATAAACCAGTTTTTGTTTTGTTAATTTATTTGATGTGTAAATTAGGATAAAAAAGATTTGAGTATGTACAATTATCTTTAAAAACCTTTGGAGCCCTCTAGAAAATGTTATTCTCCATTTGGTAGAATCTTTCTGTCTCTCTCTCTTACTCTAAATGTGTTTATCATTCTGTTGTGAATTTGTTAAACTATTTGTTTAAATTTCAATAACCTCTTGTAAACGAATAATTTCAAAATTCTTAAATTGAAATTGCAAAAATTTAAGGTAATTAAATTTTAGTTTAAAAAACTTTGCTTACGTAAATTTCAATATTAATAAATAATGTTCGTCTATGAAACACTTAAAATTTACGTATATAAAAATACAGAATAATAATGAAAAAAAATTATTACACAGATTTACTTTTGTTTATCATTATACATAAGTAAAACTTTAAAATTTAATATAAAGAAAACGAAAACTTAATTCCGTAATTAGTTTTTAAAATTATTTTTTTTCCCTAATTGTGGATTTTGTTTTATTTCTCGTAAAATATTTTATAGTAAATTTTTGATTATAAACAATAAATTAGATTATTAAAATTGAATTTAAATTCTTGAGATATATTATGAATACATATTATCATAAAGATCAAATCGACACAAATATACAGCAAATGTAGAGCAAAACACTACTGAGGGTTATTTTATGTCTGTTCATATAAGATCATTGAAACACTATGGAACGGCACTTTTAGATCAATCTACTGTTCGAATCAAGTTTCAGTAAAATTTGAAATTGTATCTAATTATTTGCTATAAAACATTAGAATTACGATATAATACAATAACGGTTTTCAATAGAAATAAATAATTTCTCTTGTATATATGAAATCTTCGTTTTCCGTTAAAATAAGTTTATTAAAAATAATTATTGCGAATAGAAATTAGTTAATTTATTATTAAATTTTTCGTTTTAAATTTTTAGTTTTCGATTGATTGATTGGTTTTTGCTGTTATAAATTTTTTTTGAATACTTTCTTAAAACTTATCTTCAAGAATAAAAGATAGATTGAAGTCATCAAACTATTTCCATTGTATTTCTTATGATGTTCAACGGTTAGTTTGTATATTATTATGGGATTCACACTATGGGAAAATAATAAAAAAAATTCTGATTAGATTAAGGAATACATAGAAATAAAAATGATGATCTGCGGGTCAAATGTCGTATTAAGCAAATATGTATTTTACTTATCAGAAGTTCAATATGTTCCGTATATAGTAAATGAATAAAAAAATTTGCGGTCTTTGTTTTTTCTATTGATTGATTTTACGATAAAATAAATTATTAAATCATTTCGATTAATAACTTAATTATGAATCAAAATCATTTAAAATTTGAACGTTTTTATTTTGATTTGTTTTGTGTTGAATCATTCGCCTATGGTGTAATGTAAATGATTTGGGTGTATTAAGATTGAAAGTAATGATCCGTGATGACTGGGTGGATTTATGGGTAATTAAATATTATAAAATAAGTTATACAGAATTAGTTGTGTTCTATTATGAGAAATATTTAATTAAGGATAACTTATTCAGATCTATGGTAAACTACAAACAAAGCCAATATTTTGCAAAGTCAATATCGCTCTATTATGGGAGTGGGTTTTCAATCAAAATACAACCGAGTACTTTTAAAACTGTTAATTTCGACGCATTCTTTTATAATATAAATCGTAACTTAAGAGTTACATATGTGACTTTCGAAGGAACGTCAAAAATTGCTAATTTCTACTTACATATATTCATCTTAATGTTAATTATCCCAATAATCTATAAGTAATATGAGAAGTGTCAGTTAAGCAACCATAATGTTACTAAGGGATTATAGGCAGTTAGAAATTAGAAATGATAATGAATGCATTCATTCTTATTAATTATTGTTCTTTAGTGTGTGCATTCATTATCAATTCAATCTGGTGCTAAAACCCTAAACTTCGGAATAATATGCAAAATTTGAGTATTATTTTTTGTGAGGGAAGTCACTTTGAATTAAGCCAATCACATCTTTTTTGGCGAACAACCCAAACACAACGAAATATTTATTGAAGCGATCAAATTATCACATACCAGAACTACATATGAATATTTTAAGAATTGAATAATTTTATTAAATTTAATTTGTTTTGCGAATCATATTAAAAGTTTAATTACTTTGGCGAAATAATATTAAAACATTACCGTATATAAATTTCAAAAATTTAGCATTGTTTAAAATCAATTGTACTTTTTTTGTGCCAATATATTAATATTAAATATTAATAGACATTGTCATGGTCCTCCGAGCCGGATTCCAGTGGCAATCATTAAAATAAGGTTAGTGAATTTATCCATGCGTTTTTTATTTGTGTATTCGACATTATCTGAAATAATAATAAGGACAAGCAGTATACATATAAATAAAAGTTTTTTTTGTATATAAGTGAATTAAATTTGGGGTAGCGAAATCCGAAATTCGACGTCCACGCCGTGCTGCCTGGGTAATGCTGACAGAATTAGGTTGGTGTATTGGAGACAAGCAGTGCAGAAACTGCTTAGTTCATTACGCTACATCACGGCGAATTGGCGCCTTACAACCAATGCGACTCAAGCGTCTGTTCTCCATGTCAGGGGCGGCTTGGAGCGGGCGTCTGTCTTGAATCAAGCGGCTCGCTATATAAACGTATAAAAAGGTTGTTTCTGGTGACCTTAATATGCAGAACGGACCCATTCACGACAATTTGGGTTGGGCCTAAGGTTAACACCCTAACTCCGGAAAAAAACTAAAATGTTAAATTTGGTTATCAGAAAGAGAATAACAGACCCGGACAAAAACACAGAGTTTTACCTGGACGTGAAAAAGGACCAGACTACCAGATCGGAACGTGGGACGTGCGCAGCCAGAGCGCTCCTGATGCTCTTATAAGTCTGGAAACAGAGGCTGAGAGGTATAGGATCGATATTATTGCTCTACAAGAAATTAGACAGCCGATAATCAGAAAACAAGATTTGGATAGTCACTCTCTATACTGTAGTGGTCATCCTTCTCGAAGAGAATTTGGTACTGGCTTTCTTGTTGGTGCACGCATACAAGAAGCCGTGATGAAATTCATCCCGGTCAGTGAGAGGATCTGCTACCTACGTGTACGTGGTACATATAACAATATTTCTCTTATTGCCGTGCATGCACCTACTGAAGCTAAGACCGTCGACGAGAAGAATAATTTCTACATAGCACTGGAAGAGGTTATGAAACAAACGCCCACACGCGACTTCGTTATGGTTCTTGGTGACTTTAATGGACAGGTTGGAAGAGATATCTCTTATGAAAATGTGGTGGGTCCCAACAGCCTGCATTTGAATTCGAATGATAATGGTGAGAGAATGACTGAGTTTGCATTATCAAATAATTTGAGAATTGCCAGTACGTTCTTTCCGCATCGATCGATTCATAAACAGACTTTGGTCTCACCGAATGGAAACACTCGAAATCAAATTGATCACGTTCTAGTAACAGCACGTTTCTTTTCGAGCGTTCGGGATGTGCGATCCTTTAGAGGTGCATACATTGGAAGTGATCACTTCCTTGTATGTGGAACGATAAGGTTCCACTTCCCAAATCCAGGCATTTCAAAATTCAATCAACGGAAACGTTTTAACATCTCACCATTAAAGAATGCTGAAACAGAAGAGAGAGATATCAAATCCATATTGCCGAAACATTGGATAAATCAGAAACCATTAATGGAGACGTCGATAAGTCATGGTATTTGCTCAAAGATGCTGTTTTAAGCGCTGCTCAGGGAATACTTGGACGACCACAGAGCCACTCCCAGAAGCCATGGATGGATCAAGCATGCCTTGACGCTATTCAATATAAAAGAGATTGCTATCTGAAGTGTCTACAAGGACGCAACACCAGGTCCACGAAAGAGAACTATAAACTGGCAAGACAAGCCGTTACAAAGCTATGTAGACGAACGAAGAGAGAATGGTGGAAGAGACAGTGTGAGGAACTTGAAAGCTTCAATAAGGAACATCAATCGCGTAACTTCTTTCAACAGGTTAAAACCTTAAAGAAGGGCCCTCAAACTAGATCGACTGCTATTCAAAACGAAGATGAGGAGCTACAAGTAGACCTTAAAAATATTTTAGATACTTGGGCCGCTTATTTTGAGAATCTTCTCAACTTAAGTGACCAGCAACAAGTCGGGCGACGAGCAAAGCTTATTCGTACGTCAAAGGTACATGTAGACCAACCCACCAAAGAGGAATTCGATGCGGCGCAGTCAAAATTAAAATGCAATAAAGCACCTGGTATCGACGATATAACATCCGAAATGATTGTACATGGTGGCGAAACTCTATCCTTAAGATTGTTTGAACTTGTTCAAATGATCTGGAGGACTGAAACCATACCACAGGACTGGAACACAGCTATGCTGATACCAATCCATAAAAAAAGTAATCGCCTACAATGTGCAAACTACAGAGGAATCGCTCTCCTCTGCACAGCATATAAAATCTTTTCCTACATTTTGCTATCCAAAATCAATCTTTTGCTGAACAACTGTTTGGAGAATATCAGTGTGGTTTCCGGCGGGGCCGAGGTACCACCGATGCACTTTTCTCGATAAGGATGATTTTGGAAAAGAGTCGAGAGTTCAACATACCTGTGCACCAACTTTTCGTTGATTTCAGGCAGGCCTACGACTCTCTCGAACGAGAGACTCTATGGTCTGCTCTGGTGTCAATGGGAATTCCTGGTAAACTGGTATCACTATGCAAAATGACAGTACAGAGCTCTCAATGCTGTGTACGAGTAGAGAACGAAATATCAAAGTTTTTTAAAGTCGACTCCGGTTTAAGACAAGGTGATGCTATCTCTCCTATACTTTTTAATCTAGCCTTGGAATATGTGTGCCGTCAAAAGAAACTACCGACTAATAACAATATCTTGTCAATAAACTCAGTACAGATGATTGCTTACGCTGATGATGTTGTCATCCTCGGCCGAAGTGAAGCTGTTATGAGTGAGACTTTCAAGTCGCTTGAGAGTGGTGTTAGAAAAATTGGTCTGCAAATTAACTACAATAAAACCAAACATATGAATGTTTCAAGAGAGGCTGAGAAGAAAGATTTGATGTGCGGCGATGATCGAATTGAGGGAGTTGAATCTTTTAAATATTTGGGATCAATGCTTGACTCAAACAACAGCATACTTGCAGATATTAAAGCTCGAATCGCTGCAGGTAATCGAACTTTCTACTCAATCAAACCTCTCCTTGGATCACCGTATGTATTAACTAACACCAAGCTCAAGTTATACAAGACATTGATTAGACCGGTTGTGATGTATGGGTCACAAACGTGGACCCTTACACAAAATGACGAATCGCATTTATCTGTATTTGAGCATAAGATCCTACGCTACATTTTTGGTCCACTTAAGACAGACGATGGAGAGTATAGAACCCGGTATAACTTTGAGATCAGAGACCTTCTTGAGGGTCCTGATATAATAGGTTGTATCCGTTCTAACAGGATTGCTTGGTTTGGGCATGTTCTACGAGCCGATTCACAGTCTGGAATGATTAGAAAAATGTACGTTAGTACACCAGGGAGTGGTAGACCGCGAGGAAAACCACGACTACAATGGGAGACTGACGTAATAAACGACCTAAAAAAAATCGGCTGCCATGGTAATTATGTCGCTGTTGCGAATGACCGTGGTAAATATTCAAAGCTGATTAGCCTGGCAACGCTCCTACATGGAGCATGAACGCCTTAAAAAAAAAAAAAAAAGAATTAAATTTAATATTGTGTTTACTTCAGCGGTTTCCAAACTTTCTGATACTGCGACCCACATAAGAAAAAAATAAAAATTGGCGGCCCCCTTATTAGATAAAACAATTTAACCACATTTTCAAGTTGTAAAAAGTAATGTATTCATAGAATGAAACTAAACAAAAATTAATAAAAATTTAGTATGTATATTAATTATAGAAAAAAATTTAATGTGATGGATGAGCTTGTTTGTTAGCACAAAATTTCTCAAATCGTGGTGTTATTGTTGAAATAGCCACCCGAAGTTCTTTTTCCACTACTAAACGATTTCGATATTTCGATTTCATGACTGCTAAAGCAGCAAATCCGGTTTCGCATAAATATGATGTTACGAATGGTATCAGCAGTATTATAGCTCTGTCCGACAAAGTAATATAATCTTTTTTTCGTTCCACCCAAAACTGAATTAAAGTTTTACTATCAAATTCCTGTTGCAATGAAGTATCGCAAGATATTTCAATCAATATGTAAAATCAATATTTTTGTAAAATCAATATCGTTGAAATAATCATTGAAAATCAAACCTACTCAAATTTGCTTTGATCTACTCTACCTCGAACAAGTTGTGTAGTTGAAAAGCAGTTTATTTTTCGATTTTATTTAAATCAGTTATAACATTGTTTTGGTATTTTTAATAATAAAATAGACCAGTCAGATCTAAATATCAGCCCAAAATAAAAAATTTTGCTAATAATAAAATTGTGTGGTTTCTTTTGAAAAATTTTCAAATTTTTGGCGTTCCATTGGTAATCTACTCAAAAGCTGCTTTGAGCAGCTATTTTATTCCAAAGGAACGCATGTAATGTGAAAAATATTTTAGTAAACTTTGCAAATGTGCTATAAAAAGATTTTTGTTTGCTTTAGTATTGTTTCTGGTACCGGCGTCATTTAAAATTGGAAACATGTAAAATAAATCCTTTTCTAAATTGGATATCCATAGCTCCAATTTTTTAATGAATGCCGTGACTTTGTCTTTTTGAATCAGAGCATGCATTTGTGGACCTTGCATTGATTTATTTCAATCGCTTCATTTTTTAAAAATTTCAACTAAATAAACCAGTTTAAGAATAAAGTTATCGTTGCGAAAGGAAAATACCTCATCTTTGTGATTTTCAGCAAGAAAGATTGCAATTTCGTCTTTAAGTTCGAACACTCTTTGAATAAATTTTGAACGAGATAGCCAACGTACTTTACAATAGTACAAGAGTGATGCATATTGAGCTTCCATATCTTCACACAACTTTCCAAATAATCTCGCTTTCAGATGACTGTTTTTGATATAGTTTACAACTTTTGTAACAATATGATATATGTTTATTATTTTTTATTATTATTAAATTAAAAACTTCACGACCCCCTTGAGGTTATTACGCGACCCCTCTGTGGGTCGCGACCCACAGTTTGGAAACCGCTGGTTTACTTGATTCTAGTGATTTAAATAATATAAAAATGAATTCAAATTTTGTGCAAATAAGATAAAAAGAATCGGTAGAAATAGCGGACATAATTTCCAATACGAAAATTCTTAATAGAGTGAAGCAACTTAAAGTTTACCTATCAAAAAATCTCTCTAGTGAATCAATAGGAATCATCAAAGCGAATACATCACTATTAAAGGATGAATAGCATGATTACAATTGGCCAGTGCGCATCTGCATAGTGATACACAAAAGACCATCAACTTAAAAGAACAACTCGAAGGAAATTTTTTCGTAAGGAAAGTAAGTTGATGTGCATAGAACTTTCAAACATAAATACAAAAATATTTGATATAAATTTTATGAGTAGAATCTTTTAATACGTTATGAATCTTTCCTAGACTAATATTTTTGGTAACGTTATTACGACGTACTTTTAAGTTTTAAACTTATAAATAAATAAAGCATTTGTAAATGTAGCGTCGATTTGTTCATTATTTTTTAACGAATAAATGAAAAAAAAATCAAAAATCAAAAAATTTAAATATTTCACTTAGATAAAAAAATAATATTAATTTTTATCATCATATCATCATATCATCATATCAACATATCATCATAACTTCATATTATCATATCATCATATCATCATATCATCATATCATCATATCATCATATCATCATATCATCATATCATCATATCATCATATCATCATATCATCATATCATCATATCATCATATCATCATATCATCATATCATCATATCATCATATCATCATATCATCATATCATCATATCATCATATCATCATATCATCATATCATCATATCATCATATCATCATATCATCATATCATCATATCATCATATCATCATATCATCATATCATCATATCATCATATCATCATATCATCATATCATCATATCATCATATCATCATATCATCATATCATCATATCATCATATCATCATATCATCATATCATCATATCATCATATCATCATATCATCATATCATCATATCATCATATCATCATATCATCATATCATCATATCATCATATCATCATATCATCATATCATCATATCATCATATCATCATATCATCATATCATCATATCATCATATCATCATATCATCATATCATCATATCATCATATCATCATATCATCATATCATCATATCATCATATCATCATATCATCATATCATCATATCATCATATCATCATATCATCATATCATCATATCATCATATCATCATATCATCATATCATCATATCATCATATCATCATATCATCATATCATCATATCATCATATCATCATATCATCATATCATCATATCATCATATCATCATATCATCATATCATCATATCATCATATCATCATATCATCATATCATCATATCATCATATCATCATATCATCATATCATCATATCATCAAATCATCATATCATCATATCATCATATCATCATATCATCATATCATCATATCATCATATCATCATATCATCATATCATCATATCATCATATCATCATATCATCATATCATCATATCATCAAATCATCACATCATCAGAATAAATAATCACATAACTTTAAAAACAGCATTTGAATTATGACTTATGAAAGAAATATTGACAATCAATATGTCAATGTCAATATATTTGATAATATAATTAAATCATGAAAATCAATATGAAAAATTGACAAGTGAGAGCCCTATCAAATCATCAGATCATTCATCAGATAATAAGATCATCAGATCATCCGGTCTTCAGATCATCAGATCATCAGATCATCAAATCATCAGATCATCAGATCATCAGATCATCGGGTCATCAGATCATCCGATCATAAGATCGTTAGATCATCAGATCATCAGATCCGCATCATCAAGTTATTAGTGAATTCTATTGTTTATTGTTGACGGAAATGAATATTTTCGAATCGTCCATTGCAAATTATTCCTTGAAAGTATTTTATACATTTGATGATAGTTCTATCGTTATTCTAAATATCTAATTACAGTCTTACTCTAACAACTATATTTCACAACTAAAACTCACACAGAATTTTTAAAAATAAACAAAATTAATTTTTTTCTAATCACTTTGAAGCACGCAAAGATTGGAACATAAGAAACTAAGATGAATTTAGTCTGTAATAATTGTTTTTTAAACAAAATAATTCATTCACATTCGTTTTCTTATTGTAGATTTGATAATCTTTAACGGTTTCAGTGATTTACTTTCTTTTCAAAAAACACAACAACAATTAATCATTTTCGTTTTAACGAATATTTGTACATTTATTTGGTTTTAATAAATTTTTAATTGTTGATATTATGAGTTTGAATTGAACATTACGAATAGTTCAATCTTGTTAATTATAGAGGGATGACAGTGTCGGAACTATTGTTTTGTTTTTATAATTGATTTTAATATAGAAGTAATTATTACCACTTATGTATGAGGGTGAAGAAGAAGAAAATCACAATTTTAAAAAATATTTCTAACTAATATGACGAATAGTTTTATTACTAAATAAGCAAAGTAAAAAGTATAGTTCTTGGCCGTTCTAGAACAGTTTTGAACTGATTTAAAAAATTTTTTTAGAAACAAACGGCGGAGAGTCTAAACTCTCAATATTCAAAGCCTGATTTTTTGAGGTCATATGCTAAAACTAATGAATCTGTCCATAATTAAAAAGTTGGATTAGCGTTTTGATTAAATTTCTTAAAATTTTTTCTATATGGGGTTTAATATTTCAAGATGGTGCTAAATTATTTTAAATTCTTTTTATATCGAGTTTTATATTTCAAAAGAGCGCCGCTTAGGCTCTCGATTTTTTAGTGCAAGTAAAAACAGTCAGGCATTGAACATCGAGAGTTTTATGAGAAGCAAAAGGTCGATAACTGTACCGAAACTGTGCCAAAAATCACTCGCATTTGAGGAAGCATTTGACGCGTTTGAAGAAAATTTAAAAATAATTGAAATCTCGAAATATATCAAGGTTTTTTTTATTCAAATGTTGCCGTAAGAAACACATTGTCTCTAAAATGTTATCATTCAAGTTCGACGTTAGTTTCGTGAAAATTAGACCAACTGCTGGAATTAAACACTTGTTGTTTGAATGGTAAACAATTTATTAAAAGTTTTCTCTACATATTTGCCGCGAATGTTTGGTTCTTTTCTTTGAAAACGTCAATTTAACTTTTCAAAATATTTGTGAATCCCTAATGGGTCATTTTTCAGTACTACTTTCTACAAAATGTTTATTCATTTTCTGTTCAACTGTATGTATTGCAAAAATTCTGTTCAATCTTGAATCAAGGAATGATGTTTTTTTCAATTCTTTCTTACCATATTTTGTAAGTTGTCTTTCTTTTTTAGTAATTTGCGAAACATCATAATTTTTGCTATTAGGGGACTTATTTTTTCATACTGAACATAAAAACCAAAGATGGGAAGAAGATGATTACTGCAAAATTCTCTTCATATTCCAAAGGTTCTTCTTCATCATTTAAATCGATGTCTGTTTAGTGTTTATATAATATATTAATAAACGTTAATTATATATTAATATAATTAACACGTAAAATTTTTTCTGATTAAAAATCTTAACGTTTAATTAGAGGAATCTAAAACTGGTTTCAGAATTGAAATATTCTTATTATTCATCCAGTTATTTGAGTTTAACTACTCACAAGTTTTTCAATATTAATAAATGTTAGCTGAATGAAATAAACTCAATTGACGATAAACATTATTCAAAGCTTCTGCTCTTTTCCTAACGCCATCATCACTAATCTTAATTGAATTATTGTTCTATTGAGCTTGTGAACCCATTTAACTTTTTGGTCAACAACGTTAAACATTTATCAGATGTTAAAACCAGACTCCAAACGCAGCATTTTCCATGAATGAACGAACATCATGTATTTAGGATTTTTTACTTGTGGTAAAAGATGTTAGAATATTAAGCAGGAATATTTCACCGTGGATGGGTTTGGTTTGGTTTGGTCTAGTTTATGCTATTTTTTAAAAATTAATTTATTTTATTCATAGTATTATAATTACTAAGAATCGCCCAGTGACCGGAATTCGGCCATTGTTAATGGAAATTGTAAAAAGACCTCCCAACAAAATAGCTGCAACACATTATTTCAGAGTTTGATTTATTGATATAATTGATTTTGAATTGTGAAACAAATAAGTTGGAAAAAATAAAATAGATTTAAAAAACACACTTTTTGAAACACGAACTAAAAAGTAGAAAAACAAATTTTGCATTAAAGCAAGCGTTATGTCTTTTATAATTATATTTTCTTTGAAATTGTAGGAAGAAAAAAATATTTAAATAGTCTGTAACACATCTTAACATAGATGCAAATATTAGATTTTTGACTATTAGCATTTTCGATAGATAAACAGTTTTATCCACGACTACTAAAGAATATATGCTTTCCATGCGTATGTCTTCCATTGTAATTGTATTCATTCCACAACTGGTGATTATAATTAAATTCTTCAACAGTTCTATAGTTTATTAAACATTCCCCTAACAAATTAAAAACTTCATTTGTTGGTATAGTAATATAAACAGGTTAAAACAAGAACAATACATATATAAAATATAAAATAAACAAACTTGTTTTGTCTTTCTTGCTATCTCTGATGCATTTATTTCAATATGGTGATACAAACTTTAGCAGGCAAACTGGAAATTAATCGAAATATTTTGCAGTCGTGGATAAAAGAGCATCTTGTATTCACATAGGATGATGGCAATTCTTCAGAATTGCCATCATTCTACACTCATACAAGAATCTCCTATTCCGTTCCCATTTGTTACATAAAATAAAAGTGGGTGGCGCATTTAATATAGAATAGGAACAAATGTATGCTAATAATAATCTCTAACAAGAGAGACTACCAACGTTCATTGCCTTTCCTTACTGAATTTTTATTTTATGTAACAAATGGGAACGGAAAGCTGTTTATCCATCGAAAATGCTAATAGTCAAAAATCTAATATTTGCATCTGTGCTAAGATGTGTTAAATACAATTTAAATATTTTTTAAATATTCAATATTAGTTTATAAAATTTATAAAATTTTTTGTCGTCCCGCACTCGATAAATTAGCTTATTTCTAACAGTAAAACTCATTTCTCCATTGATTAAATATACAACTCTTTATTTTTGATCCTCACTGAAAATTAATTTTAACATTTTATTTGTTTATAACAATAGGAATTTGTTAATAATTTTTATAAAAAGCACTTTTTTTGATTCCATCTTTATACTTTAAAATTAAACAGACAAAAGGTGACTATCTCTACCAGAAACGAAGTTATGAATCTTTGAAAATAAGTCTTCAAGCCAAAAATCACAAAATTCTCGAAATTTATATCCGCTCTATTTCACCTAAAAGAAGTATATTTTTTGTTTATATAGAACCCGTAAAAAATGTCGTAGTCAAATTTTGTCCTAATCTGTTCGTTATGTAAAAGAATGACTCATATATCTAATTTTTTGTCGTCCCGTGCTCAAAAAATTTATTTATTTCTAACAGTAAAAATTATTTCTCTATTACTTAAAAATACGTTTTTTATAGGAAATGAAATGTAGAATATGATGCTCATACTAAAAACTCATTTCGTGGGTGGGGCAATGACTAAAGATCGATTTGAACATTTTATTTATTTATAACAATAGGAATTTGTTAATAATTTTTATTAATTTTAATTCTTTTGCAAATCAGCATCTTTTAAGTTTAAAATAAAATAAACTAGAAGTTTATATCTTAAATAGAACCGAAGTTATGAATATTTGAAAAAGCTCGTCAAACCAAAATTCACGAAATTCTCGAAATTTAGAACCGCTATACTTTCCAAAAAAAAACCTCGAACACGTATATCTTTTTTTTTCGATATAAAACCTGTCAACAAATTTCAGCCAAAATACTCAAAATACTCAAACAAGAAATCCAGAAACAAGTTTTTTTCATGCGTCAACACGAATAATATATCAAAATTTTAGATTTTTCAAAAATCAAAAATTCAAAAATCGTCAAAAAAATGCACGTTTTCAAAATAATAGCCCATTAGGTTAATTTATTAACATTAGATATAAGCATAAATATTGTCTTTATACACGTTTTGTTCGAGTGCTAATGCATAGTAACTTTGAAAATGGATCATGTTGATATTTAGCATCTGTATGAAAAATACGATCGTTTGCATTTAAGTCATCGTAAACGCTAGTCGAAGCGGCAATTAATGTCGTTGTATTGTACATCCAAGTTGACTTTTGCTGTATTCGAGCGTAACTCGAGTAATGTGTACTTCTTGCCCATCTTTTTCCGCAGTAATTATTTTTGCTTTAACTACGTTGTAACAGTCGGGCGTTTTCCGTTGCACATATATGTATACCCTCCGAAATATCTAAATTACGTATTAGCATAACTATCGTATTTTTCTTTAGTTTGATTTCATGGGGTGGGGTGGAAATCAGCACTTTCAATCGAATTAAGAAATAAATAAAAAAATAAAGAACATAACGATTATTTCGTGTAACTCGACGATTATCCTTATCTTTTCGATATACTGCAAGTTCATGTGAAAATTATTCTCGGTTATTTTGGTTCAATTTGGGGTCATAATATAACGACGAGGATACTATGTTTTTTCATCATAAATTTAATTGCATTGCAAAACTGAAGCGGCACTGCAATTTTCCATTTTTGTTGACCATACACGTATGCATCTAGATTTAACTCCACTCCGCAAGGATTATGAATCATCCACTTTAACACAAATTCTCGCAATTTATGGCCGTCGGTATTTGGAATTTCAGCTGAAATTAGATCAATTTCTTCTGGATTATGGATTCGATCTTCATGATTCATGATCAACAGCAAATGCATATGTGGTAGTCCACGTTTTTGAAATTCGAAGAAATCTGACGATCCAAGACGACAAACAATAGCCATTGCATCTTCGAAATGTTCAGTATATCCGGTGAATGATGATAGTAGTATTATTTTTTCACCAACAACTGCAATCAGTTTCGCAGCTAGGTCGTTGGTAACACCTGCGCACTGATCGGCTAAAATAGTTTTTTGATTCAATTTGATCCATTGGATGTGATCACGTTCACCTCGAATAAAAATATCGAACAAAATATTCGAAGTGGAATACCCCCGGTATATCCGGACGTTCCGGATAGATAAAACAATGGGTAGGTAAAGGGCTCCATACGATGGCCGATATTTTTTAAAATGACAACACCTTTGTTACGTTTTTTACAACCATTTAATTTGGCGGCGTTACTTTGATCGGCGTTGAGCGTAAGAACAATGCATATTTCAGTACATTGCAGGAGGGTCGAACCGTCTATAATCCACACCATCTGGCACTGTAAAAATGAGCTGCACATTTGAAGGTTGTAGTCCCAGTGCAGCAGCACGTTTATTTATATCATCCTCCACTTCACGCCTCCTCATGTAACTTTAGGCATAAATGTTTTGTTCTCGCAATATTTCTTCCAACAGATCCAAATTCACGACTAATTCCATAATTTAGAGGATGTGCAAAGCTTTTGTCAACAGCATCATCGGAGTCTAAAAGGTACATTTGGCCATATAAACGTGGTTCGGAATCACCTTGAGTGGTTTGTGTCGGATGTACCGCCATATTCATTTTGTGATAAACTTCTCCAGTTGCTTTGAAGCTAAAAATGTTACGACTATTGATGGTTCGATCTTCGCTTACGTTGAATAAAGTTAAAGTGAAACATAAGTTTAAGTTTCCGATTCATTTATGGAACTCATTAGCAAGCAGGTGACGTTGTAAAAAAGCAAATAAATTCCTTTGGAAACTGTGGAGGTGGCAACACAGTTTGACCATGAAAGCACCCGAGCAGAAATTTGTTAGGGATCAAGTAAGGCTCCGATCAGGTTTGCCCTAACCCGGATCAGGAATTGGTTGGGCTGCCTGATTGGGCCCTGATCATGAGTGTAACGGTTTTGCCCTATCAGGTCCTGATTGGGATAATCGGATCATACCCTGATTGGGATAATCGGATCAGGCCCTAATTGGGATATGCTTACCAGACCCTGATATATATTTATATATTATATACATAAATTAATCAAATTAAAATGAAAAAATTACAATAGAAAAATTTAAAACATACATACCACCTAAATGACTATTATTAATGTCGTTCAGCCGAGAAGCTACAACTAAAATATACATGAAACCATTTTAACTATATATTTCTAAAATGGATAATACTCTAGTGAATTTTAAAAAATTGAAATTTCAGCTAGGGGTCAAATCCGAAAAACCTGATCAAGGCCGGATATATTCAAATAGGGTTAACCCTAAAAGGGTATTCTAAATCAGGCCCGGAACAGGCCCACATCAGATTGCTCTAATAGGGATTGCCCTTGTAGGACTGACCAGGCCCTGATCACGCCCTGAATGTTATCAGGTTTTCCCTAAATAATTTCTGCTCGGGCCACAATCTCCAAATGGATCATCTTTATTTGCTACTCTTTCTTCGGGAATCGGTTTCGTTCTTGTTTCGATGATTACGTTTTACATTTAATCAAGGTGTGCTTGGGATTGTGATTCATTAAGTTTCATAATTACTTCAGACATTTTTCCCATGCCTTTTGCTTTAGGTTTTCGGATGTGTCTTGCCGCGTTGAATGGTCCATGTTGGAAAAAATATTTCCGATTCAATTTTGTACATTGAGATTGAATTCGATAACATCCGTAATAGTTGTTTGTCGTAGGTTGATGTTCATCCAACGACGCATCATTTTTAACAACTGGGAATTTGCGTTTTTTTGGGTCGTCCTCTAGGCATATTTCTAAAATGGTTTTTACCTTGATGAAAAATCAAAATATAAAAAAAACATTTTAATTTTACAACTTTCTGAATTTACTTCGTTCAGGCAAAAAAAAATAAAATTTATTCTATTATTTTGTTCATCATACTTTCAATTTGTTTTAATTTTGTTTGATTTTATAAAAACAAATTATAATGCGTAAGTGCTAAAATAAACATTTTAGTACTTACGTATTTGTAAATTTTTTTAATTTTAAATTTAAGTTTTTTTCACGATTTTTATTACTGGGAAAATTATTATTTTTTTTATTTCACAAAAGTTATTATTTTTGGTTTTTGATACAATAATTTCCGATGAAAAACTAAATTTCAAATTTAGTGCAAAAATAGCTATTTATGTATTAAGGGCATAAAGTATGTCTTTTCCGCTTGAGAGTGAAATTGTTGATCGAGGCGTTAGCCGAGAGAAACAATCACTCGAAAGCAAAAAAGATGCTTTATGCCCGAATTGCATACAAGATTTTTTGTACGAGTAAGATTCTGTATTATTTGCATACATAAAAATACATATATTTACACGAAATAGTAAAATATTTTTATAGAAAATTATTTTATCAAAGTAGTTTTTCGAAATAACTAACTTTAGGCATTGTTTTTTCAATTTTAGGCATTGTTATTTCACTTTTGGCATTGTTATTTCAATAGGAAAAAACAGCCTGCTTACGGACAATTTTTGAATCGAAAAAGTGCATTTTACGGTTTACTCGTACAAAAATATATTTTTTGTACAAGTAAACCGTAAAATGCACTTTTGCGATTCAAAAATTGTTCGCAAAGCAGGCTGTTTTTTCCTATTGAAATAACAATGCCAAAATTGAAATAACAATGCCTTAAATTGAAATAACTATGCCTAAAGTTATTATTATTACGATTATTTCCAAAAACTACTTGGATAAAATAATTATTAAAAAAATATTTTACTCTTTTGTGTAAATATATGTATTTTTTAGGGTTTCGTTTTTATACGGAACACTATTGGTGAGAGTACAACGTGTTTTTCACATTATTTCGATTATCTCGTGAACCATTAATCCGATGAACTTAAAATTTGAGGTGCTTATAAAACTAACCTATCCACACAAGATGGCGGGTTAAAAAATAAAGTTGTGTTCGTTTGTTTTAAGGAGGTACGATGTAAAGCCTTTGAAAACATACATTTTTTTAGCGAGACGAATAGGGTATCATATGAAAGGGCTTCATTTCAGCATTATTTAAAAATATATTTTGGAATTTTACACCTCACCATTTTTTGTATAATTTTGAAAAATGACGTTTTCAGGATGTTTTATTGTCCCGATTAACTCAGACCCTACTTCATCGAAAATCTTGAAATATATTTGGAATGATAGAAAATTGAGTAGGTTTTTAATGAAAAATATAGAAAAGTGGCAGACACTCATAACTATATTTATTAAAGGGGTGGGAATGTTAAGGGGTAAAAACATCACTTAAAACCAGGTCATGTGGGGTGTCATTTGAAATAGCACTTGATTTTAGAAATGTTCCCATTTTTTTAGAATTTTGCAATGCATGGTTTTTGAATTATTATCAATAAAGTGACACAAAAAGTTGGTCTCCCCCCTTGCATTTCGAGCCTAATTAACAGAAAAATTTGAAAAAACAGAGACAGGAAGTTTGATAAACTCTATAGCGAACTCTCAAATAATTATATTTTTGTGCTTTTAAGGGATTCGGGTGGGGAAGGGTGAAAAAAAAACTTTTTTGACCCAAGCGAGTGGGGTATCATTTGAAAGAAGTCCGAAATTCCAAAACTTTGCAATTTTTTTTAGAATTTTGTGGTAAACAGTTTTTGAGTTATTCTAAAAAATGTGCAAATTCCAGACCGTTCACCCCCCTTACGTTTCGACACTGATTGACAGAAAAAATTGAAAAAACTCATAGATACAGGAAGTTTGCTATATTTTGAACGAAAATTATAGCGAACTCTCAAATAATTATATTTTTGTGTGTTTAGGGGATGGGTGTAAGAAGGGTAAAAAAAACTTTTTTGACCCAAGCGAGTGGGGTATCATTTGAAAGAGCACCAAATTTCCAAAACATTGCAATTATTTTTAGAATTATCCGGTACACCGTTTTTGAGTTATTCTCAAAAATGTGCAAATTCCAGACCGTTCCCCCCCTACGTTTCGACACTGATTGACAGAAAAAATTGAAAAAATTCATAGAGACAGGAAGTTTGCTATATTTTGAACGAAAATTATAGCGAACTCTCAAATAATTATATTTCTGTGTGTTTTGGGTATGAGTGTAAGGGGGGGTAAAAAAATCTTTTTTCGACTCAAGCGAGTGGGGTATCATTTGAAAGAGCACCAAATTTCCAACTGATTGACAGAAAAAATTGAAAAAATTCATAGAGACAGGAAGTTTGCTATATTTTGAACGAAAATTATAGCGAACTCTCAAATAATTATATTTCTGTGTGTTTAGGGGATGGGTGTGAGGGGGGTAAAAAAAAACTTTTTTTGACCCAAGCGAGTAGGGTGTCATCTGAAAGAGCACCAAATTTCAAAAACATTGCAATTGTTTTTAGAATTTTGCGGTACACAGTTTTTGAGTTATTTTAAAAAATGTGTAAATTCCAGACCGTTCCCCCCCCTACGTTTCGACACTGATAGACAGAAAAAATTGAAAAAATTTTGAACGAAAATTATAGCGAACTCTCAAATAATTATATTTCTGTGTGTTTCGGGGATGGGTCTGAGGAGGGCAAAAAAAAACATTTTTGGAACCAAACGAGTGGGGTGTTATTTGAAAGAACACTTAATTTAAGAAACATTGCAACATTTTTTAGAATTCTGCAATGCACAGTTTTTTAGTTATTGATGAAAAAAGTGATATTTTAAGTGAATGTATTGTACCAATTACCACCCTATATTTCGACGCTGATTTATAGAACAAATATTCCCAATTTAGCCATTAAAATACTGGTTAAATCTTTCTTTAGCTAACATAAACAGCTATGGATAAGATTTAACCTTAAGTAACATTTTTGATCAATGTAGATGTGATTGACATTCACTATTGACGTTTACGATTAAACATTTATTCTGTTATGCGTCCATAGTCTGGCGATGTATAGACTTTACAACATAGCTTTATGTCATTTATTTTTGATATTGTGTTCTTTTACATTCACGGAACCCTTGGCGAGCGAATTTTATTCGCACTTGTCCGACTTTTTTTATTTATGGAACTAATACAGAATCTTACTCGTACAAAAAATCTGGTATGCAATTCGGGCATAAAGTATCTTTTATGGTTTCGAATGATTGTTTCTCTCGGCTACCGCCGCCTCGAGCAACAATTTCACTCTCAAGCGGAAAAGGCATACTTTACGCATTTAATGCATAAATAGCTATTGTCTTCATGTTTTTTATGAAAAAACTTTTATTTTAATATGACAGACCTTGATTTTCATATATGCAGGATTTTGATCAGCTTTAGGAGACCAACAATTTTAAATCTGCGGAGAATAATTTTAATATAAGTGGGATTCAAACCTTTTTGCATAGTTTTGCAAAATAGAAATAAAGAAACAACAATTAGGTGCCACAAATTCCATGTAATTTACGTAAAAATAAAAATAAATGGATAATCGAAGCTTGTAAGGTGAAAATTAATAATGTTTCTCTTTTCCGCTAGGAAGCGCGTCAAAGCTCATATCTCAAAAATTGTCCATTTTGTTCACAAATTTTAAAGTAAACACATGAAATTACAAAAAAAAAGTGAGAGAATATTGATTTTTTATACGATTTTTTAATGTTTAGTATTTGAAAAATTTGTTTTTTATGAAGTTAATTATTTTTTACTAAATGTGAATCTATCTAATACATTGAAAATTTTATATTTTAACATCCCTACTAAATTTGAAACATATATTCTGTGTCACTCATTGAAAAACAGGTTTTTATTGAGAATAACAATTGGAGATTCCATAGATCGAAGATTTTGATATACTTTCAACATCTTAGTACTTGCATAAGAACAAGACTATTATAAATAAATATTTTGTTCTTTAAAATTCATAATTTAATGAAACCTTATTAATATTGTAAACAAATACATTAAAAAATTAATTTATATATTTTTTTGCCTTTAAATTGAAATATTTCTGATTATCGGAAAAGTAAAACATTTTGGCCATTATTTTAACGGGTGTAGTGTTATCTGGTAAGAAACATTGAAATCCTTGAGTTCCACTAAGTGTTTTAATTTCCAAAAACCGTATCGAAAGAAATTGCAATTACAATCGAAATTAGTAGAACAATGCCAATGAACCAACAAGGATTAAGAAATCAAAGCGGTTAGTATTATTCACCCTCACCGAAATCTACGAAATGTTCTTGGAAGAAAACCCTGATGTCGAAATTAGTTTCTCAAAGTTCACCACGTTGAGACAGAAGGAATGTATTTTAGCCGGACCTTCTAGAACACATAATGTTTGTATATGTTTGTTTGATGTGTAAACCACTCTTAAATTTAATAAAAAATGTTAAAGATCTCATTAAGAAACTGCGCTGATACAATTGATTATGCAACAACTATATGTAATGATTGTAAAAATACCGTCAAAGCTTACACAGGAATCTTTTAAATTTTACGGAATCTCTTGAATTTTACGAAGAAATACATTTTGAGCATTGGTTAAAGCAAGATGGATATTCGTTAGAACGCATTGAAAAATAAGGAAGAATTTGTAGAAGATTTAATACATAAATCGGTCAACATATTTAAAATTCGTGATTTCATCGCAAGGCAGAAATCAAAGTTTCTTAAAGAAAAAACACTAAAACTACATCTCGGCGAATACGTCTTCATTTTGGATTTTTCAGAAAACTATTCTATGAAAACCAAGAATGCATCTCATTCTCAGCTGCACAATTCAATAAAGTTTAAGCCACAATCCACCCAATCGTAGTTTACTACGGTCTTATCTTTTGTCATTATCATTTATCATTTGTCATTTATCTTTTGTCATTATATCTGATCATCTAATGCAAAACACAGTTACAGTTCATAAATAGCAGAGAAGGTGTATTGAATTCATTGAAAAACATTTATAAATATATCCAAGTAAAATACCTGCAGAATGGCATATCTTTGCAACTGCCCATGGAAAGGGTCTATCAGATGGGACTGGAGGCACCCTTAGAAGAGAAGCATGGAAAGCATCGCTTAAAGGAGAAAAAAATATCAACAGCAAGGGAATTAGTTGAAAGGGCGAAAATTTGTTCAAAAAAATCAAACACACTATGAAATTTTCATATGTGTCTTCAGGAGATATCGAATTACAGGAGCAAGTTCTTTGGATGCGGTTTTCGGACATTAAAACAATTAGTTTTTTACCGGGTAACACTACACCCGATAAAATAATTGCTAAAATGTTTTCATTTGCCGAAAATCAGAAATATTTCAATTTATAAAGGCAAACAAAAATATATAAATTAATTTTTTAATGTATTTGTTTGTAATATGTATTAATATTGTTTCATTAAATTATGATTTTTAAAGAAAAAAATATTTATTTATGATAGTCTTATTCTTATGCTAGTGTTAAGATGCTGAAAGCATATCAAAATCTTCGATCGTTGGGATCTTCAATTCTTAATCTCAATAAAAACCTGTTTGTCAATGAGTAATGCACAGAATATGTTTCAAATTGAGAGCGAATGTTAAAACTAAAAAAAATCTATGTATTAGATTCACATTTAGTAAAGAATAATTAACTTCATAAAAAAACACTAATGAACTTTTCAAATACTAAACTTTAAGAAATCGTATAAAAAAATCCATATGGAATCTCTCATTTTTTTTTGTAACTTCGTAGCTGCAAGCGTTTACTTTAAAATTTGTGAAAAACAAAAAAAGGATGATTTTATAGATATGAGCTTTGAAGTAAACCAAGGTTTAACGCGTCTCCTAGCGGAAAAGAGAAACATTATTAATTTTCAACTTACAAATTTCAAATCTTCTACTATTTTTCTTTTAACTTGCAAAAATATACGTAAATCGCATGAAATTTGTGGCACCTATTAACAAAACATTGACTCTATTACCAAAATTTAACCACGCATAACTCAGATTTAGAATATGTACTCAAAAAAAAAATTCAGAAACAAGTTTTTTTCTTTCGTCAATACGAACGATATATCCAAATTTCAGATTTTTTAAAAATCAAAAATTTAAAAATCAACAAAAAAATGTACGTGTTCAAAATACTAGCCCAAATACATTTTGCGTTTTTTCCCATCTTTTTATAAATAAATAAAATAAAATAAATAAATTTGGAGGCCTAGTTCTTGCCACGAAATACACAGGACAAATGATGGATTGTTTAGTTCAGGTAAGTTGAGAAAAGGAGATTCCGCAGAGGGATCAAGGGCACCACGAGCAGAGAGCTTAGACAACATTGTTTTAGAGAAGAACAAATTGGAAAACATTTTAGAGCCAGGGCCAAATTTGGCTTTGCATAACAATTGGATCTATAGCAATTGCGATGAAGATAGAACACTTTCAAGCTTTCAATATTTGACGTTTCAAAAAGTTTTTATTTTTGTTCCAAAAACAATTCTTGCAATTATTACATTTCAGATAGTAGTTAATGTGGTAAAACGAACAAATTATTGATAAATTAATAATGATGATGGTTATTACATCTTAAAAAACTTCTTCTTTCTAAAAATTGTTGGCATCAGAGAAGAAGCAAAACAAGCGATCTCAAGTGCGTACTTCTGATTACTACTTAAATGTGTCAAAAAACAACAATAATTGTTTATTGTTAAAAATAGCAAACACTCAAAGAAATATATGTTTTTAACAATATTGCTAAATACCGTTAAAATGATATTTTGTTACAATAGTAAGATGATTACGATAACACAGTTATTTACGGTTAATTTAATTACTGACAAAGAATTAGCCATACACTGAAAAACATATATTGCTATTTCCAATCGAAATGAGGTTGTCTCAACCGCGCTGCAAGAGTAAATCGAATTCCGAAATTTATTTTATTGCTGTACAGCTTATAACGATGTAGTTAAGGCGACCGCACATTATGTTTCTGTGAAAAATAAATATATGATCTGTTTTGGAAAAATCTATCGATCACTTTAATACAGGTAAAGTAAAAAAAACTTTAATTCAGCTTTGGCTTGAATAACATATTTTATGCACTATTTATAGTTTATAAAGGTTAGATCGTCAAGAAATCAGTTCTAACTATACTTACTAAATTGATTTATCTTTGATTTATCTGGCCCAAATAGATTTTTTGGTTAAGATCAATGAGCAAGTATGACCCAGTTACAGTTTTCTATCCGGCTTAGCTGAGATTTTAGTTAAAAAACATTCTTAGGATGCTTTCCATCATAAGTAAATGAAATTTTGCGTGCTTTGATGGTGAACTTAAGCTTGATAGGCTTGAATTGACTGTCTTTTTTGTCATCCAACAGTAATTTCTACGCGCCTGTTCATTAATTCAGAGTATATCAGTCTGATACAAATAATTCAATATAACTTTAGCTTCAAAAAAAGATACAAACTACAATATCTCCTATCATCACCAATTACAGTTAAAAACAATTAGAATTATCCAATCATTTATTTTACAATCATTCAAAAGTAACAAAATTACAAACATTTTTATTGATTTTTATTTTAATTTAATGTTTCTTATGAAAAAGAAACAAATTAAAAATAAGAAAAACATTAACTCTTCCGCGGCACTGACCAAAGACATAACGTAAGGAAAAAAATAAAAGAAAGAAAATTCCCAACAATAAAATAATTTAAAGTGAATTGTGACCGATCGATGAGATTCTTATAGTTCTTGTAGCACTTAATTAGTTGACAATAATTTAGCAAATTTATATATTTAATTTTCTTTGTTGTTGGTAATTCAATTATTTTGTTTATTTTTGTTTTTTTATCAGGAAAAATTGATAATTTTCCGATCGTAGTTAAGACGATTTTTTTTTAAATTTATATAAACGTCGATAATCAATTGAGAATCTTGGTTGAAGTACATATTTTCAAGAATATTTATTTGCTGCTATTTGTCCTACATAATCCTTTTAAATAACAAAATTCTTTGTATACTTGAAAGGTCAATATATATATTAGAAAATTTTTCAAACAAAATTAATTGTATTGTATTGTAAGAGTTTGTTGTAAAAAATATGGTTAGTTGAAATCTTTTAGGTGCGTACCAGGGCTATAATCTGTCAATAATTCCTCCTCATCATCGTTCATTAGTTTTACCGCGACTACTTGAGATGTAGTAAGACTATATTTCATCCACTCTAGGACCTTCTTTATGGTAGCAAGGTTAGCCTGAAAGACGTTAAAGTGATCATACTGCCGAACTGATGAGCTTATTTGTATGACACGAATTGTAAGCCAGAGTACACTTTTTATTTTCTTAAATTATGTTATGGACATATAAAAGTCAGTATCAAAAACAACGTTTTCGTGGATACATGTGAGCGGATATTATGACCATATTAAGGGGTTCAACAAAAAGTTTCGTTACTAATTTCGTTACTAAGGGAATGCTAATATTTAAAAAATCCGGAATGCGTTCGATTACTTAATGAGATTTCATTTTCATTAAATAGTTAATGAAGCAATCAAAAGACGCGAGGTTCATTTAGTATTCGAACGAATTTCATTTAATGTATGTAATGTCAAATTTGAAAAATTTTAGAAATGTGTTATTAACTAAAATATATAAATAAATAAACGAAATATTAGATTGTAAAAGTTATAATCAATTTAAAATCTTTTTTTTTTACGGCGTTCCTGCTCCAGGAGCGTTGCCAGGATAATCAGCTTCGAATATTCACCACGGTCATTCGCAACAGCGACATAATTACCATGGTAGCCGATTTTTTTTAAGGTCGTTTATTACGTCAGTCTCCCATTGCAGTCGTACCTCTACCTCGCCCACTACCTGGGGTACTAACGTACATTTTTCATATCATTCCAGACTGTGAATCGGCTCGTAGAACATGCCCAAAGTAAGCAATCCTGTTGGAACGGATACAACCTATTATATCTTTATATCTGGACCCTCAAGAAGGTCTCTGATCTCAACGTTATATCGCGTTCTGTACTCTCCATCGTCTGTCTTAAGTGGACCAAATATGTAGCGTACGATCTTACGCTCAAACACAGATAAATGCGATTCGTCATTTTGTGTAAGTGTCCACCTTTGTGACCCATACTACACCACCAGTCTAATCAACGTCTTGTATAACTTGAGTTTGGTGTTAGTAGATACATACGGTGATCCAAGAAGAGGTTTAATTGAGTAGAAAGTTCGATTACCTGCAGCGATTCAAGCTTTTATATCTGTAAGTATGCTGTTGTTTGAAACAAGCATGGATCCCAAATATTTAAAAGATTCAACTCTCTCAATTCTTTCATCGCCGCACATCAAATCCTTCTTCTCAGCCCCTCTTGAAACATTCATATGTTTTGTTTTATCATAGTTAATTTGAAGACTAATTTTTCTAGCACCACTCTCAAGCGACTTGAAACTCTCACTCATAACAGCTTCACTTCGGCTGAGGATGACAACATCATCAGCGTACGCGATCATCTGTCTGTACTGAGTTTATTGACAAGATATTATTGTTAGTCGGTAGTCTCTTTTGACAGCACACATATTCCAAGGCTAGATTAAACAGTATAGGAGAGATAGCATCACCTTGTCTTAAACCGGAGTCAACCTTAAAAAGCTTTGATATTTCGTTCTCTACTCGTACACAGCACTGAGAGCTCTGTACTGTCATTTTGCATAGTGATACCAGTTTACCAAGAATTCCCATTGACACCAGAGCAGATCATAGAGTCTCTCGTTCGAGAGAGTCGTAGGCCTGCCTGAAAGCAATGAAGAGTTGGTACACAGGTATGTTGAACTCTCGACACTTTTCCAGAATCATCCTTATCGAGAAAAGTGCATCGGTGGTACCTTGGCCTTGCCGGAAGCCGTACTGATATTCTCCAAACAGTTGTTCAGCAAAAGGATTGATTTTGGCTAGCAAAATGTAGGAAAAGATCGTATATGCTGTGCAGAGTAGAGCAATTCCCCTGTAGCTTGCAAATTGTAAGCGATTACCTTTTTTATGCATAGCATAGCTGTGTTCCAGTCCTGTGGCATGGTTTCAGTTCGCCAGATCATTTGAACAAGTTCAAACAATCTTAAGGATAGAGTTTCATCACCATGTACAATCATTTCGGATCTTATATCGTCGATACCAGGTGCTTTATTGCATTTCAATTTTGACAGCGCCGCATCGAATTCCTCTTTGGTGGGTTCATCTACATGCACCTTTGATGCACGAATAAGCTTTGCTCGTCGTCCGACTTGTTGCTGAAGGTCACTTAAGTTGAGAAGCTTCTCAAAATAAGCGGCCCAAGTATCTAAAATATTTTTAAGGTCTACTTGTGGCTCCCCATCTTCGTTTTGAATAACAGTCGATCTAGTTTGAGCGCCCTTCTTTAAGGTTTTAACCTGTTGAAAGAAGTTACGCGATTGATGTTCCTTATTGAAGCTTTCAATCTCCTCACACTTTCTCTTCCACCATTCTATCGTCGTTCATCTACATAGCTTTGTAACGGCTTGTCTTGCCAGCTTATAGTTCTCCTTCGTGGACCTGGTGTTGCGTCCTTGTCGACATTTTAGATAGCAATCTTTTTTGTTTTGAAAAGCGTCAAGACATGTTTGATCCATGGCTTCTGGGAGTGGTTTTGTGGTCGTCCAAGTATTCCCTCAGCAGCGCTTAAAACAGCATCTTTGAGCAAATACCATGACTTATCCACGTCTCCATTAATGGTTTCTGATTTCTCCAACGTTTCAGTAATGTGGTTTTGATATCTCTCTTCTGTTTCAGCATTCTTTAGTGATGAGATATTAAAACGTTTCCGTTGATTAAATTTTGGAATGCCTGGATTTGGAAAGTGGAACCTTATTTTAGCACATACAAGAAAGTGGTCACTTCCAATGTATGCACATCTAAACGTTCGCACATCCAGAACACTCGAAAAGAAACGTGCTGTTACCAGTAAGTGATCAATTTGATTACGAGTGTTTCCATTTGGTGAGACCCAAGTCTACTTATGAATCGATCGATGCGGGAAGAAAGTACTGGCAATTCTCAAATTATTTGATAATGCAAACTCAGTCATTCTCTCACCATTATCATTCGAATTCAAATGCAGGCTGTTGGGACCCACCACATTTCCATAAGAGATATCTCTTCCATCTCTGCCCATTAAAGTCACCAGGAACCATAGTGAAGTCGCGTGTTGGTGTTTGTTTCATAACCTCTTCCAGTGCTATGTAGAAATTATCCTTTTCGTCAATGTTTTTAGCTTCAGTAGGTGCATGCACGGCAATAAGAGAAATATTGTTGTATGTACCGCGTACCCTAAGATAGCAGATCCTTTCATTGACCGGGATGAATTTCATCACGGCTTCTTGTATACGTCCCCACAAGAAAACGAGTTCCAAATTCTCTTCGAGAAGGATGACCACAACAGTATAAAGAGTGACTATCCAAATCTTGTTTTCCGATTATTGGCTGTCTAAATTCTTGCAGAGGTATGATATCCATCTTATACCTCTCAGCCTCTGTTTCTAGACTTATAAGAGCATCAGGAGCGCTCAGGCTGCGCACATTCCACGTTCCGATTTGGTAGTCTGGTCTTTTTTCACGTCCAGGTAAAATTCTGTTGTTTTGTCCGGTTCTGTTATTCTTTCTCTGATTTCCAAATTTAACATGTTAGTTTTTTTCCGGAGTTAGGGTGTTAACCTTAGGCCCAACCCAAATTGTCGTGAATGGGTCCGTTCTGCATCTTAAGGTTACCAGAAACAACCTTTTGACACGTTTATATAGCGAGCCGCTTGATCCAAGACAGACGCCCGCTCCCAGCCGCACCTAACATGGAGAACAGACGCTTGGGTCACATTGGTTTAAAGGCACCAATTTGCCGTGATGTAGCGTCATGGACTAAGCAGTCTTTGCTCTGCTTGTCTCCAATACACCAACCTAATTCTGTCGGCATTACCTGCTGCCTGGGTAAGGCGTGGACGTCGAATTTCGGATTTCGCTACCCAATTTAAAATCTTACTCCCTGTTAATGAATTATTTTTCAATTACTTCCGTCGTAATTAAATTTATTTTAAAAATTTTCAAAAGCCAATTCAATTTTAAGGAACCAGCAGTTTGAGACTGGTGATTGAATTGGTTGCAACAACTTATTAATTAATTTAATTTTCAATCATTAAATGTAATTGGTAATTGGAGCTGTTGGTTTTACTCCATTTTAAAAATGGAAAAGCTGTTGGTTTTACCTCACTAATTTCAAAATTTTCATCAATTTTGTTTATATTTTTCAATTGAGAATTAATTATTATATATAAAATTAATTCCTTAATTTATTATATTACAATTAATTCGTAATACCTATTTTGCTAAGTTAATTAAAAATTATAAAACAAAATTTTAAGGTTTTCGATTTGAAATTTTTTTTGAATAAAAAACTTCATTAAAAGTTAAAAATGCTATTTGGCATTTAAAATTAAATGAAAAGAGGCGTGGTTTCATTAAATGCAAATTTAAATGAAATCGGGTTTTTAAGTCCTCGAACGCTGTCATCTGTCATTCATTAAATGATTCATTAAATGGTTAATGACTCATTATGTAATCGAACGCACTCCCGAAAATAATTACTTTTGAACAAAAATATTTTTTTATTATTCTTCCTCATTTTTTTTCAACTGAAAGCAAACGACTTTCACATAATACTAAAAAACTATCTACATTTTTTTATATTTTTTGGTAATATTTTTATTAAGTAAAACCAAAATTAAACAACCACAAAAAATAATTCAAACCGTAAAATTTTTTAATGAATTTGAACGAATTTAATTGATGATGATTGAATCTAAAAAGCTATATTGTATCAATAAAAAAATATAATAATAACAAAATTATGACTATAAAAAGAGCTTTAGAAATTCGTAATGAAAATTTAAGTTTTAATTAAATTAAACACTGCAATAAGATATAATTTATTTATCGTTGTTTTTGTGATCTATGTGAATCGATAATTAACCATTACTTTACAACAACGTGTGACCAAAGTAATTTGATTATAATTTGGCGAAAATAAAGTCGCATCATAATTTGTGTCATGCGTTTGTTGCTAATTTTTTAAGTGTTTATTATTTATTTTAACGAAATTTTCTTTAAAACAAAACAGCTTCGAAGAATCTTATAAAAGCAATTAAAAAAATTTTTCTTAAAATTGTAGACACAAACGATATTACTATTTGAACGAAAAGCCTTTATCCTTCAAATACGTTTTGTATTAATTTAAAGAACAAAACTTATAACGAAAATAACCTAGGAAATCACTTGAATTTTGAATGAAAAATAATTTCCAATTTTCGTGTTTCGGACTAGGATTCGAGCCTTCCTGATCAAGTCATGTTTCGAATGTGTTTGCAGACACAATTTCTCTGAGAAAAATTTGTTTTGTTAGACCTTCTATCTTCAACAAACGGTTTAAATCTGGGGATTCGAATGATTCTTGATTGAAAAAAATGTTGGCTTGCGTTAACCTAAAATTTTCATCGTTATTTACTAAAATTGGAACTGTAATTGCTATAACTGGAGCGTCAATTATTCTAAATCAAATTTGCAAAAATGTTTGGGTAGAAAATCAAACCCTAGTAGACCTCCATACTCTAGATCAGCAATAAGCAATGAATGCTGGACTCTTGGACTTCCAAATTGTATTATAAATTCTTGACGTCCTAAAACAGGGGCTTTTTGACCTAAATTTTCATATTCATGAATCAATTCGGTCGGTCGGTCTTAATGTATGAGTCGACGTGCACAATCGACCTTTGTCAATATATTTTTTCTACGTGGTTATAATTCTGTCTTGTTTTAAAAACGCTGCTGACTCATGCCTTTGAGAACATATTTAGAGCGACATTTTCTTATATGTGAGGAGTTTAGTGAATTTGCTCACCCAAGTGTAGTAAACATTAATTTTGTTTTCATTTGTTCAATAGATGTTGAGTTACTTTATTTTTTTCATACCTCCGATATTAGGTAGATTTCATAATATAAAAAGTCCAAGCGGCACGTATATCCACTAGAAATAGGTAGATTTCGGAACCAGACAGCTTTGTGTACAAATAGAATTGGATGTGTCAGATTAGTTTAAATAAAAAATTTAAGTAGAATAGTCCAAGTCCAGAATAATCCAAAAAATTTATCAAACCAAACTAAATACATTAACGGAAACTACTTTATCAATGCGATTTCGGAACAGTTTTATTTAATTTGGTTAAAACTACTTTTAATAACATATTAAATCCACTAAAGAGCGAATAAACGTTCTCACAACGTCACATTTCCACACCACCACACATAATTTATAATCTAAAATTGTCAAACAACTTTTACACCTCAAATAATTCAAATATCTACAATTTAGGAAGACTTTTGTAAATGTGTAATCAATATGCATATAAGAAAATATTCCTTAATTTAAAACAATAATGGCTCAGCTTTTTTTTATTTTTTTTTTAAATTTTTGCGAAAAAAACCAAAAACTGAAAAAAAAACAAAAGAAAATTTTTTTAATATTTTTTCTATGGGATATTTTTATATTTTTATGGAAGTTGTTGTTGTAATTGAATGGCATGCATTAGGTTTAATGCTAATTACATTGAGACCTCTTGGGTTAGAAAACTGAAAATCTCTGAGGTTATAGTTTAAAAATTTATCTAAAAGCTAGTATGAGTTTAAACAACATAAACCCAAAAATGAGGAAGACATGGCCGTTTGCGTTTGTTTTTGTTCTAACAGCCCTGGTGTCTCAACCTCTAGACTTGAACTATTTTTTTTTTTAAATTTTGGAAAGATTTATGTTCTAGTTAACGTATGCGTGAATATTCAAAAGTGAGATTGGCCATTTTCAGCCAAATCAAGGACAACAAAGTTTATTAAATTTTTAAAACAGCTGAATTTTTAAGAACCTGGAACGCCAAGGTTGTCATTTGGAAAAAAATGATAGAAATATGTTCAAATATTCAATATTGATAAATTTTATTAAAATATTATGATTCAAACGGAAGTTATAACGCCTTAGATTTTTCGACTTTT
>OY856186.1:117451921-117742945 GCA_963693315.1 Diogma glabrata
CAACTAAGTTTGAATCTTTTGGTAGACACGCTGTCAACTGCCCCTCGGCGTCGACATTTAGAAACATTTTTACGATGTTGTAATTTCTTTAACTTTTTATTAACAAATAACTATAAGGTTTATTCAGATAAACCCAAAAACTGATTTCGAATTGAAAAATTGATACGATTCACTAATTTACTTGACATTTATGTCGTAAAATTGATTTCATATTGATTGGCAACATTCAATAATAACTGCACACGTGACTTAGGATAGTATGGAATATACCTACTAACTTTCGAAAATCACAAATAGTGAGGTTAAGGAAATTAATTATCTCTTTCAATAAAAATTCCTACCTTGTCGGGTTTAAGACGTATAAAATCTATATAATATATATATATATATATATATATATATATATATATATATATATATATATATATATATATATATATATATATATATATATATATAATATATATATATATATATATATGTATATATATATATATATATATATATTATATATATATATATATATATATATATATATATATATATATATATATTAGACTGGTCGTTAAAAACTAAATTTTCCGAGACGCCCCCTAGAAAAATTCTTTGTGGTCAAAAAACCACAACGGCATTTTTTTTTTTTTAAATCAAAAGAACACGTGCCGCAAAATCGTCGAAGTTGATTTTTTGAAAAATTCGTAGATTTTTTCAAATATCTCATAAAATTTGCAGATGTCAAAAAAAATCACATAATCATTTTTGTAGGAAATTTAATTTTCTACAAAAAAGGTCCCAGTCATTTTTTCCCTAAAACGTATAGTTCTCATGATATTTTGAAAATGAACTTGTAAGTTTTCGTAATTTTTAAAAAACAGAAAAAATAAAGATGTCGTAGAAGTCCTAATTTTCTTCTTATGCTGTAGAATGAAATGTATAAAAAAATAATCGTGACAAAAAAATCAAAATTAGTACTTTTTCGTCGAAATTTTTTATCACTTGGTTTTACGAGTTTCGAAGAATTTCAAGTTTTATTTCCAAATATCATCAGAAATATAGGTTTTAGGAAAAAAATGACCTGCACCTTTTTTGTGGAGAATTAAATTTCCTACAAAAAAGATTATGTGATTTTTTTTGACATCTGCATATTTTATGAGATATTAACAATTTTATCAAAAAATAAACTTCGATGATTTTGCGGCACGTGTTCTTTTGACTTAAAAAAAAAAAAATAATGCCGTTGTGGTTTTTTGACTACAAAGAATTTTTCTAGGGGGCGTCTCGCAAAATTTAGTTTTTAACGACCAGTCTAATATATATATATATATATATATATATATATATATATATATATATATATATATATAATATATATATATATATATATATATATATATATATATATATATATATATATATATATATATATATATATATATATATATATATATATATATATATATATATATATATATATATATATATATATATATATATATATATACACTCAGTTCTGTTTTTGCACGAATTTATTATACACGAATTTGAAATAACACGAGTTGGAGGGAAAAATAATTTTCTTTATGCACGAAATGTTTTGAAATAACACGAATCGACTAAACCTTTAAATTTAAATTTTTTCGTCTGTTTATCCGATTTTTGAAGAAAAAAAATTTCTTTTGTATTACCCTATATATTTTTAAAAGCTGCTTCAAATTACAATAGGTAGATTTTTATATGAAAACTGCCTAATACATTTGCAAAAAAAATATAATTAAAATGTAAAGTAAAAATGTAATTATATTTGAATATTTATTTGAATTGATAATGTGTAATTTTATATCATCTGATACTGTGGGTTTCAATTTAAACCATTTACAGGCTGGTATAATTTAATCTTTCTTTTTTTGTTTGATTTTGTTTTTTTTTTTAGTTCCATGTAGGGACATGGCCAAGTTAATCAGCTTTATTCTCCACGGTCAATCGCAATAGTGACATAATTACCATGACAGCCAATTTTTTAAAGTCGTTTATTACACCCATCTCCCATGGCAGTCGTGGTCTCCCTGGACTCCCTGTGGTACTAACGTACATTTTTTTGATCATTCCAGACAGAGAATTGGCTCATAGAACATGCACAAACCAAGCAATCCTATTGGGCCCGATTCAACCTATTGTATCATGATCGTCAAGAAGAAATGTGATCTCAAAGTTATATCGGGTTCTGTACTCACCATCGTCTGTCTTAAGTGTACCAAAAATGTGGCGTTGGATCTTGCGCTATATATATATATATATATATATATATATATATATATATATATATATATATATATATATATATATATATATATATATATATATATATATATATATATATATATATATATATATATATATATATATATATATATATATATATATATATATATATATATATATATATATATATATATGCTAAAAAACAGAACAATCAAAATTAAAATAGAAAAATTAAGGAATTTGGTAACATGCCTACGCACTTCTGAACATATTTCGCTTATTATAAAAAATTATTGTAGAGAACCTATAATTGATACGATCACCCGGTGGAATTCTACGTATTTGACGATCGCTAGATTATTGGAATTGAAAGATTTTTGTTAAATATATGAAGAAGTTTATTCAAATTTCAAACTTGATGAAAGTGATTGGATATTTGCAAATGATTTTGTTAAAGTTTGTGAACCTTTAAAAACTGCAACTCTAACACTCCAAAGAGAACAATTACTGATGGGTGATTTTTATAAATTATGGATTGAAATGAAGGTTAAATTGTAACAAATTTTTCATCCAATTGCTAGACAATTGCTAGGTTATATTGAAATTAGAGAAAAAAACTTACTTGAAAATCAAACATTGCTTTCCTGTTTGTATTTAGATCCTAGATTTAACATTTATTTGAAATATGATCAAAAAGAAATTGCTGTAAAGCAATTTTTAGAAACCGCATCTCCTAGTCCATCTGTTTCTTCCTCCAATTCATCTAAATCGATAGCTCTTTCAGATGAACCAAATTTACCGCGCTCCTTTGAAGAAAATATCCATTTATTGCCACTAGAAACTTCAATGTCCGAGTTACCCACAAGCGGTACAAGTAGCACTGATAACCTTGAAGAAATGATAAGAGAAAATTTAGATAGTACTATAAATAGAACTAACAATGATTTAAATTCAAATGAACGTGATGAGGCATATAAGGCAATTGAACGATTTGCACCTGCAAAAATGATTTCGGCATCAATTTGCTACACTATTGGCAAATAAAACGTAGCGATCTATCAACACTTTCAAA
Source organism: Diogma glabrata (assembly GCA_963693315.1). NCBI lineage: Eukaryota > Metazoa > Arthropoda > Insecta > Diptera > Cylindrotomidae > Diogma > Diogma glabrata. The sequence continues at coordinate 117,455,253 of OY856186.1, forward strand.
ATTAGCAAAAATAGTTCACGCTACTCCAGCAACGTAAGTGAGCGTGGAAAGGTGCTTTTCGGCACTTAAATTAATTCTTTCAGACCATCGTAATCGTCTCTCCTCAGCAAATGTTGAGGATATTATGCTTCTGAGATTCAATTACTTCGGTCTGAAAGACCTAAGTATTACATTCATCAGCTCAAAGTGAAATTCTTACCCCCACTTTTTTTGACATTTCTCGACGTTTTAGGACCTCCTGATGCTGAAAAAGCAACAAAAAAAATGTATGTCTGTCTGCCGGCCGTCCGGCCGTCCGCCGTCATTACCTACGCTGCAGGGAAAACCGCTGGAGGGATTTCAAAAATTTTTTTTCTAAAAATAGGTATTTAGGTATTCACAAGGGACAGGTCCGAAAGGACGCTGTGTTCGATAACTGTACCGGAAGTGTGTCAAAAAAATCATTATGTGTGTCAAAAATAGCAAAGTTTCATATTTTTGGCTTAAAAAACGTTCATTTTAAGTGATTACGAGCAGGAACATTAAATTTGGAGAAATCTTGATGGTCGGGATTGGTATGTGAGATCAAAAACTAGATTATTGCATTATAAGTTTGTCAAAAAAATGTTGTCAAGTGTGTCAAAAGAAAGGTTTTTATTTATTTTTTTACCTAATTTTTTTAGAAAAAAAATAAAATTAATTGTTTGTTTGAAATGAAGTTTTATTATTATTATTGAGAATTATGGCATTATAAGTTTGTCAAAAAATGTTGTCAAGTGTGTCAAAAGATTTTTTTTTAGTTTTTTACCTAGTTTTTTGGAAAAAAATAAAATTGTTTGTTTGAAATGAAGTTTTATTATTATTATTGAGAATTATGGCATTATAAGTTTATCAAAAAATGTTGTCAAGTGGGTCAAAAGAAAAGTTTTTATTTATTTTTTACCCTATTTTTCTAGAAAAAAATAAAATTAATAGCTCGCATGACATGATATTTTATTATTATTATAGAGAATTATGGCATTATAAGTTTGTCAAAAAATGTTGTCAAGTGTCTCAAAAACTGATTTTATTTAATTTTTTAGCCAATTTTTTGGGAAAAAAAATGTAGCTGTTTTTATGACGTAAATGTAATTTAAAATGAAATTGGACATGGAAATTTTTGAATTTGTTATAGTTTTTGAAATATTTTTGGAATTTTGAAAAAAGTTTGTATTTTTGATTTTGCAATAATTGTTTTGCAATATTTTTAGAATTTTGGAAAAAGTTTGAATATTTAAGAATTTTTGAAATATTATTCGAATTTAGAAAAAGTTTAAATATTTGATTTTATTCTAAATTTTGGAATATTTTTGGAATTTTGAAAGTTTGATTTTATTTAATTTAACAATATTTTTGGAATTTTGATTATAATTTTTATAATACGTTGCCGGTATTGATGTTTCGTGTTAGTTGTGTAATAAATTTTTAAACAGAGATAAAAAATACTTGTACTTTAACAAAGAGTTATGTTAGATATACATCGCTGCCCAAAACTAAAAACCATGTCCTCATAAAAGTTTTTTGCCGAAAACTATATCAAAATCCTTAACCCAGACCGAAGTCTTGATATTTTGGATTTCAAATATGAAAATGATTATTGATCTTTTTTTAAGTTTTTGAATCATCTTTGATCTTATTTTTGGATTAATTTTTTTATTGTTTTTTTAATACATATTAAATTAATGAAATATTATTTATTTATTATTAATGAATTAATAATTTATTTATAAATAAAAAAATATTGGTTGTTAATATTTGAAATAATTTACTTAAAATAAAAATTGAAATTAAAATTAAAAATCATTGTTTTTATTTTCTTTATATTGTAAGGTTTCTTTACCGAGTCACTAATTTGGGTTTCGATAACTATAGGTAAGGATATTAAAACAATGGATTTTGTATACGTCATAATTTTTATTCGTTCCAATTCAAACACTTAGAATTGTAAGAGATTATATGTAAGTGTAATAGACTTATTATAAGAGAGGAATTATTGTGAATACAAGAACAATTAATGGGAATAATATAAGGAGAAAAGTTTATAAGAAGATAAGAATCTTATTATTACCCTTAATTGTTCTTGTATTCACAATAATTCTTCTCTTATAATAAGTCTATTAAACTTAAATATAATCTCTTACAATTCTAAGTGTTTTTATATATTTCTATTTTAAACACTAATCAGTCTTTTATTTTTTATTAAATCAATAAAAATCGATATTTCGGCACAGCGCCATTCTCCTCTATTTTCAATAACAAATTTTTTAAATTTTTGTCGTCCGGCGCTAGAAAAATTAACTTATTTGTAACAGTAAAACTCATTTCTCCATTAATTAAATATACGTTTCTTATTGAAAATTGAACGTAGAATGCGATAGTCGTTACTTTTGTTATAGATAACGACTAAAAATTGATTTTAACATTTTATTTGTTTATAACAATAGGAATTTGTTAATAATTTTTATAAATAACAGTTTTTTTTAAATTCCATCTTTATTCTTTAAAATAAAATAGATAAAAAGTGTCTATCTTTACCAGAACCGAAGTTATGAATCTTTGAAAATAAGTCTTCAAACCAAAAATCACAAAATTCCCGAATTTTAGATCCGCTCTATTTCCCCTAAAAAAACAAAAAGAAAAAATCCTCGAACAGGTATATCGTTATGTTTATATAGAACCCGGAAAAATATTTTCAGCTGAATCGAAAATGTATTATGCCTTGTTCATAAGGCATTTTAAGACCTTAAGTCCTTAACTTACATTGAATGCACCCATGTGTCGGCAAAGTAGAGCGAAAGACATTAAATTTCTAATGACATTAAAAAAAGACCATAAGACCTTAATTGTCATTTTAATGTTTTTACTTCTATAGCAAATTCATATTTTTTATAGTTTAAATTTATTTTTGGAGTTTTATTATATTGTTAGACATTCTTCATCAAAAAATTAATTTCATTCGAAAAATTGCAGTTGGTTGGCACAAAATATTTTGTAGTTTTTTAATATTTTGGTTTAATATTTTAGCCATTTTTCTTTTTATTTGCCCATTAGAGTTAAACAATTTGAACAATTAATTAAAGTTAAACAAAATTTGTAATTTTTCTAACAATCATTTAATTTTATTATCTTGTGAAGGAACATCATGAATCTTATGAAGGAAAATGAAATGTCAAAATGATATTAATTAGAACGGTGGTGTTGAAAGACAATAGCAATAAGCTTAAAAGACTACTTTATCGATAAATTTAAATACCGTAAATTGTCCGAAGCCTAAGTCACAATTTGTCCTAATCTGTTCGGTTTGTAAAAGAATGACCCATATATGGAATTTTTTGTCGTCCCGCGCTCGATAAATTTATTTATTTCTAACAGTAAAAATCATTTCTCCATTCCCCATTCTCCAAAATAGGAAATGAAACGTAGAATCATACTAAAAACTGATTTCGTGGGAAATGACTACAGATCGATTTGAACATTTTATTTGTTTATAACAATAGCAAATCGTTAATAACTTTTATTAATTTTTATTTTTTTTTGTAAACTAGCATCTTTTTACTTTAAAATAAAACAAACTAGAGGTTTCTATCTTTAATAAAACCGAAGTTATGAATATTTGAAAATAACTGGTCCAGCCAAAAATCACGAAATTCTCGAAATTAAGAACCGCTATATTTTCCAAAAAAAAAATCCTCGAGCACGAATATCTTTTTTTTCGATATAAAACTTGTAAAAAAAATTTCAGCCAAATCAAAAATGTGTCGGTCAGAAAGGTGTTCGGTTTGTAAAAGAATTACCCATATACACACTTGAAATAATATATCTGAATGATTTTGTTTTTGATAAAAAATAAACTACAAATTTATAGTTTTTATTTAATGCTTCTAATACTACGAAATTGAATATCATTTTCATTGAACAAAAAGGACCATCAATCCATCAATGTATTTTCATAAAGACAAAGCAAAATTAAGAAAAAAGAAAAATTACCGACAATCAGAACTACTACAAACTCTAATATCATAATTTGTATGGACGAAAATAGTAGATTGCATTACTAGTGCGAATGCGTTTTCCAAACAAGAGTTAGTTTGCGGCACGACCGAAGGGAGTGCTGCAGTAGCTCGCGTTTGGAAAACGCATTCGCACTAAAAATACACACTATTTTTTGTAGCAAATGCATAAGATTTATAAATATTTATTTAATTGTTAATTTAACAAAGTTATAAACAAATTTAAGATATTTAAATAACTAGAGTGCGCCATCTTCGCTGTAATAGTTGTAAATTATACTAGCTCGAAAAAATAAACATAAGAATCCAACTACCTTTTTCTTATCGCGTACTCCAGCGCCAAATTAAATAGTACGGGCGCGAGTGCATCACCTTGTCGAACACCTAATGTTATATCGAAAGGATCAGAGACTGACCCTTCGACTACTATTCTACAATTTGATCCAGATGTTGTGAGTTTGCACAGAGAAACAAGTTTCTCTGGGATACCAAGGCATATGAGTGCGGACCAGAGGTTGTCGCGGATGATACTATCATATGCGAGCCTGAAATCAACGTAGAGCTGGTGAATGCTGATGTTGTACTCCCAATATTTTTCCAGAATCATCCTTAATGTAAAACATTGATCTGTGGCTGAGCGGTTAGGACGAAAACCACACTGATAGTCACCGATGATAGATTTGGCGAACGGGATGAGTCGAACAAGTACGACATTAGCTAGTATTTTGTATGCAGTATTCAACAGTGCGATGCCACGATAATTTGCACACTTTAGACGATCACCTTTCTTATGTAGCTAACAGTAAGAGCTGTTTTCCATTCAGCAGGTAGTTCTTCTTGGTCCCAGATTGCAAGAATCAGATCGTATATACGTGAGACCAGAGCTGCTCCTCCATTTTTCAGAAGTTCTACGGGAATTCCATCGAAACCTTGTGATTTGCCATTTTTCAGTTTTTTAATGGCAGCTTCCACTTCTTCTATTGCTGGGTAAGGGACAAAAATCTCCTCAGTTCATGGAGCAATTGCTCGAATAGGATGAACTTCATTCGTCCTATTCAGTAGGTCTTGAAAGTGGGATCGCCACACCTCCAGCACATCACGTTCACTTGTTGTAAATTCATTATTTTCATTTTTGATGGCTGTAGATCTTGGGTGGAAATCTTTTGTCAGATTCCGTGCATTGGCAAAGCACTCTTTTGAATTTCCGTTGGCCGCATGTTGGTTGATGTTTTCGATGCAGCTCTTCATGTGTTCGTGTTTCTTTTTACGTAGAAGTTTTGCTGAGGCTTTCTTGGCGCATAGATAATCAGCTGGGAGCTTCGGGTGTTCCTTGTTAACCATTTTTCTCACAGTTTTGGTTTATGTTCAACGGATTGGCGGCGCTCGTCGTCAAACCATTCGTTGTGTGATTTCGGTATCCATCCAACTACCGGTTTTATAAAAAAACATAGTAAAAGTAATCCAACTAAGAGCTGTCAAAATTGTAAACTTTGAAAACCCAAATAAATTGTTTTTTCTTGCAATTCAAATGATGCAATGTGTTTAAGTTGTTTTTACTATTTGGTAAGTTATTTAAATTATTATTTTGATATTTTAGTGCATAAAAATATTATATATAGGATAGATTTAACTAAAAATCTCACATGCAGGCGGCGTGCGTGCCAGGCATACAAAATATTTTGTGGTCATATGTGCGGAAAAGTAGATTTTTCTTTTATTCTATTCTAGTACAAAATTGAATATTTTTATACATGTGTTACAAAAACAAAATTCTAACACTCAAAAAAAGATCACACCACCAAATTATAAGCAAAACAAAAAACATCCCAGGCAAGAAATTGTAATCGAAATCGTTTTGTAATCGATAGTTTCGAATTGGAGAAAAAGAGGCATACCTATTGTATATTGTCATCTCACTCTAATTAAAAAATATGGCGTTTTGACATTTAAAATTATTCATTTTTCATTTTCGTAGTCGCGCGTAACATGTATTTGATGATAAATAAAACAAATATAGTTAAAATATTATGTATAATATAATATATTTAAACAGTAAGTTCCATTTTAATGTTATGTATATATAAGAAAATGTGTTATCTGTCTAGACTCTAGATTTATTTTAATTTTATTTTCATCATAACATAACCTATAATTTGAAGTTGCAGCATATATTGATTTGATATATATGTACATCTATAAACTATTTCTTTTAATGGTATTTTTTCTCATTTCAGGTTCTCATTTCGATATATACATCTATATTTCTAAAAACTATTTCTTTTAATGGCACTTTTTCTCATTTCAGGTTCTCATTCACATTTATCGTTTTTTTTTTAAGTTTTTATATCTAGTTTTAATAAAAATATGTAAAATATGTATTTTATATTATAATAAATAAATTAATTAATTAATATTATTACAAATATTTTAAAACACAACCAAAAATACGTACGATACTCTAAACTTACAATTACATTGTCACTATTAGCTGCGATTTTGTATCGAAACAGGTTACGATTAATGTTTCTAGATTATATGTTTCGATTAGGTATCGATTATAGTTTCGATCGATACCATCACATATTCCCTTACTAGGGCGAACACGTTGTTCTAAATGTAATCGATACAGTATCGAAACGAAATCGAAACATGCTTCGTTTACACGATTACATATAATTGATACAGTATCGATTATAAATCGATTACGTACTACCTGGGATAATATTGTATAAATCTGTGAGAGGATTATATTTTTATTTTTAAAATAATTTTGCCTGAACAAAATTTTACTTTGCGTATTATTATTTCGCTTAAGATGAGTTTTTTCATAAACTATTTTATTTTATCTTAGGAGCAAGTGCGAAAAACAAAAAATAAAAAATAAAGCCCTCATGGTTTTATTTTTAAAATAAGTGCGGGCGCCCTTTAAAAATAAAAATCGGAACACACTGATAGAAATGCTATTTAATGAACAAAATAAAGGAAAAAGGGAGTTTTTAGAATCTTCTGAAATTTGAAACATAACAATTCCATCAATATTAGAACTGATTTGAGAAAAGTTAGTGATGTTTATTTCCCTATTCTCAAAAAAGCATTTCTCATGAATCACTAATTTGTAAAGCTTTTCTAGTATTAATTTTTTGTTTTTTAAAAAAATTATTTTTTTAGTAATCTTTTTGTATTTTCTGCTTTAGTTATTTTTGCAGTAGTAATTTCCCAAGCGCGGTCTCATGCTATTATCAATACTACTTGCTTGAGGAATTTTTCAAAAAATTATGAGAATTTATCAACGAACGAGGGATATTCGTTTAGAAATTTTTTTTTCCATTTTTCATTTCTTTATATATTTTTTATGAATTAGACGTTGGCCTACTGAGATATCAGTTAATTATTTCAAAATTAGACTGATAATTTTTAATATCCCAGTAGGCCAAACGTATAACTATTTGTTATTAGTATAATTCAAATGTTATTGATGAAATTGTGTGATGTCATTACATTTTAGAGAATTTCATTGGTTTAAATTAAAATAAAACTAAGGCAAAAAATTTTCAATCATAATTTTTTGAATTTTTTGCTTAATTGTTTTTGATTTGACGAAAGTGATTAGCAACTTTTTTCGTTTTTGGTTTTTATAATGATTTTTAAGTTTATGTTAATTTAACATTTTTATTATATAAGTTTTTCTTTGAATTATCCGTTATGTTATAATTTATGTTGTTTTTTATAAATGTTGATTTTATGTTTGTTTTGATATAGAAAATATTACCCTGAAGATGATTGTAATTTAGCAATTGAAATATAGGTGCATTGTATATTTTAAATAAAAGTATTTGTTTTACTAAAATATAAACATTCGACTATAATACTTCAGATAATACAAATCAAAATAAATAAAATTATATATAAAGTCGAATAGATAATAAAAGTTGGTTATTTATAGTCAAACATTTTTTTTTGATTTTCCGTCTTCACTTATCATAAATAGTTGTTTTGCACCAAAATTTTTCCGAAATTCCGAGATGAGGGACTTTGCAATAGGTAGATTTTTATATGAAATCGACCCAAAAGAAGAGTATCCAACCATGAGGTAGACAACGAATATATTAGGGCACTAACGTAATGAATGAATTCAAATAAATGGAGTTTAATTTTATAGAACTATTTCAAATGGGATTAGCGAAGTGCTTCCAGCACATATGAAGCTCGAAAATATGTGGGAAACGAGAAACGACAATCATTAATTGATTTGTTTTCTTTAGTTAAATGTATTATTTGTTTCTGGTTTTCTTTTACTTCTCCCTTACTTTCTCTTTACTACGTCTATATTTCCTCCCATACCCGTCTTGCCATATCTGGATGTTAATTTGCGAGTTTTCGACAACCTTTTTTCTCTGTAAAACAAGCAATTCAATGTTTTACGGGAACAAACAATGATATTCCACTTCTGAAATCAATGAATTACTTATGACAATTCAATAAAAATCTTGATAACCACGCATTTATGTGAGGTGGAAGTTAATCTGTTCTTCATCCCGTAAAAATGCGATGGCAACACCACAAAAAAACTAACTACATATATAACTTTTAAAATAAATTTGGAATAAAATCAACGTTTTTCTCTTATCACGTCCTGATTGGGATAGTTGGATCCAGTCCTGATCAAGATCAACGTATACAATTAAATAGAGCGAACCCTGGTAAGTTATTTCGCAAACAAGCAATTCAATGTTTTACGGGAACAAACAATGATATTCCACTTCTGAAATCAATGAATTACTTATGACAATTCAATAAAAATCTTGATAACCACGCATTTATGTGAGGTGGAAGTTAATCTGTTCTTCATCCCGTAAAAATGCGATGGCAACACCACAAAAAAACTAACTACATATATAACTTTTAAAATAATTTTGAAATAAAATCAACGTTTTTCTCTTATCACGTCCTGATTGGGATAGTTGGATCCAGTCCTGATCAAGATCAACGTATACAATTAAATAGAGCGAACCCTGGTAAGTTATTTCGCATTAGGATGATCAGATTGCCCTACTAGAGGCTCAATACGAAAACCCAAATCAGGGCCGGATATATTCAGGTAAGTTTAACCCTAAAATAGTTTTCTAAATCAAGCTTGGAGAGGCACACATCAGATTGCCTTAATCACGATTACGCCCTTTTTTGCAGAAAGTTAGACAGCTTTGGATGTCATATGCCTATATTTCAAACCATCTGGTTTGTCATATTCTCAAAAATTTCCTAAACTGCATGGATGAAAAATAGATAGATGTTTTTTCAGTAAATACAGTTATTTCAATCAAATCGAATGGAACTTTCATATAAAAATTTTAGAATAATGTAAGAAAAATGTATTGATAATAATGAACAATACAACATTTTCAGTGTTATATATTTATGGACGAACTCATAAAATTATAATTCACACATATGAAAAAAAAATAATTTATCACTTATTTTATTATTGAACCGTCCAATATACTCTGCTTTCAATTATTTTTCTCATAGAATATGAGATGACAATAAAACTCTATTCGACCATCAATATTATAATACAAGAGTATACAGTACATGAGTTTTATTATTGGTATAATAATCCGTGGGATATTTAAATAGAATGTATATTCCTTTTCAAATATATAATATCCAGTTGGCAAATCACTGAAAAAGAGATGCTGGGTGTGTAACTCTACCTATTAGGAAATCAACGCTAAGTGAATAACCAATCCATGAATATTTTACGGTTCATAAGATACAACAATCTCGATCATTATTTGTGAATTTATATCACCAAAAAAAACATAAAACATTCAAGTAGAAAAGCTTGGAATTTATTCCTAAACTAGGAACGAATTCATCAAAAAATGTGTGCACAAGTTCTACTATAACTCCTAATGAATTGGCTCATAAATTATTGGTAAACGCAAAGGCTTAAAAAGATTATAAACAGAGAAAAACGGTCAAACGAAAATTAAAAACAATGAAAAACACATTATCTCCTAATTCAGTCGTTTGTAGTAACTTCAAATTGGAAGAAATTATAATTGCATTAAATCAAATTAAAACTGGTAAGGCAGCTGGTTTTGATGAAATATTTTCGGAAATGCTAAAAAATTGTGCGGTCCTTTGACGAAGGTTTACTTAATTTTATTCAAACATATTGAACAGTGGTATCTTACCAAAAATATTTAAGAGATCAAAAGTAATAGCAATTTGTCAACCTGGTCGCAACGGAAATGATGCTTCTCATTATAAACCGATTTCTCTGCTGTGTGTTAATTACAAACTACTTGAAAGATTAATTCTTAATAGAATATATCCTGTATGATAAATGAAATTGTACTGAAAGAACAGGCAGGTTTTCGTGAAAATGGAGGTTGCACGGAACAAATATTAGCTTTAACTACATTTATTGAAAAAGGGTTTCAAGAATTAAAGAAGGCTTTTGTTGATTTAACTGCTGCCTACGATACAGTATGGAGAGAAGGCATATTATTGAAGTTAATTATGGTTGTTCCTTGCAGTAAAATTTTGAATTTAGTCAACAACATGCTATCTAATCGTTACTTTAGAGTGTTTATGAATGACAAATCTAGTAGATGGCGTCGCTTAAATAATGGTTTACCTGAAGGCTCGGTTTTGGCTCCAATACTGTTCAATTTATACTCATATGATTAACCAATGATAGACAGTAAGAAATTTCAATTTGCTGATGATTTGGCTATTGCTTATCAATGTGATTCTTTTGAAGAAGGTGAAGAATTTTTAACAAGTGATCTGAACGTAACTTTTGATTATCTTAAAAAATGGCAACTCAGGCCCAATCCATTAAAAACTGAGGTTTCTGCATTTCACTTAAATAACAGGGACGCCAAACATAAGGTGAATATTAGTATTAATGGAGCATTTTTGAATCATAATCATAATCCTAAATATTTAGGAGTCAAGTTGGATAGGTCATTAACATACAAACAACATTTGGAAGAGAAAGCAATGAAAGTTTAGTCAAGAAATAATTTGATACAAAATTTAGCTGGAACTTCATGGGGTGCAAATCCAAATTGTTTGACGCAATCAGCCCTTTTGATAGTATATCCTGCAGGAGAATATTGTTCGCCATCTTGGCTTGGAAGCTCACATTGTAATAAAATTGATGTCCGGCTCAATAACACTTTTCGCATTATAAGTGGAGCTCTCAAGTCTTTTCCTCTGCAATGGTTAAATGTACTTTGCAATATTGCTCCATCAAATTTACGAAGAAATAAGTTCCCTTTTCACTACAATTGAAAAATGTAAATTTAATCAAAATTCCCTTTTATATGATGAAATACAAGTTTTACCTCATAAAATACTATTATCACGAAAACATTCTTGACTCTTACTTGAAAAAGGAAGTTATGATTTAAAGAGTGGCAAAATCAATGGAACCATGCTAAGGTTTACAACTATAAACTAGTTAAGGATGTAACTGTTAAATGTCCTGGCTTTGACTTTAAAAGAAAAGATTGGTAACGTTTAAACCGTTTTCGTTGTGGTTTCGGAAGATGTAAATATTTATTAAATAAATGGAATATATCAGAGGATCCATTTATCCAAACCACGAATCATTTAGTTAATGATTGTAGTATTCATAAATTCAAAAGAGGTTTAACTGGCTTACATGAAATTAAAAGAGGTGCCTGACAATGGATTCAAAACTTAAATGTTGAAGTTTAATGTATATCATTGTTAAATTTTGTTCAAATTCATACGATAATAATAATAGCACAGAAATATTTTCTACATATACTTTTCAACGCAATTTTATACCACCACTATTTATGATTCTATAACAGCTTCTGAAACATAATTTTTTTAAAACAAATCAAAAACATTCCCACATCTTGCCAATAATAACGGAAAATTTAGCATCAGTTATAATTGCATCATAGCTCATAGTTCAAGTTAATTTACTTCTTTTCTCAACCACTTTTATACAAAAAAAAACTATCAAAAACTATCTACCCAATTAATGTCATTTTTAATTCATTAAAAATTATTATGAATTAAATTATTAACAACAACAAAAAATTAGCTGAAACTTTGTATGTATTCACAAAATTAGTACAATTATATGTCTCAAAGTAAAACCAAACAAATATATATCGCAACGATAATTCAAATCAGTTTTTGTTAATGTTTTTTTGTTTATTGTCGAATTATTTTGATTTGAAAGTCTCACGCCTTAATAATGATCATCAAACTATTAAGAATGAATTAATCTTTATAAAATAGAAACAGAATTGTATTCAGATGTAAAATATGAGATGAGTCGAGTGAGAATCTTGCCATCGAAATTAAAACTTGATTTTCTTCTCATGGAATCAAACTTAATAATAACTTTACCGAATATTGATGTATTGGGCTGTAGATTATGTTCGTTCCTATTTCTTTTTGTTTTCCTTAATCATTTGGTTTATTATGTGTCAAAGTATGAATGGTTTCTTCAAAAGAAGTTATTTTTCAAACTCGATAATTGTGTAAATTACTTTAATTTTAAATTCTTCAATTAACATTTATCAACATTTCTTAATTAATCTTAATCTCAATACTGATAAATTTCTTATGATATTTTGTCAACCTTACAAACGAATTACAAGTACATCGGAATAATATGCAATATTTATATGCATATTATACGTTACAACCCAATATGTATCAACATGCGCCGAAACAAAAACAATAACCGACTAGTAAAAACAAAAACAAACATTGAACCAAACTACAACAACAAAAAAATTTTTATAATAAAAATTTCTATTATTTATTTCTTTGATTAAATCTTGCAAATCAAAACACAAAAAAGAAATTAAGAATGGATTTGTTATAATAGAAGTGGATTTACTATTCAATATCACTGACTTTTATAGCTTTTGTACATCATTTTCTTTTATATGGAAGTTGGATCTCTTCATTATATCGGTTCGTTGAGTTCTAGTAGGTTTCATAAGACTACAGTTTCAACTTAAGGCTGACAACAAAAATTGTGTTGTATGCTTCTACATATCATAAGATGTAACGGTACAATGCCTTAACTCCTGCTAAGTCGTTTGACAATCCCTTTAGTCAGTTAATTACTATTTTTTTATAAAACTGTGTTTTGTTAGAGGAATTACAATATGTGCCACAACAACACATAGATACCTTTTAAGACCTAGGTCCCACAACAACAAGCGTTCTGAGGTGTTGATGAACGCTTTTTTTTAAAAAATTGTAGATTGAAGTCCCTTCAGACCGTTGATTTAATGGCAAAACATTCCATTTGTAACCTGTAAGTAGAAAGAAGTCCCTATGCATTCTGTCACTATAACGGTGAGTGATCTGCAGCTTTTGCAGTTTCCACAAACTGATATATGAGTAAAACTATGTTTCCAGTTTTACTCATCAATCCTTTCATTTGGTTGTGGCATGATGAACTCGATTTAAACCGAAAACTGCTCGATTGCGTTAATTTCTACCAATCTTATATGGAGGTAAGTACCCCTAGAATTAGTTTGTTTGGCTTTAAGCACAATATTATACAGAATTTTTAGTACAAATTCTAAAACTATATACTTAAGTTAATTTATCTACCCAAGTTTTATATTACAGGATTTAAAACACTCCTAATATCACTGTTTTAATTTATTCTTTCAGTGCGAGTATCATTCTTAATAATACTGAAGTGAAAATAAAAAAATCTCGTTCTTACTCCTTTATCGAAATAAAGAGTTTTTTTTCATATGCTCACACACTTACGTGGAATTTTTCATCTTTCAAAATCAATTTGGAAATTATGAGTTGAAATTAATACAAAACAAAAAATTGATGTGAAATATGTTTGTGTTAGTTATTTACTTTTAAATTTAAAAAATTTCATTTAATCATCTTTTGTAATTACAATTATTGAAATATTTATAAAAAGTTTACAGAATTTGTAAGTTAATTAATTTTTTTTTGCAAAAATAATACTTTATTTTTATATAATCATTCTACAATTTTTAATAATGTTAATATAATTTTAAATTTATATTTGCTAAAGCATAATTTAATATTTAAACATATTTTGTCAAATTTAATAAACTACAATAAGCTATTTTTTTTAATAAAAACAATATAATAAATAATTATACAATTTTTTGACTTTTTTTAAATATATACAATATAACAAATAACGAATAATAATAAAAGTTATACTATGCAAATACACATATTTAGTTGAAGAAATAACAATGAGAAAAAATAAAAATAACATTTAAATTCTAATAAATTCATTTTAGAAACTTTATTTATTAAGCATTATTTTATTAAATGTAAGTTATATTATTGTATATATATAAATAATGTAAAATACTGAGTTTTCATAAGTCTGACTAAAATCAATTTATTAACTGGCTGATCACATTAATTAATATGTAATTAAAACTAAATTTTTCCCGCAGTTTTTCAGGCTAAATTATTATCTTTCTGTTTTATTTTTATTCCATGTTTTATTTTGTTTGCAATATTTCGGCTCTATGGCCATTATCAAGTATCATTACAAACTTAACGAAAATTATACCTAATATAAATAACTCAAAATTGTATTTTGGTTCGGAGAGCCGTGAAATCTTCGTATAATAACGTGTATTTTACTTGCTGAGTTGAAAGCGGCTTTTTTGAAAATCAAAATCGGTGAAATCAAAACGGCAGATTGCAAGTAAAATACACGTTGATATATAAATAAATTTTAAAATAACAATAAATATCAAATTAAAAGTCAAAATGGAGACACACTTAAGTTAATTTTTCACTTTTTGGCACACCCACTTAAAAAAACTGAATTTTTCATAAAATTTAATAAATTATTTACATGCTAACATTTTAAAGAAAATAAGAACTGAATTTAAAAAATGATGGTGCAAATTATGAAATTTTTTGCAATCCATACAATTTTCAACCGATCTAGTTTCGAACCAATGAGAAAATTTTTAAACTTTAAACAAGTTAATCATTCTCATCAGAGCTAGCCGACTGAATATACTACCAAAAATTGTTGTTGTTATGCTCTGGCCATGCTAGTACTCAATAACAAGCTGGTATCGACGAGAAGAAGACTGGAGGGGGGTCTGTTTGAAAGTCGCACTTTTTGACAACAACTTAAAAACTGTGCACCACAAAATTTAAGAAAAAACTGCTATGTTTTCTATATTAGGTGCTCTTTCAAATGACTCGCTTGGGTCAAAAAGGTTTTTTTTTAACCTCTCCACTCCCGTCCCCTAAACACACAGAAATATAATTATTTGAGACTTCGCTATAACTTTTCATTGAAAATTTATCAAACTTCCTAACTCTGTGAACTCTTACAAATTTTTCTGCCATCAGCGTCGAAACGTAGTAGGGGGAAGGGACGGTCTAAAAGTTGCACTTTTTTAACAATAACTCAAAAACTGTGCACCGCAAAATTCTAAACAAAATCGCAATGTTTTTTAAATTAGGTGTTCTTTTAAATGACACCCCACTCGCTTGGGTCAAAAATGGTTTTTTTCACCGTTCTCCACTCTCATCCCTTAAAAGCACAGAAATATAATTATTTGAGGCTTCGCTATAATTTTCGTTCAGAGTTTATCAAACTTTCTGTCTCCGCGAATTTTTTCAAATTTTTCTGTAAATTAAGCTTGAAATCCAAGAGGGGCCACCTTTTTGACAATAATTCAAAAACTGTGCATTGAAAAATTCTAAAAAAAATTGCAGTGTTTCTTAAATTAGGTGCTCTTTCATATGACACCCCACTTGACCTGGTTTTAAATGATGTTTTTACCCCTTCTTATTCCCACCCCTTTAATAAATATAATTATGAGTATTTGACACTTTTCTATATTTTTATATCGTTCCAAATATATTTATATAGATTTTCGATCATGTTGGGTTGGAGTTAATCGAGGCAATAAAACATAAAGAAAACGTCATTATTCATAATTATACAAAAAATGGTGGGGTGTAAAATTCCAAAATACATTTTTAAGAAATACTAAAGTGGAGCTCTTTCATATGATACCCTACTCGTTTCGATAAAAGAATTTATCTTATCAAGAGCTTCACATCGTACCTGTGTAAAACAAACGAAAACAGCTTTATTTATTTTTTAGCCTGTCATCTTATGTGGATAGGTAAGTTTTATAAGCACCTTTATTTCAGGTCCATAGGATTAACGGTTTTCGAAATAATCGATATAATGCTAAAAATACGTTGTACTCTCACCAATAAGGTTCATTATAAAAAACGGAACCCTAAAAAGTCGATCTGGTGGAAATAAACACGCTTGTCGACTTCCGTGAACGTAGAGGAACAAACTGTCAAGAATATTTACGTAAAGATGTGTTGTAGAGTTTTTGTGGTTCGCCAATCATAGTCATCAAACCAATGTGACCCAAGCGTCTGTTCTCCATGTTAGGGGTGTTTGGGAGTGGGCGTCTGTCTTGGATCAAGCGGCTCGCTATATAAACGTATAAAAAGGTTGTTTCTGGGAACTTTAAGATGCAAAGCGGACCCATTCACGACAATTTGCGTTGGGCCTAAGGTTAACACCCTAACCCCGGAAAAAAACACTATTTAATTAAATTTGAAAATCAGAGATAGAATAACAGAACCGGACAAAATAACAGAATTTTACATGGACGTGAAAAAGGATCAGACTACCGAATCGGAACGTGGAACGTGCGCAGACTGTGCGCTCCTGATAACTTATAAGTCTAGAAACAGAGGCTGAGAGGTATAGGATGGATATCATAGCTCTGCAAGAAATTAGACAGCCAATAATCGGAAAACAAGATTTGGATAGTCACTCTTTATATTGTAGTGGTCATCCTTCTCGAAGAGAATTTGGAACTGGCTTTCTTGTGGGTGCACGTATACAAGAAGCCGTGATGAAATTCATCCCGATCAATGAGAGGATCTGCTATCTACGTGTATGGGGTACATATAACAATATTTCTCTTATTGCGGTGCATGCACCTACTTAAGCTAAGACCGTCGACCAGAAGGATAATTTCTACAAAGCACTAGAGGAGGTTATGAAACAAACACTAACATGCGACTTCATTATGGTTCTTGGTGACTTTAATGGGCCGGTTGGAAGAGATATCTCTTGTGGAAATGTAGTGGGTCCCAACAGCCTGCATTTGAACTCGAATGATAATGGTGAGAGAATGATTGAGTTTGCATTATCAAATAATTTCTTCCCACATCGATCGATTCGTAAGCAAACTTGGGTCTCACCAAATGGAAACACTCGAAATCAAATTGATCACGTGCTGATGACAGCACGTTGCTTTTCAAGTGTTCTGGATGTGCGAGCCTTTAGAGGTGTATACATTGGAAGTGATCACTTCCTTGTATGTGCTAAAATAAGGCTCCACTTTCCAAATCCAGGCATTCCAAAATTTAATCAACGGAAACGTTTTAACATCTCATCATTAAAGAATGCTGAAACAGAGGAGAGATATCAAAACCACATTACTGAAACGTTAAAGAAATCAGAAACCATTAATGGAGACGTCGATAAGTCATGGTATTTACTCAGGGATGCTGTCTTAAGCACTGCTGAGGTAATACTTGGACGACCACAGAACCACTCCCAGAAGCCATGGATGGATCAAGCATGTCTTGACACTATTCAATACAAAAGAGATTGCTATCTAAAATGTCTACAAGGACGCAATACCAGGTCCACGAAGGAGAACTATAAACTGGCAAGACAAGCCGCTATGTAGACGAACGAAGAGAGAATGGTGTATGAGAAAGTGTGAGGAGATTGAAAGCTACAATAAGGAACATAAATCGCGTAACTTCTTTCAACAGGTTAAAACCTTAAAGAAAGGACCTCAAACTAGATCGACTGCTATTCAAAACGAAGATGGGCTACAAGTAGACCTTAAAAATATTTCAGATACTTGGGCCGCTTATTTTGAGAATCTCCTCAACTTAAGTGACCAGCAACAAGTCGGACGACGAGCAAAGCTTATTCGTGCGTCAAAGGTACATGTAAACGAACCCATCAAAGAGGAATTCGATGCGCTTCCGGCAAGGCCGAAGTACCACCGATGCACTTTTCTCGATAAAGATGATTTTGGAAAAGTGTCGAGAGTTCAACATACCTGTGTACCAACTCTTCATTGATTTCAGGCAGACCTACGACTCCTTCGAACGAGAGACTCTTTAGTCTGCTCTTGTGTCAATGGGTTTTCCCTGGTAAACTGGTATCACTATTCAAAATTACAGTACAGAACTCTCAATGCTGTGTACGAGTGGAGAACGAAATATCAAAGTTTTTTAAAGTTGACTCTGGGTTGTCATCCTCGGCCGAAGTGAAGCTATTATAAGTGAGACTTTCAAGTCGCTTGAGAGTGGTGCTAGAAAAATTGGTCTTCAAATTAACTATGATAAAACCAAACATATGAATGTTACAAGAGAGGCTGAGAAGAATGATTTGATGTGCGGCGATGAACGAATTGAGGGAGTTGAATCTTTTAAATCTTTGGGATTCATGCTTGACTCAAACAACAGCATACTTACAGATATAAAAGCTCGAATCGCTGCAGGTAATCGAAATTTCTACTCAATTAAACCTCTTCTTGGATCACCGTATGTATCCACTAACACCAAACTCAAGTTATACAAGACGTTGATTAGACCGGTGGTGATGTATGGGTCACAAACGTGGACACTTAAAATGACGAATCGCATTTATTTGTATTTGAGCGTAAGATCGTACGCTCCATATTTGGTCCACTTCAGACAGACGATGGAGAGTACAGAACGGTATATAACGTTGAGATCAGAGACCCTCTTGAGGGTCCAGATATAATAGGTCGTATCCATTCCAACAGAATTGCTTGGTTTGGGGATGTTCTACGAGCTGATTCACAGTCTGGAATGATTAGAAAAATGTACGTTAGTACCCCAGGGAGTGGGCGACCGCGAGGTAGACCACGACTGCAAGGAGAGACGGACGTAATAAACGACCTTAAAAAAATCGGCTGCCATGGTAATTATGTCGCTGTTGCGAATGATCATGGTGAATATTCGAAGCTGATTAGCCTGGCAACGCTCCTACATGGAGCATGAACGCCGTTTAAAAAAATAAAATCATAGTCACCTAAAAAATTAATTTTTTCTAGTAAATCTCAATAGCAATGCCTATAACAAAATTGATCAAAATTATAACCAAAATGATGCATCTCTCTCGTTAAATATTATCAATAGCTGTTTATGGTAACTAAATAGAGATTCAGTTCACCAGCTTATAAGTGGTTTCATTTGGAAAAATATGGAGGGGCTGAAATCTCACAGCTCTGAGATATCAAGACTTCGGTCTGGGTTAAGGATTTTGATATAGTTTTCGGCAAAAAACTTTTATGAGGACATGGTTTTTAGTTTTGGGCAGCGATGTATATCAAACATAACTCTTTGTTAAAGTACAAGTATTTTTCATCTCTATTTAAAAATTTATTACAAAACTAACACGAAACATCAATACGTTACCGGAAAATTATAATCAAAATACCAAAAATATTGTTAAATTAAATAAAATCAAACTTTTTCAAATTCCAAAAATATTCCAAAAATTAGAATAAAATCAAATATTTAAATTTTTTCTAAATTCCAATAATATTTCAAAAATTCTTAAAAATTCAAACTTTTTCCAAAATTCTAAAAATATTGCAAAAACTATTACAAAATCAAAAATTGAAAATTTTTTCAAAATTCTAAAAATTATAATAATATTAAAAATTAAAAATTTTTCAAAATTCTAAAAATATTCCAAAAATTCTTACAGAAACAAAAATTAAAACTTTTGCCGAAATTCTAAAAATATTGCAAAAATTATTACAAAATCATAAATACAAACTTTTTCAAAATTCCAAAAATATTTCAAAAACTATAACAATTCAAAAATTTCCATGTCCAATTTCATTTTAAATTACATTTACGTCATAAAAACATCTACATTTTTTTTTCCAAAAAATTGGCTAAAAAAATATATTAAATCATTTTTTGACACACTTGACAACATTTTTTGACAAACTTATAATGCCATAATTCTCAATAATAATAATAAAATTTCATTTCAAAGAAACAATTAATTTTAATTTTTTTCCAAAAAATTAGGTACAAAAATAAATAAAAATCTTTCTTTTGACACACTTGACAACATTTTTTTGACAAACTTATAATGCAATAATCTAGATTTTGGTCTCACATACCAAGATCAAGATTTCTCCAAATTCAAAGTTCCTACTCGTAATCACTTAAAATGAACGATATTTAAACCAAAAATCTGCAAATTTCCTTGTTTTGACACACTTGACGATTTTTTTGACACACTTCCGGTACAGTTATCGAACACATCGTCCTTTCGGCTCTTCCTATTAAGTAAACCTATTTTTAGAAAAAAAATTTTCAAATCCGTCCAGCGGTTTTCTAGATTTCGTCGGTTGTGACGGCCGGCCGGCCGGTAGACAGACATACATTTTTTTTGCTTTTTTAGAATCAGTAGGTCCTAAAACGTCGAGAAATGCCAAAAAAAGTGGGGGTAAGAATTTCACTTTGAGCTCATGAATATAATACTTAGGTCTTTCAGACCGAAGTAATATACATTATCAATTCAAATAACACGTCAATAATAACTGAAAATAATTCAAAGTTGTGCACTTTAAAATTCTAAGAAAAATTGCAATGTTTCTTAAATTAGGGGCTTTTTATATGACACCCGACTCATTTGGGACGAAATAAGTTTTTCTACCTCCTCAAATTACAGTAATATAATTATGTGTTACTTTGTCATAGTTTTCGTTTAGAGTTTATCAAACTTCCTGTCTCTCTGAATTTTCTCAAATTTTTCTGTCAATTAAGCTCCAAAGTCTACTTTCAAAGGAGGACCAACTTAAAGTTGTCAATTTTTTTAACAATTAATTGAAAATCTGTGCTCCACAAAATTCTGAAAACAGTCGCAATTAGAGTGACCAGGTCGAGCATTACAGAAAAGAAGTCAAACTTTTATTGAAAGAGAAAATTGTTGTGAAAATTGTTTTTCCACTAAATGACAAATTGTAGTTTCTATGGTATTTTCATGTAATTTTACAATAGTTTTTAAAACAAAGCAACCATGAAAAAATAGAGTATGAATTTTTAATGTTATGTTGTCGGTTTCTAATTTAATAATAATTTTCTATAATAATAAAACAAAGTGTTTGTCTGTCTGTGTGCGCTCTCCAGAAAAATTTACATCACATAAGAGTCTGAAATTTTGTCAGTAGAAGCCCATTAACAGGCACTAATGGACCTCGGAGCCCAAATTTTTAAAATTTAGTTTAGTTTTTTTTTATTTAATATATTATAATTTTCTTAAGGGCTTGCCCAAATGTTGATTAAATTTTAATTTGGTTTTTTATTCAAATTTCGTTTTATTCGCTCAGCTACCTTTGATCAATTTTCTTTTCGCTTGACAGAATTATTATTAAAATGAAAAATTAAGGTATATTGTGACAAACAAATAAATTTATATGAAACTTGTGTACATTGGAATCAAACACATTATCTTGCAACAAATGCTTTTAATTTACAATAAATATGTTCTTGGTTTGCAATTATATAAAATATAAATACATATTTCTAAACATTAGCACCAATACGATACAAAAAAGCACTGCTTATGTATATGATTAAACAAATCTGCTTGCATCATCAGAACTGCCACCACATGTTCCTCTTTTTAGAAACATTGATGCATCAAGACTTTGTAATCGCACCTTATTGCATAAAAGAAAAACATTATGAACAATAATATCATAGCTACATGTTTACAGTGTTTTACTGATTGACGGATACATGTTTCTCCATTCCTTTTAAAATTATTATTGTTATTTCTAGGGATTTACAAATTGTTATGCAAGGGATCTATAAAAAATATGCAAATATGTCAACAAATTAGTCGTATTATTATTTTGTTCAATTTATGTTAAACGCTGGAAGGGAGGTCGAAATAAGACGATGGCCACACTGAAAAAACATGTCCTATTTCCAATCAAAATGCAGTTGTCTCAACCTCTCAACCGTGCTGGCACATATGGCGTAATTGTTTCAACCACTGTACTGTTATAGAACGATGTAGTTGATACAATCAGTGAATCACTGAATCACACATAATATAAGGAAAAACAAAATAATAAAATATTATTTCAAATACTTCAATTTTAAAATGACATAAGGCCAAAGAAATTGTTTTCATGGAAATAGTTATTTTTTTTTTTTATTTAAATACATAGTTATTAACTTTATTCAACTACTGTGATAATGGATGTTACACTTTAATCTTTATATTCTAAATAAACCTCATTCTGTTGTCAGGAAAATGTTAACGTGTAATTGACCCAATCACGGTGAAATTGTTTGCAAATATTTTTTCTTTGTTTGAATAATAAACTGCCAACTTCGAGATGAGGTAGTCATTACTTAATTTTTTTAGTGCACAAATTGACAAACCCAATAAAACGAAAATATTCACTAAATATGCTAGCATTCTTTGACCGGCTATTCGATTAATCTCAAACATCAGCACTATGCATCCCTTGGTCTGCTCTTTCAGTTTTTTGCAAAACAATTTACTCCAACAAAATAAAGTTTCTAACCACTTATTTAAAAAGCACGGGCATTGCCGTGCGGGCACCTTCTAGTTGATAATAAATATTTGCTATTGTAGAAAAAAATTTCGTTTCCTACGCGAGATGTAAACGTTCTACGTTCGTGAACTCGACGCTATCACGTCTAGTGAACAAATTTTCACTCACGAATAATAGTGTTTTCAGTAGTATTACTTTTTCAGTACTGTTCGATTACTTTTTTATTACTATCTCTTTACTTTTCATTATTTTTTCATTACTTTTTCATTACAAAAGTAAAGAAAAAGTAAAGAAAAAGTTACGAAAAAGTATTGAAAAAGAAATGAAAAAGTAAAGAAAAAATAGGGGAAAGCTAACGAGAAAGTAATGAAAAATAAATATAATCGTCTTCAAAGGAGTGAAAAACAATAAATAAAAACATCACTCTTAGGAATAAAAACAAAATAAAAATTAAAAAATTTTAATTTATCTTTTATTTTAAACGTTTACATCAGTTTTTTATTTTATTTTTTATTAAAGCAATAAAAACAATATTTCAGCACACCGCCATCTTCATGTGGAAAGAGAAAAATTTTAAAAATATCACAAAAAATTACACAAACTATTTTTCAAAAAAACTATCTTTATAAATCGAAATAATAAAAATAATTATATTAGAATATATAATATTAGATATATATTGTTACGATTGCAGAAAAATCTAGACGATTACAGAAAAATCTAGACGATTACGGTCACTTCTAGGAAAATCAAATCAACAAAATACTACAACAGATTAATGAAATGAACATTGTTGTTGTTGTACATATTCTTAGAATTAAGGTCTATTTGTTTTATGATTTTATGAATCAAATCAACGTAACGTAAAATAATCGAATATTCTAATATTTTCTCAAGGTTTCTAAAAAGTGACCTAGAAATTTCTAGAGATTAAGCAGAATGTATATAAGGAAATTGTTTCTTGTAGTTTTTAATTAGTTTTATTTTAAAACCTGCGATAGTGAAGTTAAAATTATAAAAGTGATATTTAAATTAGTTTTGTGTAAAGTTATAAGTGTAATAAAGTTATAAGTTTTATTGAGTAGAAATATTTTGTGTATTATTTTCAACGTGTGAACTGGAAATTTCTACAATAAACCGTTGGAGTTCTGAAGCTGTTGAAAGAATATTCTAGTCAGGAATATTGTTTGTTGTATTGTTTTCCTGTTGTTGTGGAACAATTAAGGTGTTGAATACTTAATAAAACCTGGTGTGTTTGCTTACTAATCAGTGATCGAACTCAGAAAGAGATTGGGAATTACGTTTATCGAATTGTGAGTTAGGCCAATTCGAATTAAGGTGTGAAAAACGTAACAATATTATTATTAGAATAGCATTTTTAACATTTCGTTTTTAAAGATAATTTTTTGAAAAATAATTTGTGTATTTTTTTGTAATATTTTTTATGTTTTCATTTTTCAACTGTTAGGAGGGCATTACAGTCTGGAAATTTAGGTAGATAGGGCCAGTTTTAGAATTTTTATAGAGAAATATAAGGCTACAATAAATACGAATAAAATGCTATCAACTTTAAATTAGAACAAGCGAATGTTTCCTGTTTTGGTTTTAATAAGATATAAACTTAACCATTCGTACTTGTATATTTGTTTTAATACTAGTATATAACATCTCATATATACTACTTTCACAATTATAAAGAAATAGTCAAAAGTTTTATTTTAAATTTTATTTACGCGATAAATTAAATTTTAATGACCCAATAGTATATTACACACCAAGAGAGAAAAGTGCATGTTTTCAGAATATTATTATAATATTAAAAACTAAATCTAATCATTTAAAGAGAACGAAAGTTATAATTTTTAATTTTCATCATAGTAGCCGGTTTTTATACAAATTTGTTTGAATTTATCGTAAAAAATTTCTGTTTCCATGAAAACTATCATTGTTGTCATGGTTTCTTATTTTTTATTCCCTGGGACTAAAAGATGCAATTTCCGCTCCTGCAAATGAGGGAGTGGAATTGAACTTTATATACTACACGTGCAAAAAAAAAATTAAATGAATAGATTGAAATGAAATCGTTCTGAAGATTTTCTTTATTTTTAAAGAGCACTCTATTTTCAAAAAAAATATATTTTGCAGACAATTTGTCGTTTGCCACAACTCCTACGAGTGAGCTACCTAAACAAAACGCTTGTCAAGTACTTTTGAAAAAAAATTAATGAAAGAAAAATAATAAAAAAAACCTACACTTACTATATGCTTAAATGAAAAAAGGTGTTACAAAATTAACGCAAGATTCCAATTAAATATAAACATAGTTTTTAGACTTTTGATTGAGTACATATGATGGGGTTATTTATGGAATACCACATCTGCAAGACAGCATCCACGACTTTGCTCGTACATACGCAGTCTTTTGTTGAAATTTTGAATGACCATTATATGCATAAATATGAATGAATTTCGTTGATGCATCGTGTAATTTCCTTCTTTAATGTTAAGGTGGTTGTGGGCTTGTTGACATAGACCTTTGACTTCAAATAACCCCATAAAAAAATCAATGGTGTTAAATCACACGATCTGATCATTCACATCCACATTCAAAGAACTCTTTTTATTAAGCTTCAGTCGTTGTGTTAATTGAATTTTGTAAGCATAAAGACAGAGATCTTTTGTATGTATACGCCCTTTTGTTACCCACGACAAGCAATTGATGCTCGGGAGTTTTCACAAACACTCTTACAAACTGCTATGATATTGACATTTGAACAGCTTGTTTTGGGACAACCAATGTGTTTAGTGTCTCCAACTGATCCAGTCTCCCTGAATTTTGCATCGTTTTTTTATGAAATTTTTTATGAAATTTTCCAACTGTGACCATCAGCATTGAAAAGGTAAAGAAATTTAAAAAAAAATCCATCACTGGAGGTGGTTTTCACACTACAGAGCTAACCCCAAATAGGAGGAAATATACATTCTACAAACTTTGGAAATATAGTAGAAAATATATTAATTGGTCCACATGGAATAACAGTTCTAGATAGCTTTATTTGAAATTAGTTCTGTACGTATATTTAGTATGTAATCATAAACAATTGACAGTTTAAATGTTATATGCCAAATTTTTAGGCCAGTCCAATATCTTCTCCATCAACACCACCAGCACTAAAAACAAATACTGAAACATCCCAACCATCAACATCATTTTCAAATATTAACACAACTAACGGACCATCTTTATCAAAGATAAAATCTAGAAATCCAAGAAGTCTAATAAGTCAGGAATCTAGTAATTTTCATACGCTTATAGAAGACACTGTCTAAACAACCCAGACTATTGTTTCAATTAGGTAGAATTTTCAAAGCATTATAAAGAAGATTGCAAACAAAAATCACCTGGAAAACAAAACTATTACTTTTATCTTTCTATACGATTACTATAAATAAAAGTTTTTTTCTGTCTTTTTACAACAATAATTGTGTGCGTTATTAGTCTTAATAAAATAAAATAAACAACTGTTAATTTTATTCTGTTCCGCAAAAGTTGCATAACACAATAAAACAATTTATTTGATTGTTTGAAATTTGATATAATTTTTTTTTTGTATTTTATAAATAATTTGATTGAATTTTATAATAAAAACAACAAAACAACTTTCGCTCTAATTATAAAAAGTCGGTCAAGCGCGAAGAAAATTCGCTCGCCGCGGGTTCCGTAAACGTAGAAGAACAAACTGTCAAAAATTACTTCCATAAACTTGTGTTTTCGAATTTCAGACTTCAAATAATTGCTCTCTTTATGTTTGATGACTGAAGTAGGCAAGATGCGCTGTATGCGCAAGTATGCGCTGTTTCATAGACTAAATTTTTGATAGTGAAATTGAATCTAAAAGAAGTATGCTCATTAGTTAGAGAAATAAACTTAAACATATATCGTACAGTATAATTATTTTTTCACAAATTTATACTCTTTATATACCTATTCTGCGACGAAAATATCACTAAAGTTGTTATTTCATTCTAGCACTGATTCCTCATTGTATCAATATAAAAGAAATTAAACAAACTTATCGGTTAATTAAGATCACAAAAACCCGAATCAGTGTGTGATGATGACAAACAGTTTTCTGTTAATTTAATCGACTAACACCAAATACGAAAAAAAGAAACAGAAATTAAGAAAACTCAGGAATTAAGAAGGATAAAGGTAGTAATTAAATTGTTGCGATTTGATCTAATGATACTTCTAATTTCTATATTGTATTATTAGTGGTTTTGGGAATATTAGTTTTTAATGTAATGTTGAACGATTTTTTGTTCGATGTGCTTTAGCAAAATAATTTGTTAATCTCTTGTAATTTAGCTGCGCATGTACAATATATTTTACAATATACAATATACCTATGGGTATACTGGGACCAGTAAAAACCGACTAGAAAAGGTTAATATTATAAAAATATGAAATATTTCACCGATTTTGCAGAGCATTAATCTTAATACAAAAAATACCAAAGAAATTAATCTTAGAGTTCGACCAGTTCGAATCTTAAATAAAAATACACAATTAATTCGGATCTACTAAGACATTTTAATTAGATCATGTCATGTCTTTAACATTATTAACAACATCAATCTTTACCATTCATCATGTATACCAATCATGTATAAAAAACGATCGAAAACGATATTGAAAAATGATTTGTTGTATTTTACATATTCTATCAGTTCTTAATTCTGTCGAATCATTGTGACATTTTTAGCAACACCCAATATTTGTCCGCCTATTTATTTATTTTGGTTTCCCCCATTTATTTTTATATCTTCACTTACATTACAACTATAGTATTTGTTGTTTTTTATTACTTTACATATCTATCATCTATCTTATAAAATCCATCAATGCTATATTTTTAAATAATTCAATTAGAAATCGGAGGTATTCAACAGTCATCGCAGAATTATTAACTTAAAAGTTTGTAAGCTTTCTATAATATTCTTAAGTTAATAATGTAACATTAAAATTAAGAGAAATTTTGACATTCGTTAATTAACATAGTAGAAGTTCGGCGTTTGCTTTTAGACCGGTGAATTTAATGAGCTGTTATTATATAGAGTAATAAACGTATTTTACACAGTTTATTAAAGAAAAACAATGTTTTTGTAAAATTACATTTCGAACATTTAAAGGGTTTCTCATTTAGTTTAAAGTTCATTACAAGTGGTAGGCCAAATAGAATTTTTTTTATAATAGTTTGCACCTAACGATTCATCCAAATATATACAAATCACTTAGAGCTATACCTAAATAACGTAACCCAAAATTTCATGATTTTGGACCCTCACCCTCCTATGTCACAAATTATCACATTTTTAAAAATCCCACCCTCTTTTTTAAATAAAAATTTTGATTTTCAACCATTTTTATTAAATCAATTCGATATTTCCCCATTTCTATATTTACTGGTTTGACTGAAATCTTCAATCCTTTATCTGACTGGTATAATGGAATTGGCAGTGGTAAAAATTGTCCCGACATAATATTAAAAAGTGAATTACGTGGATTTAAACAACACTCGATATTTTTGCATTATACTATTTGCGTTAAATATTGACGTGTTCTAACATAAATATGTGTATATAGCTAAAGAATATTCCATTCTACTAAAATGACAACGCTCTTGAAAAGTAACTAACAAATTCGGGATTTTTGTGAGGAATTAAACTCAAGTAACTAAGGAATTAATTTGAATTTTTTCAATTCAAATGTAGGGTTGGAAATATCTCAGAAAAAAACTATAGTTTTTTTTTCGTGTTTCGCTTGGGATTGGAACTCGTAACCTCATCAGTGCCAGAGCGAGTTCAATTCCTTTGGTAGACACGTTTAACCAATACGCCACCAAGGCGATGATATTTCGAATTTGAAACTTTATCATCAGTTATCTTACTTAAGTTGAATTTCTCAATCGTCAGTTAGACATAATTTTTTATGGAATTTTATTCATTTTGTATGAAGATTTTTTTGCATTGAATTTTCTTGATTAACTAACTCTTGACTCTTGTAACTAACATAGTTTGAGATCTTTGAGATGAAAGTTTGAGAATCAAGTTTGTGATATTAATGTATAAACTTATTTGTGCATCCAAATAAAATTATGTTTGAAATATTTGATGTTTTCGTTTAATAAAACATGTATATATTTTTTAATTCAATCTCTCTCTCTACAGAGCTGGTAAGCTCTGAAGAAATACCATAGCTTTTTAAGAATGATGGACCTTACACAATTCCGTTGGCTTAATAAACAATTTATTAATATTACGAATATTTCGCAATATTAATAAATTGTTCATTGAGCCTACAATAATTATAGTTTCGTTGATCGATGTTTATAAAGTTTACGAATAATTTCATTGCATTTTATTGAATTTAAATCTCAGCGTATGTTGTTATTTTTTTTTTATTTCTACACAGAAAAAAATATTTACAAATTCATCTTAATTGATAATAAAAATAAACAAAAGAATGTTAGAATTGAAAGTGTTATTACATTTTCTAAAATGGCTAATTTTATTTAAATTTTTATGAAATAATACTTTCGTAATATTAAATTGGTAATTATAGTTTAGTTTTGATATCTATATGGTCTGCATGTCACAACATACCAATATTGATCTCAAGACATTCTTCAATTTACTACACTTAACAATACCTGCATGCAGTATTATGCCATCAAAACTAACATGGACATATAAGCAAGTTAAAGATCTTCAAATGGGATATGCATGCGATAGCTCATATCTGACTTAGTGTGATCTGCATTAGCTCATATCTGACTTAGTATTGGAAGTCTGACTTAGTGTGATAATGTTATTCCTAAATTGTCTAAACCAACCATATTTGTAAAAAAATATGTAGATAATTTTATAAGTGCCGTCAAAACATCAGACATTGATTTCATTCTGCACACCAATAATGATTTCTATCCTTCTTTACAATTCACCTTGGAAGTTCAAAACAATGGTAGCATTAATTTCTTAGACATATCTCTAATACACAACAAAATTTTAGCCAAATGGTATTCAAAACCGGCTTCCTCGCAACGGATTCTTAATTTTTTTTCTGCACATCCTTGAAACATAATATCGCTAACTCTCTTACCAATGGAATTGTAGACCTTAGTGATAATCAATTCTTCCATCAATGTTTCAATAACATAACCAATATTTTGCAAAAAAAAAACAATTATTCTAATTATCTTATACATAACATAATAAGTAGAAAAATGTGAGAGAATAATTCCCTTTACAGACCTACTAGTACACCTATTATCCTAGTTACATCTGCAAAATCTTCTTATTATTCTCAAAATCGTATCTCAAGCAGTTTTGTTTCCTTGCGTTATATTCTTCATCTATCCAACAAAATCAATCAGATAATTACCAAAAAAACATTTAACCTCAAAATTGCATTTAAACCATACAATCAAAGGATACAATATTTTGTAAAACTAAATCTAAAATTAATAGATATGATCAATCTGGCTTAACTTATAGTATGTGTTAACATGACACCCTTACGGTGTCTGTGATGGCTTATATATTGGTGAAACTTCAAAAAAATTGGGACCTAGAATAAAACAGCATGAATATGATTTTAGAACACGGCACAATAATCAAAACGGAAAACAGCATGTATATGATTTTAGAACACGGCACAATAATCAAAACGGAAAACTGCTTTAATACATCATACTCTTGACACAGGACATATTTTCAAATATAATGAGGTCTCTATAATAAGTAAGGAGCAACACAAACATAAAAGACGTGTTAGGAGATTGAATTGGCTCTTTAAAATGTCTTTGTTTCGACGTCATTTGAAGATAATTGGACTTTTAAAAACACACTGGGAATTCTGACTGCGGATATCTCTTATCTTATCACATTTATTAATAAATAAATATTCAAAAAAAAGTTCTATCGACAAAACGGTATTAAAATTTGACTAACAAAGTAAATAAATAATAAATGACACAAAAAAATTATATAAATTCAATCAACAAAATAAAATAAAATAAGTTTAACAAGGTTTATATTAATAAGTGTATATGATGATCCACTGTTTGCCTACATAAATTGATAGCATCTCCTTTTATGATTAGCTCTAGAACTATTGTTTTACATCAGGTTGTCCATTATCCATTAACTTTTTGACTCCATTGCAATATTTAAATTCATACTCTAATATTTTATCCATATTTCCTTGTTTCCTTTTAAAATTTTCAAACTTATGCAAATCTTACCCAAAATACTTTTTAATATCAATTGAATATCTTCGAAAACACTTATCACTCTTGATCAGTGGTAACTGATTTCTTTATAACATGTTCAATTATAGCGTTGTTGAATTTGTGTTCATTAACTTAAACAACAAGTCATTTTAAAATAAATAATACAACGAACATCTTTTCATCTTTTGGTAAGAACATTTCACATTTTATTAATTTATTTGTCTTCTTATTTTCTCAATCCACAAAAATAAACAAATTTACAAAAAGAAACTTCCACAATGTATTCTTTTATGATTTTAAATTTTTTTAATAATATTAAATAACAAAAGTTGGCACGATAACACTATCTTCTCGATTTAATTTAATAATCTCCTTGATCAAACAAAATGAACGAGTATATGTATATATATGTAGTGTAATGAAGCGCTTTCTCACTGGCGAACCAATGAGAAGGACATAGCAGGAAGCGTACCTAGCGAGATTGATTTTCAAGCCCCAAACTAGCTTCAGCCCATGGGAACGATAAAGTAACCCTGCTACTTCAGCACAAATACAGAAATGTACGCTATTTACGAGAATTTGCAGAAATGGAAAAAAAATAAATACAAGTGTGAAAAAGGAGACTCTGGTGACCCCATTGGCGAAAGACCCACGATCAACACGTCCAACCCCCCCACAATCACTCTCAGACGCTCACACACTCACACTTCACGCATACTAACGTTCGCCCCCACATTCACACTTCTACGTTAGACAGCAAATAAAATAAAAAAAAATATAAAGGAAATAAAACACGTCCACTCACCCCATGATTAATCCTCCAGTCGTCCAAGTCCTTCGGCCTTAGCCCTCCATCAGTGATGATTCATCCAACAGGTATGGTATTACAAAAAAAAATAAATGTACGAATAATCCACTGGTGCGTGGACAATTTGGCAGCAATAGCAAACAAGTTGGTGTAAATTTGGAGTTGAAAATATGACAGTATCAGCAAAAATGGTATATAAATAATCAGTTGAAATATCCCAAAATATTGTAAAAATGTTGCGTTGAAAATACGATAATATCAGCAAAAATTGTATATAAATAATCAGTTGCAATATCCCAAAATATTGTAAAAATGTTGCGTTGAAAATTACGATAATATCAGCAAAAATTGTATATAAATAATCAGTTGCAATATCCCAAAATATTGTAAAAATGTTGCGTTGAAAATACGATAATATCAGCAAAACTTGTATATAAATAATCAGTTGAAATATCCCAAAATATTGTAAAAAATGTTGCGTTGAAAATACGATAATATCAGCAAAAATTGTATATAAATAATCAGTTGCAATATCCCAAAATATTGTAAAAATGTTGCGTTGAAAATGCGATAATATCAGCAAAAATTGTATATAAATAATCAGTTGCAACATCCCAAAATATTGTAAAAAGGAACGGTGAATAAGTTTGCCAGCAAACTTGTTGAATAAAGTAGGTATCAGAATGGTTGAATAAATTTGCTATCTAAATTGTTGAATAAATTTGCTATCAATATTGTTGAATAAATTAGTCATCAAAATTGTTGAATAAATTTGTTATCCAAAATCGTTGAACAAATGTGCAAATAAAATCGTTGCATAAGTTTATAATCAAAATCGTTGAGTCTATTTATCATCAAAATCGTTGAGTCTATTTATCATCAAAATCGGTGAATAAACTCGTAAACCAAAATCGTTGCATAAATTTGGCATCAAAATCGAGGAACAACTCTATTATCAAAATCGTTGAGGAAGTTTGTTATAAAAAAAAATCGTGGAATCAATCGGTAGACCAATTCGTTGCATATATTTGTTTTCCAAATCGTTACATAATTCTGTAATCTAATTCGTTGCATGTGTTTATTATCACACCCGTTGAATAAATTTCGTAGGTATATCTGAATCCGTGGAAATTACCCGGCAACAGGTTGTATAAATAGACGTCGAATAAGTTAACGAATACAGTTAAATAAATGAAAATCACCCGGCGAAATCTTGTATGCACAAACGTGGTACAACTTGCACATGCAGCTGAATATTTTGAAACTTCAATGTAATAATGGATATGAGCAATCGTTGAATAAATTCGGAAATGTAGATGTAAACGTGGAGAATATCAGACACAAATTCGGATATATAAAGTGATTCAATTGCCAATACGGTTACATGATTCGAAAATACGAGGCAATAATTAGGAGATAAACACAATTCGTTGCAAATAGTGCCAAGGTTGATGCAAGTATTGTACAAAAATTTCGTTGTGAATGATGAACCTGCTATGCCAATATTATGTGTTGTACAATTTGAAACGGATGGCGTAACTGTTGCACTATTATATCGATATGGTATGAATTCTTGATGGTCCACAACAAAAAAAAACAAAAGTATCATTGACAGTTAAATTTCAAGTATATTACTACTCTTAATTGCAGTCTTAATCCGCACATATTAATTTTTAAATTTTAATGTGATTAAACCAAACAATCACTATTGCATTATATAATCCAAGTTCATTGACACTTACAGACTACTAATTCTGACCAATTAAGCTTAACTTTAATTAGTTTAACAAGGCAAACATTATGGCTTAATATTTTAAATTTTTGGTTTTGGTTGGACAAAGCAAACTCTAACGGTGAATCTTTTAGGTTTAATTTCACTCCATTCAACAAAGCAAAAAAAAAACCTCCGGTTTGGTATTTAATTTTAAGCAATTACACAAACGACCACTATTAAACTATTGCATTATATGACTCAAGGTTATTGTTATTTATACCAATATAAGCAAGTTCGGACACAATTCCGTATGAGTTTGATGCATTCACCAAAGCAAACACTATTACACTATACTGATATTTATAGAATTCACCTGATCGAACATCCAAAAAAAACTATGACATCATAGTACGGACATCGTAAATTTAACATTCCAATAAATTAACACGAATTTAAAAGTACGGGACACAAACAAACATACAATAATCTTTTTTTTTTGTTTTTGGTGGTTTTTTTAAGTTCAATACACGGAATCATTGATTATGACTACACTATTGGTTCCACCAATATCAATTCAGTCCTAGCATTAAGGCACCTCAGTTTTAAGTTACACTATTAATTTTATTTTTTTTCCAGACGTTTGAATTTCGAGGTTATGTTAAATACCGTAATGCTTGTCAACTTGTTTAGAACATATATTGTGACAAAAAAGCCTGCCTTTGGCCAGGCATATTCATATTTTAATATCCTCCGGTAATTACAACAAGGCAAATTAAATTTTTGGATACTTTACCCTGAGAAATGATGTTGTTTTTCTGTCTGGAAATTTTCACGTTCTATCCAAAAAAGTTGACCTCCATCGTAGACAAACGTCAAAATCCACACACACAAAACGATGAATCCAATAGGATAATTGTAATAACTTCGTAGACGTTAACCACCAAAATCAAAAGGTAATAGAACTAAGAGAGGGAACCATGTACAGTGGCTTATTATATAGCCAAATTTTTTTCCTCGAAATAACTCGAATACAGTGTTTTAGATGTAATATAATTAATTTACATCAGATTTTCAAATTATTGGGAACTTATTATAGTTCACAAAACCGTTTGCTATTTGATAATATTGTACGAAAATAAGGTTTGGACACAGAATATTTCCGACACATCCATAATATTTATAATTGAATTCAAAATGAATTAGATGCAGATTCGATCAATGTTATGATGTTTGGACATTTATTAAACTACAATCCACTATATCAGCACAGTGAAGTTCAGTACAACAACGGAAGGATTGTTTAAAGCAAAATACTCATATAAAGACAAATCAAATGTTTAACAAAGCAAAAATAGTAATTCTTTGTATGTTGACGATTGGAAACAAAATACACGTAGCTGTTATGAGGTTTTGGAAAATTTCGTTGTTTCATTACAGTTTGTGTTTTAAAAAAATTCAAACTCAAGTAGTCAGGCGAGAACAGTCGAATGGAAGTATAGCGTGCGTCAATTTTAGGGTGTTGTAAGATTAAATTTTAGTGGTTATACGGATAATAATTAACGAAAATTATTAATTACTTCAAATTAACCAATATTATGTTATATTAATGAATAAATAAATCAAGGTAATTAGTGCAATTTTCCTTCTCCCATACGTTTGTCCGGCCATTGAAGATTTAGTTAGATTTTAAGAAAAATAAGGAAACTATGGGTTAAGGGAACCATACGAAATATGACTATTGATGAGGAATGGATGAGAAACTATTACAAGCGGTACAGATTAATATAAGAAATAATAACTAAGGAAGCTGCGACTATAATACACTATGTCCAGACATTAGTCCAGACTATCCATTACAGAACAAGTGCTTTTTGGAAGAACACTCACGACCAAAAAGAAGTTGAAAAAGGCATAGGCTGGTCGCAAATAGACCTTGTACATCCATATTAGTAGGGTGAGGCACCTCGATGTACCACAGATTAGCAATCAATTCGATCGGTATTACAAACCCAGTCTTAGCAGAAACAAAGTAACAAAGTATCTATGATCATACAAAAAAAAACTTTTGGGAGGGGTATCGATAAAAACAGTATTCTACTCTATTGCAAACGATGGATAACTAACATCTTCCAGACCCAATTTCGGGCAGATCTGGGGGATCCCGAGACTCTAAAGTCACAAAAAAGAATTTATTCAATCTGCTACAGATCGAAAATAAAAACACCATTGGACCGACTCCTTTAATGAAATATCCGACACAATTCCGTTGTTCCGTTATGCAGGCTCGCAACCCACACCTGAACTAACACGAGTCTCATGCTCTACCGACTGAGCTAGCCGGGCTACACTGTTGTACGCTTCCGTCCAAGTGACTCTGAAGGCCGAAAAAAAACTGTTCACATAGCCTCAAGGTAACTAATTGAACCAAACTCAATACATTCGATCCCGGAAGTTTCGCTGGCAAATAGTCAACACAGACAAAAAAAAATTTTTTGAAACAAGACCCGAACACCAACGTTGATACACACTCACTGAACTGTGAATTCAAGACGAAACCACCCTCATACTTTATGGTCGTCGATAATCTTGACTTACAATGGCGGTGAAACACACGCGAATGTTACTAACATACTGACAAAAAAAAATTATCACCGATATTAGGCACGAATGTCCTTGGAATGGTAAACACCTCTACGTTTAGAAGCCAGGTCCTCCAGTTCGTAAGCAGCGCTACCTACCAACCTTATTACTCTGGCTTCAATAAACTTCTGTGCAAGTTTAGCCGATAATTTCTTACCGGCGTCACTCAAAATAAAGTTCCTTCGGAACACCGTATCTCCTGGTTTAAACAAAGTTAACCGGGCTCGTAAATTGTATCTTTCAGCACTTTTGACAAATGCTTCGGCCGTTAAATCAAGAATTCGAATTCGAATCTTATTAAGATAATCAGGTCGCAGAATCGTTTCACCTGGATCATGAAGACTATTCAGTCGTCTCAGCAGTTCATATGACGAACCATGAGTCACCATAGGTATTCCAAACATTGCGTAATATGGGGAACATTTAAGTGTTTGATGCAGGGAACAACGTAGTGCACAAGCGATCTCGCTCAAGTGCAGATCCCATTTAGAATGCTCCTCCTTTAGGTAGGCTCGAATACCAGATAAAACACTCCTATTTACCCGTTCAGAAGCGTTAGCTTGAGGTGAATATAACGCTAGTAATGTATGTTTCACTCCGTGCTTCGCCAAGAAATCTTTAAATAGTTTAGACCTGAACTGAGTCCCATTATCGGACACAATAACTTCGGGACAACCAAATACGTGAAAGACATTGGCAGCCAATAGATGACAAATTGGTTCAGCAGTTAGTTTCCGTAAAGGAAACAAAAAGGGATTTTTCGTAACATGATCTAATACTACAAGAATAGCGATATTCCCGGCCTTTGAACGAGGATAAGGGCCAAGAATATCGATATATAATCGCTGACCGATTCGTTCTGTTTTCATCTGAGACACCATGGGAGCACGAAGTGGAACATTAGTTGCTTTGATTTCTTTGCAGGTCTTACAATTTCCTATGTACGATTTAACCTGGGTATACATACGAGGCCAATAGTAAAATTTACGAATATTAAACAAGGTTTTTGCTAGACCTCCATGAGATGAGGTAGGAGGATTGTGGGCCCTTGCAATACACTCGTCAGTGTATTCCTCAGGTAACCA
This sequence comes from Diogma glabrata, assembly GCA_963693315.1. Classification (NCBI taxonomy): domain Eukaryota; kingdom Metazoa; phylum Arthropoda; class Insecta; order Diptera; family Cylindrotomidae; genus Diogma; species Diogma glabrata. The sequence continues at coordinate 117,492,517 of OY856186.1, forward strand.
CAATTTCCAAACCTCACCCTCTGAAGGAATATCAAGATCTAGACAAGCCAATCGTTTATAAACCCGACCAGAAATTACTTTCAGATCAGGCAATGTACCGTCTGCTTCGGTAACCAGATTTACCAACTCCAAATATCGAAAAGTGTTGAAGAAAGGGGAATTAAGATCTAATTCAGGCACTGGACATAATTCAGAAATGACGTCAACAGAGTCACGTCTTGATAGAGTGTCTGGAACGATGTTTAAATTTCCTTTTCGGTACTCAATATCAAAGACATAACCCTGCAATTTCAAGCTCCAACGAGCCAATCGACCAGAAAGGTCTTTTTGTTGCATTAACCATTTTAATGAAGCATGGTCAGTTATGATCTTAAAGGCCTGGCCCTCGACATACGCTCTAAATTTCTTTACTCCCAGTACGGCGGCTAGACACTCTTTCTCACTAGTGGAGTAATTGCGTTGCGCAGAATTTAGTTTCTTGGACATGTACGCTATGGGATGTTCCATACCGTCCATGTCACACTGTAGTAATACACAACCTATACCGTCATTGCTAGCGTCGCACTGGAGAGTAAAGGGTTTAGTGTAGTCGGGATTTATGAGAACTGGTGCTGATATGAGAGCATTTTTGAGATTTACAAATGCTATTTCAGCTTCTGGGGTCCATACGAATTTAGTAGAATTTTTCTTCAACAAATCTGATATCGGAGAGGACATAGCAGAGAAATCAGATATAAAACGGCGATAATAACCCGCCATACCCAGGAAACGTCGAATCTGTTTGGACGTACGCGGTGTAGGAAATTCAGAAATAGCTAGAGTTTTATCAGGATCAATTTTCAACGTACCACCTCCCACAACATATCCCAAATATTTCACCTCCGGCAAGAGAAACTTACTTTTTTCCACGTTTATCGTCAAGTTCGCACGTCTAAGACACTGGGAGATATCTTCTAACAGTTTCAGATGGGCCTCAAAGGTATCTGTAACTATTAGAAGATCATCCAAGTATACGAAGACGCACGACTTGAGATGAGGAGGAATTACTTGGTCCATCAATTTAGTCATCGTTTGCGGCGCATTGCACAGTCCGAAAGGCATTCTTACGAACTGGTACAATGGCCGCCCTGGGACCGTAAAAGCAGTTTTCTCTCGGGAGTGTTTTTCCAGAGGTATCTGCCAGAAAGCGTCTTTCAGATCCAAACTGGAAATGAAATTACTCTGTGGCAGACGACTCAAGATTCCATCTATCTGTGGAAGGGGGTAAGCATCCTTTTTAGTGACGGTATTGACCTTTCGGCTATCCAAACAAAGACGATTCTTCCCGGGTTTGCGAATTAAGACCACAGGACTTGACCATGGGCTGTTTGAAACCTCTATAATTCTGCACGCTCACAAGCGGCTCGACAAATTGGGCAGGTGCGATTCTGCAACAACCAGTCGTTGAGGCAGATGTCATGAAAGAGATGGTTACACCGAGTGAGAAGTTTTACGTCGGCCGGCACTATTTCGTGTTGACAAACAGCACAAGAGCTGGACCTATCCAGAACGTCAATCTTATCAGTGGCAGATATTATGAATACTCAAACCGCCGCACAGGACCAGATCAATAAATGCACGTATATAGAGGGCGAAACGAAAATTATTACACTATCGATGTGAACGTTGAATCCAAATAAACAATTTAATTATCAACAGAAAAGATTATTTTATTCCAATATTTGATTACTTTGAATATTTTAAAGCAGAATTTTAAAAAAAAAATTATATGGAAATTTAGCGATTCAAACCTCAAACAGCTGCGCAATGTCTGACCAATTCGTCAATTATATTAAATAAGATTTATTATTGTCTTGATACTATTTCACTACTATTTACAATTGTTTTCCAAGATGCTGAAATATGAACAGAACAAAAATAAACGGTGAGATTGGAGAGAAAGTAAGTATACTACAAATATGGCAGAAGATGGCAATTATGAAAATCTTCCAGACCCAATTCCGGGCAGATCTGGGGGTTCCCGGACTCGAATCTAAGTGAAGAGAAAAAAAAAAGACAAACTAAGAAAATAGAATGCTTCGTCTGACTTTCTCACTTACGACAAAGCGAACAAAACAATGGACCTTGGAGATTAAATCGGTATTCTAAGGCTATGGAGACACAAAGTGGATTGATAAATACAAATTTCGGACTCAATTGGGGCTGGGCAAATCCGACGATCCCAGGATAGACGATGTCAAGCTAAGGAAAGTTTACTGGTTTTAACGGATAGCAGTTTAATCTGGTGATCAAACAAACGCGAAAATGAAGTGCGAGAAAAAAACAAGTAAGCTATACTATTATTGACGATGTAAGTGGAGAACAAAATTTATGAATCAACATGCGGGAAAATTAAGATACTACACTATTGTAGGCGGTGGAATAAACAAAAATTTCCGAATCGATTTCGGGCGACTCTGGAGTTCCCAGAACTCGAAAATAAAAAAAAGTGCGGCAAGCCTACCGGTTCGGCAAGAAAATACTTAAAATTAACAAAAAAATTTAGAAATTTTTAACTATGTACTTAAAACTAACATGCAATGAATAATTGTAATAGAAAAAAAAAATATAATAGTAAACCTAATGGCTAATATTAATTTGCTGCTCCGGGCTGACTTCCACGTTGGTAAGTATATTCCAGGTTGCTTGGCAATTCTTGATTTATTTATTTGGTCTTCTTTTATTATATTGTCTATTATGTTCTTTTATTGTCTATTTATTATATTTCTTGTTTATTTTCGTTGTATAATATTTTTATTTATTTATTATTTTTGGTTGGATCTAAAATTGATGAAACGAAACGGATTAGTGTCTGATAATATCAGCGGTTATTTAATTATTTATTCAATTATTTATTTAATTGTTTAGTTATTTTCTATTTATTCGTTTATTCGTATTAATAACAACGGACAGAGGACGGACGGACCAATCAAGGGTTATTCATCACACTGGGGTTGGAAGTGGTGATCGCCGGTCTTTCCTTAATAGTTTGTTGTTTTTATTTTGTGGTGGGACCAAAGAAAAAGTTAAAATAACCTACGTTAAAGGATGGGAAAAGGTAGGGGAAAGGGAGCAGGAAGGGAGGTATAAGGAAGGGAATTGATAGGGTGGGAAAGGAGTGAGATTGGGTATGAGCTGGTAGTGTCTCACACAGCGGACGAGTGCTGATGGGGTGGTCAGAAGATAAATCCTCTGAACCACCATTCAATCAACAACACTCGCCAGCTGCGATCCACACCACCAACTCATACGGAAGGTGCTATGGTCTGAGCTGATCCAATTAACTCACGACATGAAGGCTGGGCGAACATCTTCCCTCAGCAGTTGATATCAAACTGCTTTAGAAGATGTTCCCCAGTATCATTCGCGAGAACCGGACCACCCAGACCATAGGGTGCTAACGCTCCAGGGAGGGGACTCTAACGTTATGGAGTCGTTAGCCCAGCTGTGAATCTCGCTGCCACAGCGAACCCAGAGCATAACCAGATGACCAGGATGGATGTGATAGGCGTATACACCATTTCACAAATATCTAATCCTGGCATCTGGTCACCTCTGGCATTCCCTGTGCCAGTAAGAAACCCAGCCGTTACTAGGGTCCGTGGGTTTGTAAGGCCCATTGAGAATGATCCCGTAGAATCATTCTCACCCTTGCGTTTCATAGAAAAATAGAAAGGAGAAACATTGCTGGAGGCGTGGGGACGCAAAACCCCATCGAAGAAAAGTCTAAGGAATCTAAGACCTCCTTCGCTCCTGCGCGTTTGAAGCAGGGAACTGCTTCCACGCCGCCAGAGTCTTTTACTATTGTTTGGAGGGAGTGAAAGTTAATTTAGAAGAAAAAAATTTAAAAAAAAAATTTTTCGAATTTTTTGAAATTATGGAGGGACTCCTCCAGAGTCCTACATTGCTGTAGGGACCCTTAGATAAGCCCCACGTTGGGCGCCAATTTGTAATGAAGCGCTTTCTCACTGGCGAACCAATGAGAAGGACATAGCAGGAAGCGTACCTAGCGAGATTGATTTTCAAGCCCCAAACTAGCTTCAGCCCATGGGAACGATAAAGTAACCCTGCTACTTCAGCACAAATACAGAAATGGACGCTATTTACGAGAATTTGCAGAAATGGAAAAAAAATAAATACAAGTGTGAAAAAGGAGACTCTGGCGACCCCATTGGCGAAAGACCCACGATCAACACGTCCAACCCCCCCACAATCACTCTTAGACGCTCACACACTCACACTTCACGCATACTAACGTTCGCCCCCACATTCACACTTCTACGTTAGACAGCAAATAAAATAAAAAAAAATATAAAGGAAATAAAACACGTCCACTCACCCCATGATTAATCCTCCAGTCGTCCAAGTCCTTCGGCCTTAGCCCTCCATCAGTGATGATTCATCCAACAGGTATGGTATTACAAAAAAAAATAAATGTACGAATAATCCACTGGTGCGTGGACAATTTGGCAGCAATAGCAAACAAGTTGGTGTAAATTTGGAGTTGAAAATATGACAGTATCAGCAAAAATGGTATATAAATAATCAGTTGAAATATCCCAAAATATTGTAAAAATGTTGCGTTGAAAATACGATAATATCAACAAAAATTGTATATAAATAATCAGTTGCAATATCCCAAAATATTGTAAAAATGTTGCGTTGAAAATTACGATAATATCAGCAAAAATTGTATATAAATAATCAGTTGCAATATCCCAAAATATTGTAAAAATGTTGCGTTGAAAATACGATAATATCAGCAAAACTTGTATATAAATAATCAGTTGAAATATCCCAAAATATTGTAAAAAATGTTGCGTTGAAAATACGATAATATCAGCAAAAATTGTATATAAATAATCAGTTGCAATATCCCAAAATATTGTAAAAATGTTGCGTTGAAAATGCGATAATATCAGCAAAAATTGTATATAAATAATCAGTTGCAACATCCCAAAATATTGTAAAAAGGAACGGTGAATAAGTTTGCCAGCAAACTTGTTGAATAAAGTAGGTATCAGAATGGTTGAATAAATTTGCTATCTAAATTGTTGAATAAATTTGCCATCAATATTGTTGAATAAATTAGTCATCAAAATTGTTGAATAAATTTGTTATCCAAAATCGTTGAACAAATGTGCAAATAAAATCGTTGCATAAGTTTATAATCAAAATCGTTGAGTCTATTTATCATCAAAATCGTTGAGTCTATTTATCATCAAAATCGGTGAATAAACTCGTAAACCAAAATCGTTGCATAAATTTGGCATCAAAATCGAGGAACAACTCTATTATCAAAATCGTTGAGGAAGTTTGTTATAAAAAAAAATCGTGGAATCAATCGGTAGACCAATTCGTTGCATATATTTGTTTTCCAAATCGTTACATAATTCTGTAATCTAATTCGTTGCATGTGTTTATTATCACACCCGTTGAATAAATTTCGTAGGTATATCTGAATCCGTGGAAATTACCCGGCAACAGGTTGTATAAATAGACGTCGAATAAGTTAACGAATACAGTTAAATAAATGAAAATCACCCGGCGAAATCTTGTATGCACAAACGTGGTACAACTTGCACATGCAGCTGAATATTTTGAAACTTCAATGTAATAATGGATATGAGCAATCGTTGAATAAATTCGGAAATGTAGATGTAAACGTGGAGAATATCAGACACAAATTCGGATATATAAAGTGATTCAATTGCCAATACGGTTACATGATTCGAAAATACGAGGCAATAATTAGGAGATAAACACAATTCGTTGCAAATAGTGCCAAGGTTGATGCAAGTATTGTACAAAAATTTCGTTGTGAATGATGAACCTGCTATGCCAATATTATGTGTTGTACAATTTGAAACGGATGGCGTAACTGTTGCACTATTATATCGATATGGTATGAATTCTTGATGGTCCACAACAAAAAAAAACAAAAGTATCATTGACAGTTAAATTTCAAGTATATTACTCTTAATTGCAGTCTTAATCCGCACATATTAATTTTTAAATTTTAATGTGATTAAACCAAACAATCACTATTGCATTATATAATCCAAGTTCATTGACACTTACAGACTACTAATTCTGACCAATTAAGCTTAACTTTAATTAGTTTAACAAGGCAAACATTATGGCTTAATATTTTAAATTTTTGGTTTTGGTTGGACAAAGCAAACTCTAACGGTGAATCTTTTAGGTTTAATTTCACTCCATTCAACAAAGCAAAAAAAAAACCTCCGGTTTGATATTTAATTTTAAGCAATTACACAAACGACCACTATTAAACTATTGCATTATATGACTCAAGGTTATTGTTATTTATACCAATATAAGCAAGTTCGGACACAATTCCGTATGAGTTTGATGCATTCACCAAAGCAAACACTATTACACTATACTGATATTTATAGAATTCACCTGATCGAACATCCAAAAAAAACTATGACATCATAGTACGGACATCGTAAATTTAACATTCCAATAAATTAACACGAATTTAAAAGTACGGGACACAAACAAACATACAATAATCTTTTTTTTTGTTTTGGTGGTTTTTTTAAGTTCAATACACGGAATCATTGATTATGACTACACTATTGGTTCCACCAATATCAATTCAGTCCTAGCATTAAGGCACCTCAGTTTTAAGTTACACTATTAATTTTATTTTTTTTCCAGACGTTTGAATTTCGAGGTTATGTTAAATACCGTAATGCTTGTCAACTTGTTTAGAACATATATTGTGACAAAAAAGCCTGCCTTTGGCCAGGCATATTCATATTTTAATATCCTCCGGTAATTACAACAAGGCAAATTAAATTTTTGGATACTTTACCCTGAGAAATGATGTTGTTTTTCTGTCTGGAAATTTTCACGTTCTATCCAAAAAAGTTGACCTCCATCGTAGACAAACGTCAAAATCCACACACACAAAACGATGAATCCAATAGGATAATTGTAATAACTTCGTAGACGTTAACCACCAAAATCAAAAGGTAATAGAACTAAGAGAGGGAACCATGTACAGTGGCTTATTATATAGCCAAATTTTTTTCCTCGAAATAACTCGAATACAGTGTTTTAGATGTAATATAATTAATTTACATCAGATTTTCAAATTATTGGGAACTTATTATAGTTCACAAAACCGTTTGCTATTTGATAATATTGTACGAAAATAAGGTTTGGACACAGAATATTTCCGACACATCCATAATATTTATAATTGAATTCAAAATGAATTAGATGCAGATTCGATCAATGTTATGATGTTTGGACATTTATTAAACTACAATCCACTATATCAGCACAGTGAAGTTCAGTACAACAACGGAAGGATTGTTTAAAGCAAAATACTCATATAAAGACAAATCAAATGTTTAACAAAGCAAAAATAGTAATTCTTTGTATGTTGACGATTGGAAACAAAATACACGTAGCTGTTATGAGGTTTTGGAAAATTTCGTTGTTTCATTACAGTTTGTGTTTTAAAAAAATTCAAACTCAAGTAGTCAGGCGAGAACAGTCGAATGGAAGTATAGTGTGCGTCAATTTTAGGGTGTTGTAAGATTAAATTTTAGTGGTTATACGGATAATAATTAACGAAAATTATTAATTACTTCAAATTAACCAATATTATGTTATATTAATGAATAAATAAATCAAGGTAATTAGTGCAATTTTCCTTCTCCCATACGTTTGTCCGGCCATTGAAGATTTAGTTAGATTTTAAGAAAAATAAGGAAACTATGGGTTAAGGGAACCATACGAAATATGACTATTGATGAGGAATGGATGAGAAACTATTACAAGCGGTACAGATTAATATAAGAAATAATAACTAAGGAAGCTGCGACTATAATACACTATGTCCAGACATTAGTCCAGACTATCCATTACAGTAGTAAGATTCTCCATCTCTTGGTCTTCTATTCTAATCTCTTTCATCTTACACAATTTAAAAAGTTCCAATCTAAATTTCCATTTCCATGTATCATCTCTATTCAAACGAGAAAATATGCCCTCAAAATACAGACAACCATTTTTATAAATGCACAACTGTATTCTGTCTAGACACAATATTATGACTAAGCTTTACATATCAAAAACTTCTATGTAGACATAAACAAGTATTATTAATTGATATTGAGTGACAAAATAAAGTAATTAACTAAAAAAAATGTTAAAACATTATTGACTAACTTGCACACATAAATGGTTTAATGTTTCTTTGAATTTAAAGGACGGAACCGAAACAAATTAGCAAACTTTTATCGGATTTATTTTAATATGAAAATTATTAATTTAGAGTAAAACCAGAAATAGTCCGTCATTACGTTATTATGAACTAATGCGTTATATTATTAAGCCCAACAGCTGTAAACTGAAAACTGATAGCAATAACATCATTATAATCAAATATTAACTCATTATAATCAAATCATCAAACGGTTTAGACCATAATCGTCATCACCATATTAGTACACAATTCATTCAACGTTCTTACCATTACACTCTCTTATACAACATCAAATCAACAGTTCATTACAATCTAAAATTCCAGTCTATCATCTATTCTACCTTTGTCGCTCGTTCACTGACACAAAAAATTATTAGCCGTATCTGCTTTGAACAAATTGGTTACTTTACTTGATCTTCATTTTGTTTATAATATCAACATATCCAATTAATTTTAACATAGTAACGTGTAACATGTAATTTGCTTGTGTTTTGTGTCCTAATTAATTAGTTTTATTTTTATATGACATAATGTTGTCCTTTTTTTCATTAATTAATTAGTCACTTTTAATTAGTTGTTTTTTCTTTTATAATGAAAATGTGTTGTATGTTGGCCATTACAACAACACAACAACAACATTACAATAAAATGTGTTGTATATTAGGCGTCACAACAACGCATAAAAACCTTTTAAGAGCAAGGTCCCACAACAACATGCGTTCTAAGGATGTTAATGGACGCAAATCTTTTTTTTGTTTTATTTTATATTTTTTGTTAAATAATGGATAAATACACAAAAAATCCAATCACATATAAAATATGACATAGGCCAATATTTCATGATAGGATAGAGAAAATAAAAATAAAATAAGAGATAAGAAAGCAAATTTTTTTGAAAAATTTGCAAGAAGAAAACTAAAATGGGGTTACCAATAATCCAGCTGGTATCCCTTAATCCCTGATTATGTCACGCATTCTTCCTCTATGACTAAAACCCAGATAAAGTAGATGAAGGCTCGGTTCGTCAAGCAAGCAACAGCGTGTTACCATCAAGGATTATTCCATAGCTAAGATTGAGGGTGCTATCGTTGACTGAATACAGTTTATCCGGCAGCACCCCTAATATACCACCTTGGCTAGTGATATCTCACTACTATTGCCAGTGGTATGTGAAATTTCACGTTAACTCATATGCCAATAGCGGAGTACGCGGCGTTGTCACACCCGTGGATCAAAAATTAAAAAAAATTAACAAATCAATATAAACTGATCCCTCCATACCAAGTTAATTAGATTTTTTTAATTAATCCCATTTTGCAATTCTAATTCAAACACTTTATAGTGAAGTTAGAAATATTCTTAATTACAATTACTAGGTATGTTTTTATTTATTTATAATTTAACCTTCTAGAACACAAAATATGTTTTTTATTAACCTATATCACATGTATATGTTGGAGTTATACATATATTTACATTTACATTTACATTTTCCCACCTTTTTGTACCCTTTAGCCAAGTAATCTCCAACATGTAAAGAACTAGATTATTTATCTTGTTAGTGTTGGCCTAAAAAAATTTTCTTTTTTTAAAATATTCTTCAAATTTTTTGCATATTTCTTCCTATTACTAATTAATTTTAAATTAAGTTTTACCTCTTTATGAAGTATCATATAAAAACATATGATACTATAATACATAATAAGTCCAATTAAAAAAAATATATATATTTGTATAGATTGAAATATGTAAAAAATCCACAGCATCGAACCAATTGAAACAATGTTGTATTTACAATGTTTAATTAATACTATATTTCGACCCTCTTGTGGATCATGATCAACATATTTATCATACTTAGATTCTGTAAACAATTAGATTAACAATACATATAAAAATGTTGAAAATTAAGAAAATAGTGTCTTAATTTTCAACATTTTTATAAGTATTGTTAATCTAATTGTTTACAGAATCTAAGTATGATAAATATGTTGATCATGATCCACAAGAGGGTCGAAATATAGTATTAATTAAACATTGTAAATACAACATTGTTTCAATTGGTTCGATGCTGCGGATTTTTTACATATTTCAACTCTAATAGTAAATTGATGAATTTTAATTTATTTGAATCTAAATTTATGTGCAAAAGAAATTTTTTTTTGATGAAAACGAACACAAAAAACAAACTAGCACTTTGAATAAATAATTTTAGTTATTTTAAAATATGATTATAAATATTTTAATATTTTTTATTTCCCTTGTTTCATGTTGGTATACCGATATTTAAATTTATTTTTTCAAAATATTAGAAAAATTATCGATAATTAATATTTTTTTCTCCCATACGATAAATATTTAAATTTTTTAAGCTCTGAATTTTTTTGAAAATGTGTTGTTAAAAAAAACAAGGAAAAAACGGACCCATCGTTTACAAAAGCAATCCTCCACAAATATTTCCAATTTACAACTTAAATATACGACCTCTACGTTCATGTATGAAAATATTTGTCGAGTTTGATGAATCCTTTGAATGATTTAACAGTGTAATTATCATAAAATTGTTTTTAATGAATTAAAGAATATAATTTTATAAAATTGATCCTAACAACTATGTATGTGCGAAGTATTTTTATTTTAACATTGGATTGGAATTGAAAATATCAATAAAATAGATTACTATGCAAATAAATCTGTTAAATCTGAAATAAAATATAATTGTATGCGTAAAATATTTATTAAATTTGTCCTTGTTTTATTAAAGATGATTTAAAATTTTGAGATAAAAAATATGATTTGTGATTGATAATCTTCGTTTAAAGAGAATTTTAAATCCGTGATTAAAAAATTCTTTGTATCTTCTTATGATAATAACAATCGGGTTTGCGTAAGTATGGTTATGAATATATGTGTGTTAATATATGAGTGCGTATAGTGCTTCTAAATTGAATGTATATATAACATAAATCAGTATTCATGCGAATTAAATATAAACATCCACGTTGAAAACAACATGAATTTAAACAGTATTGTATGTCTGAATCTTTGAATAGAATACGAATTTAACTGTCGAAATGTTAAGAAGTTTCCCTTTAGATATTCGCACCTTGTGTACAAAACTCAACTTTTTGAAGCGAAACTTCTTTAGGCGCGGTAAGAGTAAAATCAAGGTCGAAAATCTATTATGATCAAAATTAATTCTAAAAGCATTTACGAATAAAATAAAATGAATTTATGAAAGAAAATATATGCGAAATAAAAAAGATTGTCATTTTCTGCTGCACAACGGGTAATCAATTTTTATTTAAAATTACTAATTACGAAAATACTATATTGTCAATTATTTCAGAATAATTAAACTCCAGCATTGTGGTAGTGCTCACACTCCGACTTTGCTATATGGTTGGCAAATGCACCGTCTGATGTACTAATTGACAATAAAATCAAAGGAATCACATTCATTGATAAACTTATATCCGTTTCATCAAGTGAAGCATCAACAAATATTAAGCTTCAGAAGCATTAGCCTACATATACGTGTTGTAAGAGAATAGTCACCAATAGAGAACCAGCAATGTCGATTTGAAGCACCATTCATGCCATGGAGGAATACAAGTGTCCTGACACCGATATTTAATGAAGGCTTTTAAGAATACCACACCCGTTATAAAAGTATTCGAGAGAATTTGAAGAAACATGACTATGGTGGTATGGACAATTTTTATGCTTCCAACAATATAATTTCTCATTATTACTATTACAATGTAATTCGCGCAGGAATTTCACTGTCTAGAGTCTTCATCAAACAACAACCGCATAAAAATGACACAATCCATTTAATCTATTTTTATAGATGTTCAAAAAAACAACGAACATTTTTCGATCTTCATGTCGATCTGGATGAGGCACCTATTGCTACAAATCAATGTTTTGACACTAATCCATTTTAAGAATTATATAATAATCCACATGTTGACATGAATGCAGACATTACTTTGGTTACCTTGAACAGGCTTGGACCAATCGCGAAAAGAAGAGATGCCAACTACTCAGTTTAATGAGAATAGCTAATAGAAAGCAAGGTGAATCTCCTATCATTCCAAACATTTTTATATACTGTACCAACATGATGTGGCAAAACTTTTGTAATAAAATTGATTATGGAAATCTACAATCGCTTTATGGACAACGATGGGATTTGCAATGCTTATATTACTTGTGCTTCAACTAGTAAGACTGTAGTAGCAATTCAATGAAATACAGTACCTACAGCCCATAAAATATGTTTGGCCAATCTTCACCAATTGCATACCGAAGACGTTTATGAATATCGATCTTTATTCAATCACGTTATAGAGTGTAAATCATAGATGAAGTTATTGGCAAGTATTGATGTACGTCTGAAGCAAATCACGTAATTTACTGAAGCAAATCACGTAGTTGTAATTTAAACACAAATTTTGGGAAGTTGAATATGATATCGATAGAAGACTTACGACAATTACCTTTAGTAAGAGCTAATCCCATTTTTTAACAAATAAAATAAATAATTTACCATAATGGAAAGAACTTAAATTTTACCAACTGGAGTTGGTAAGTTAATATAGATAATATAGATAATTTAAACGGAAATTGGTGAAAAACTTAATTATGACGAGATACAACTAATAGAAAATAGATTTTTCATGCAAGAAGAAGTAAGCCATCGAATAAATTCTGCTCAAGAAAATAAAATTTCCACGGCGACAGATATTTACACAGGATGTCATACATATGAACAAGATGCATTTCTCCGACAAAAACTGCACAAAATTTTACTCACCGACACAGCAGGATATCCGTATCAGACTATTTTTGTGTTTAATGCATACTACATGATTACGACGAGTATATTGACGTAGCCGATAGCTAAGCGCATGGCGCCGTGAGAAAACTAGTGTATACAGATCACGATAATGCAGGATAAGTGAGTTTTGCGTGGCTTGATTTGCCTGATACTCCAAAAACAGGAGAAAAATTGCAAAAAAATGCTGGGTACATATGGTAGCCAACAATATTAATAAAACAGCAGTGCAAATACCTAAATGATCAGCTACAATACCGTTTAATAATAATAAAAATAAAAATGTAAAGCACATTTTCCAGTAGTTTTCGCGTGCCAGTACCATACATAAGTCTCAGGATGGTACATACTTCGAAATAGCTTACGAATATGAAAAGAAACAATTGCAAGTATATTTGTGTACGTAGCATTGTCACGTGTTACTTCTATTGATGGTTTGAAAAAAGTTAATAACGATTTGAGGTTCTACTATGGCAGATCATCAACAGCACAGCAATGACATCAATGCAAGAGGAATTTCGAAGACTGTCGATCAATTATTTGGAGACAACGAATCAACAAATGCTTCAATTTATATGACAAAAAGAAGAATTGCTAATATACTCTATTTAATAACTCCGTAGTAGACAACTGTAATGTGGTAGTCTTTAATGGTACCATAAAGTTTAATGATGACGAGCAAGTGACTTTACCAAATTTCAAATGCATTATCCAAGGTAAACGCAATCATATTCGGCTTGGGGAAGTGACTATCTACCATAACAAAAATGATGCCATGATTATCCTCACACCACACGTAGGGCTTATTTCTCTACAGTCAACATCGAATGCTGCTGTGACAAGGGAGATCGGTGACATTTGGATTTCCGTGTGTCGTGCGACAAATTGTAATTGGTGGTGACCACATAAGTCTAAATTTACACATTAACGTCATCATCGCATTTTTACAAGGTACGTTAGGGATTTTCACTCGTAATAGTGGAAAACTTCTTTCTGAACGCGACGATTTAAAACCTCTAATACTAGCAGGAAATTTCTATTCAAATTTTGCATAGGAAACTTTCGTAAAATGAATAGAACTTTTACATAGCCATGCTGAATTTAAAAATAATTACCGATAGCTATCAGCCTACAACAAATTCGGAAACCATAACCGAGTTAAGAACATACGTGTCTTACTTTAGTTACCCATTAACCAATCGTATTCATTGTAGCTACAGAAATAAACTGAAAATAATATTCTGTAAACAGTATAAATAATATGTAAACAGAAAATAATATGTAAACAGTATTCTATATGTCATTATTAATACACTTAATTTAAATCCTTGTAAAAGTTTTTGAAATGGATATGAATTTAACTGCCCAAACGTTAAGAAGTCTCACTTCCAATAAGCTTATACTTTATGCACACAACTCAATTTTTTTTTACAAAGGTTGAAGTTAGTTAAAAGATAAATTTATGTTTAAGGGAAAAAATTGTGAAAAGTTTTTAAGTGAATCCAGACTTGGCTACTGATAAATAATAGGTATACACATGGAAAATATCAACTTCTTGCAGATTAAATGTCGTTTTTTCCAAAACAAATATATGTCTTTTAAAAGAAGCATTTAGAATAAATAGAGAGGTTTTCTAAAAAATTTTTTGTACTAATAGGAACAGTTGGGTTAGCAAATACAAGAGCAGTTTATTTTAAATGTTGTTTTTCATTATAAGTTATAATTATTGAAAAGAAAGTCAAAAGACAAAATGAAGATGTTTTCTAAACTAATGAGAACAGTTGGATTGGGAAATATCGGGTTGTGTTATATTTGATGTCGGTTTTCCTCAAAAGCTGTAATTAACGAAAAAAAGAAATTACGATAAAGATAAAAGTTTTCTAAAGTAATAGAAGCAATTGGGTTGGAAAATACCAGGTCGTACCGGTTGAATTTGATTAAATAAGTGTTTTCCTAAATGAAAAAGATTTTTGATAGAGATATTTTCTGGACTATTATAAAGTATTAGGTATTAGTAGATAACGTGACGTTTTTTTAAAAGAACTTGGAATTTTTGTACTCTTAATGCAGAAGTTTTTGAAAAATTTGCAGAGTGTATATTTCGGTTTATTTCATGTGTTTGTTTTGGTTTATTTCATTTCATATATTATTTTATTAATTAGTGATTTACTTTAATTCACATATCTTCCCAAAACTGATACATATATCTTCCCAACTGAAACTCACTGAAACTATCCCCCCAAACTGAAAGCAATGTCCTCATAAAAGACTTCTGCCGAAAACTATCCTAACACAGATAAAAGTCTTGATATGCCAGAGCCTTGAGATTTCGGCCCCTTCGTATTTTACTATTAGTCATGTTGTTCTAATATTTTTAAAAATTTATAAACAAAATAAAACAAAGTGTAGTACTAAATTTTTCCTAGTTCATCGACAACAATCAATAAATATATTAAATATTGAAAAACAGTTTTATTATTTATTCTTTTAGAAGTATTTTTTCTTAGTTCCTAATCAAACTTATTAATCCCCAAACCTAAAAGTCGTCAAAAAAAATTTCATTACCACAATATGCCTACTTTGGATTTTCAATTTTATTGTTTTATTCTTTAACTTTCAATCCATATTAAATATTTAAAACAAAAACTTATGTTGACCAAAATAAAACTTCAGAGGAAAGGAAAGTGAATTTAGACACTGTAAAAACTCTATGAAGCTCAAAACTCTGTTTTGAATTAAATGCAGCTACAATAATAACTACAAATCACATTTTTGGAAAATTTTTAAAACATGTTTGGTTTTTACAAAATGCTCAAACTTTGTCCCATTTTTTATATTTGCAAGAGATTTCGGAAGAACTAACTTCACACAAATTTGTACTAGGATCCCAAGCAACAAAATAAGTCGAAAATTGGTAACATTGTAATTAAAATTCGACTTTAAAGTTATAAAACCTTAATAATGAGATGTAAAATTACATCGAATCGACATCGAATCGACCAATGTGGGGAAAAATTCGACGTCGATTCGACGTAATTTTAGGGGTAAAATATTCTATTTAGGTATTTTTCTTCCTACTTTTTCTACCTATTTAAGTAAATTTCTCCCTAATTTAGGAAGATTCCACGTCAAATCGACGTCGATTTAGGTTGCTTTGCACCTATTTTCAACCTAATTAGTTGTAAGTTACCAACTAGGTAATATTATAAGAAATTTTATCTTCTCTTTTACCAATTATAAAATAATATGTATTTGGGCATCACATGTCAAAATCGAAAAAGATGAAAAAAAGTAATTTTCTTTTAATATATAATTTATAATAAATTTTAATTTTATATTTCGCAATAAAATGGTTTAAAAATGAATTTTTGTAACGAAAAAAATATTATTGATAAACTTTAGGATTGTACTTCTCAAAATATTAATGGGCTTCAAAAAAAATAAATAATACAAAAATATATTTTTTTCATTTCTTTGAAAATAATTTTCTTTTACCAAAAATCTCACTTACATAACAATATGGCGGAGTAATACTTTAAACAAAAATAAGTTTGAATATGGCGGACTAAGCAAAATCTACTTTAAAGTAAATTTCACATAATTTTTCGACTTTAAAGAAAATTTTTCTTAATTTTAGGTTGACATTAACCTAAATTAGGTCGCAATCTTTTATTTAAGAAATTTCTACTTAAACTTGTAACATTCTACCAAATTGGTTGCATTTGAATTTCTACGCGTTCTATTTTAGTGAATTTCTACCTATTGGTACACCAGCATCGTTTTGTATAAAAATTTAAGTATTGTTGCTGCTAATTGCAAAAGTATAATGGCATATTCAATTAAACTTTTTTATGGAGATTTAATTTTCCATTGTCTATTGAATTTCTTTCTAAACCCAATATGTGTTTCATTATAGAAAAATAAATATAACCCAAATATATATGAAAATCTTATAATTATTTAATCTTTAGTCGATAATTTTATTAACGGTACAAATAATGAATAATTACTCAGTTTCATTATTTACTAAATAACTTTGGTTTAATCTGTTAATAATTAATAATAATTCTATCTAATATGTAAATTCAAATTAAATTTACAAAAATTGCATCAAACAAAATTGTACATCATCCTTCAAAAAAATGTTTTTCCCAATTTTTGTAATTACAGCAACAAGATATTACGTATAATTTTTTTTTGTTAAATTGCATCCTTTAAATAGGTAACTTATTTCTTATTTAAGTAAATTTTTACTAATTTTCGAAAATGAGGTCGACAAAAAAAAGAGTATTTTTGGTATAATCGACTTATAGATTAGTTTTTAAGTTATTTTCTACCAAATATTTGATTATAAATTACCTTACAAGACTTAAGCTTACTATGAAGTGGAAAATTAGGTAAAATTAGGTGTGATTTTCCTTGTTTTTCAACTTCGAAAAAATGTTATTTGAGGTTGAAAATAGGTGAAAAATGTGGTAAAACTCTCCTCATTTTGCGACTAAATTACGTGTTCAAAATAAAATTGACTTTGAGGTTGATTTTAGGTAAAAATTAGGTATAGGTGTGTGCTGGTTTTGACTTAAATTCTACTATTATTTTAAAATATATTTTTTTGGGCGAAAAATACGTATAATCAACCTAATTAACTACCTATAAGTAAAATTCATTTGAAAGTCAAGAAAACTGGTTGAATCGACGTAATTTTTACATAATTAGGTAAATTTACACCAAACTGTAGTTGAAAATCACCTATTGTGTTGCTTGGGATACCACAAAATTTATTTAAAGTGAACTTCTTAAATATACTTTAGAAGTTCACTTAAATAAATATTGTGGTACCCTAGTACATATCTGTGTAAAGTTAGTTATTCTGAATTAAAATAAATATCAGACAGAAAATTGGATAAACTTTGTTCTAAAAACTATATAGTTTTTAAATAAAACTAGCTCAAATTAGTCGTTAACTTGTATTTTTAAGTGTTACTGTTAGGTGTTACTGTTAAACATATTACATTCAAGTTTGTGCCAAATTTCGGTTGATAACTAGCCTGCAGCAAACTAAATTCCTTATGACATTTTGTTTCAAAGATCACATGGGGATATTTAGAAACAAAAGCGTATGATTTCTGTTTACTTATAATTTTTATTCCAAGAATAAACCAACGAATTGTATTCGTGAATCTACAACTTAATAAAAACACGAATTACTTTTATAAAATTTAAGCAAAAAAACTCCTTTGTCAATGCCAACATCAATAAAACCACAAAAATTTAATTACATATTTTCTTATTGTTTATATTGCACAAAATATACATGTAATATTTGAAAACAAATTTATTTATCAAAACTAAATAAATTTTAACAAAATTAAAGGTTCGTCACTGGTTCAAGTCTTTTGTTTTCTTTTATTATTTCACTAAATATTTTTGTTTAACATAAAGGTAATTCCTAATCACTAATTAAAAATAAATATGAAAGCAATAAATTTGTACAAAGGAAAACATTGTTACTACTTAAATAAATAATACACAAATTATCGTAAATAATTTTGTAATAGTTTACTACATGTAGAAAAAAATCGAGGAACATTTTACCAAAATCGTTTTGTTTACTACGCAATGATTATTTAATCTCGTGTCAATAATTCATTTAATGCTGAAATATAAGTCTGTGCCATTTGTAGTGTTTCATATTTAGATAATTTTCTATCATTTCCTAAGGATGGTACAACGTCTCGTAACCGATCAAAAGCATCGTTTAAACTGTTCATGCGACGTCGTTCTCTAGCATTTGCTGCCAATCTTCGTTTTTTCATGACATCAAAATGTGGTGTTGCAGACGTTTGGTGAGAAGATGATGATGTTGAATAAGTTGACGATGTTGAGATTCCGTTTGATTTTGTATTAAAATTTGATTTAACGTTGTAGTATGAATTCGGTGTTTTACTGAAACTGCTTGAACATGGTTTTGTCGATACTTTACTTTGATTATTATAATTACTATAAAACATGTTATTACTTTTAGTAGAAAAACGATTATCATAATCATTATAATAGTTATTGTATTGATAGGGATAATTATTTCCAGGATAATTTGAGCAATTATTGTTGCTCTTGTGATAGTTTTGATTTGTTGCTGTTTCAGGACTTGAAACATGTCGGGGACTATTATATCCATCCGATGATGAGCAATCACTATTCATCCATGAATAGTATTGTCGATTATTTACTGGTTCAGTTAATTGTGACATTCCTATATTATGTGAACTAAATGGTATTACGGTTAAACTCATTTTCGTTTCTTATCAAAATCGATATTCTTTTTTTTTAATAACACATTAACTATCTAAACACAAAATTTCTTCAATTATTTTATTAAATCTTATAACCATTAAACTCAAATTAATACCAATTTAGAAAAAAAAATTATTCTCATCACAAATCTTTTTTTAATAACTTCTTTATAATTCTATCAAATTGTTTTAACTAAAAACCATTAACACAAAACTATAATTATATCTTTTAACTTTAAAGCTATTATGGAATATTCAAAACTTATCGAAAATATCAAATCTTAATTTTATTTTCACACAAAAGATAAGTTACCGGTCTTCTGTATTCAACGATCAAGATCAAACTAATCAAATAAAAAGAAAATAATATAACTTACCTGTTTCTCAATTTCTAACATTTTGTTATTATTTATGTAATCTTATTTCTTGATCTTCTTCCGTTTCTTTGCGATCTGAATGTTTATAAATAAAATGAAAATAAAATCTTTAAACTATAGTAGTTTTCTTAGGAAAAAATTAAAACTCAGCCAATAAAAGGTGAAAAAATATAATAATAAAAGAACTCCGCCTTTATTTTGTTTAAATATCATAACGGGTCTAAAGAAAGTTGACAAGGAAATAAATAAGAAAACAAATGAGGAAGGTGTTATTTGAGAAATGATTTTACATAGAAGGTGCGAGTGAAATGCATATGAAATTTTAGTATTTTGTTATTATTTAAATTATATGCAATGAAACGAGTATAGAAATTTGTTATTTATTTAATTACATTGAACCGATTGAAAGTTTTTATTCAAAAATTAATTTTTCATTTTTTGGGAGTTTATACATAATCAAATATGTATACAATTAAGGAATGTGTATTAAAGGATTCAATTTAAGTAAATATTTGATGAAGAGTTTCAATTTAAATAAATCATTTGAAAATCAGAATTTATGTTTCATCATCGCCTCTGATGTTGACTGTATGTGACACTGGAATTTTGATATATGATGTCTCTGATGAGTGAAAAATTAAAAATGATTTCGAATTGCAAATGTTCCATGATTCCAAAACCGAACTCTAGTCCTTGCGATTGACATATGAGCTGTAACGTGAAATCTCACATATACCATTGGCAATAGCAGTGAGATATTATTAGTATGGCAGTGATTGAATAGAGACGTATTTTTGATATCGTACAGTAATCTTTTCAGTATTTTTTTTTGAGGAAAATAAAACAAAACGCCTTATTCGAATTGTTTTTTTGTTGTTGTAATATTGTTTTTGATTTAAGTGATTCTTTTGATACGTGGTTTCACTATAGTATTTTATAAAAACTATAATAATAATATTAAAAACTATAATATTGTGAAAATTGTGAAAAAACATTTGCTTTAAATAAAAAAAAAACGTCATGGGTACCGTTGTTGAGGTCAACAAGTTTAAAACATTAATTGACTCATTTAATGAGAAACTTGATAATATGGATTCACAATTTAATATTAAAAATTCAAATTTTTCTGATTTAAAAATAATATCAAAAATGATCTAAAATATTTTTTGTGAGCAAGTAAGTTATGTGTGTGCACTGTGCACAAGTTGATCATTTCAGCTGGCGGATTGACTATACTTAGGGAGAGAGAACAGAGGGCGACTGAAATTATTTAAGTGATTCTTTTGATACGTGGTTTCACTATAGTATTTTATAAAAACTATAATAATAATATTAAAAACTATAATATTGTGAAAATTGTGAAAAAACATTTGCTTTAAATAAAAAAAAAAACGTCATGGGTACCGTTGTTGAGGTCAACAAGTTTAAAACATTAATTGACTCATTTAATGAGAAACTTGATAATATGGATTCACAATTTAATATTAAAAATTCAAATTTTTCTGATTTAAAAATAATATCAAAAATGATCTAAAATATTTTTTGTGAGCAAGTAAGTTATGTGTGTGCACTGTGCACAAGTTGATCATTTCAGCTGGCGGATTGACTATACTTAGGGAGAGAGAACAGAGGGCGACTGAAATTATTTAAGTGATTCTTTTGATACGTGGTTTCACTATAGTATTTTATAAAAACTATAATAATAATATTAAAAACTATAATATTGTGAAAATTGTGAAAAAACATTTGCTTTAAATAAAAAAAAAAACGTCATGGGTACCGTTGTTGAGGTCAACAAGTTTAAAACATTAATTGACTCATTTAATGAGAAACTTGATAATATGGATTCACAATTTAATATTAAAAATTCAAATTTTTCTGATTTAAAAATAATATCAAAAATGATCTAAAATATTTTTTGTGAGCAAGTAAGTTATGTGTGTGCACTGTGCACAAGTTGATCATTTCAGCTGGCGGATTGACTATACTTAGGGAAAGAGAACAGAGGGCGACTGAAATTAATAATCACGGGCATTCCATTTATAAGGGATCGTACAGCTTATGATATTTTCGATAGTATTTCTTTAACGATTGGTTTTTCTGTGCTTAACTCAAATGCTGTAATTAGTGTTTCTCTAATAAAACATCATAAGAAACTTCAAGGGAAAAAAGTGCTAGGTTTTTAAATAGATGGTATAAATCAGATTTCTTCTCAAAATATAAAAAATATTGCGACGCTGATGCATAGGCTGACTTCACCACAGCTCTGGAAACATAGTGTTCTGGATATATAATGAGCTAATATCCATAAAATACTTTAATTAAAAGCTAACCAATATTATGGACTTCGTAGTTCTAATAATAAAAATATTAAAGCAGGCAGTAGTATCCCAACAAACATAAATTCTGTTGTACGACAAAAAGTAAAAAAAAATTTATCGGAAGTGACCAAGCCGAAGTTAGGATGCAGAACTGTTGTAAACCGTTCTAAATGTGTATGTACCAAATTTCATCCAACTCGATTATCAGGTACAGAAGTTATTGAGCTTCCAAAATAACAGGTGCTTGGAGGACCCCTACCACTTTGTTCACTATCGCTAAAAAACTAATCAGTTCCTTGCCATACATATTTGCATCTTTTTGCAAAGTGTAATCAAAAGTACTTAACGAACGAACATTGTATGCTTCCAACAAACATTGAAACAATAAACAGGTGTTCGGGAGGACCCTACCACTTATCCCAATATTGTCCAAAAACTAGTCAATTTTTTGTCAATAAAGTCTTTATCTTTTTTCAAAGTGCCATTAAAATTGATTAATGAATGAAATCTGTATGCTCCCAACAAACTTTAAAAACCAAGTGTAAAAAGTCAGCAGTTGTATGGTAGATCCCCCGCCACTTTGATCAATGTGTCCCAAAAGATGATAATTATCTTCTTACACTAATTGAAACCTTTCCATAAGTTTTATCATAATCACTTCATTATTTTAGGCTGTAGTGTGCATAAAGATACTGAAAAAACTGCCAACAATTAAAAAAAAAGTTTTTTTTACCGGAAGTAAAAAACCGGAAGTTGGGATGCAGAATTTTTGTAAATCATACTAAATGCTTATGTACAAAGTTTCCTCCAATTCGATTATCAGGTACAGATATTATTGAGCTTTAAAAAAAAACAGGTGTATGGGACACCCCCCACCACTTTGTTCACTATCGCTCAAAAACTAATCAGTTCTTTGCAATACATGTTTGCATTTTTTTCCAAAGTGTCATCCAAATTGGTTCACGAACGAATGCTGTGTGCTCCCAACAAACATTGAAAAAAGTGTGACACAGTATACAAGTGTACGGGAGACCCCGTACCACTTATCCCAATGTTGTCCAAAAACTAATCAGTTCCTTGACATTTAAGTTTCCATCTTTTTCCAAAGTGTCATTAGAATTGATTAATGAATGAAGTCTATATGCTCCAAACAAACTTTAAAAACAAAGTGTTAAAAGTCAGCAGTTGTATGGTAGACCTCCCCGCCATTTTGATCAATGTGTCCCAAAAGATGATAATTATCTTCTTACACTAATTGGAACCTTATTCCATAAGTTTCATCATAATCACTTCATTATTGTAGGCTGTAGTGTGCATAGAGACACTGAAAAAACTTCAAAAAAGTACAAAAAAAAATTTTTTACCGGAAGTAAAAAACCGGAAGTTGGGATGCAGAACTATTTTAAACCGTACTACATACTCATGTACCAAGTTTTATCCAATTCGCTTATCAGGTACAGAAGTTATAGAGCTTTCAAAAAAACAGGTGCTCCAGGGACCCCCACCACTTTGTTCACTATCGCTCAAAAACTAATCAGTTCCTTGCCATACATGTTTGCATCTTTTTCCAAAGTGTCATCAAAATTGGTTCACGAACGAATGCTGTGTGCTCCCAACAAACATTGAAAAAAGTGTGACACATTAAACAGGTGTTCGGGAGGACCCCCACCACTTATTCCAATATTATCCAAAAACTAATCAGTTCTTTGTTACTTAAGTTTCCATCATTTTCCAAAGTGTCATTAAAATAAATTAATGAACGAAGTCTGTATGCTCCCAACAAACTTTAAAAACAAAGTGTGAAAAGTCAGCATTTGTATGGTAGACCCCCCACCACTTTGATCAATGTGTCCCAAAACATGATAATTATCTTTTCACACTAATTGGAACCCTATTCCATAAGTTTCATCATAATCACTTCATTATTGTAGGCTGTAGTGTGCATAAAGACACTGACAAAACTTCAAAAGAGTACAAAAAAAATTTTTTTACCGGAAGTGAAAAACCGAAAGTTGGACACAGATACAAATAAACAAACAAATCTATATAACAAGTTATTATTCCTACGATCGCCCTCATTAAATTTGGACTAGTCTAATCAAATGTTTTATACGTGTCATCCTACTTTTATAATTGTTTGTCGGAATAAATATAATTTATAATAATTATATTCGAAATAAATAGATTTATTAAATTAAATTAATAGTTGTGTTTCTTATAAGTTTAAACAGTGAAACATAACAAGTGGCGACGATTTTGTTTTTAGAAAAATTGTGCGATTTGTGAAAATTAATATCATTATTTTGTTGAAAAAAACGGGACTTAATTTTTTCCAAAGTGTTAATTAGAATAAACGTAAAACCGGGACTTTATTTTACGTATTAAAGTTGCAAGCAAAAACAATAAATTTTGTTTCCAGTGTTGTGTAGTGTATAATAAATTCTTTTTTTTTAGAAAATACATAATGGCATTGGACGCAGCGGCACTTGAGAAAATCTTGAGAAAACAACAAGATTGGATGGATAGTGTGTTGAATAGTCAAAAAACCTGGATTGAAGATAAAATTAATAAACATGATAACGGTGCCGGTACCGTCGCGATTGCGGTTTCACCTTTCCGGTCATACGATAAGGTAACAGAAACTTTCGAAGATTATGTTGCACAGTTAAATCAATATTTTTGCGCAAATAATGTTATAGCAAAAGAAAAGAAACGCTCCAGTTTTCTATCGTGGGTCGGTACCGAAACTTATCATAATTTATGTAAAATATACGGTGAGAAGGATTTTAATGAAGAAACGTATGAAAATATTGTTAAATCGCTTTCATCGTATTATAAATCAAAAATGCATGTTTTAGCTGCGAGATGCGCGTTTTTACAAACAAAATTGAAGTCGAAACAAAATTACAATGAATGGGTCGCTGACCTTCGATTAGCGGCACGTGAATGTGAATTTCAATGTGGTAAAAACGGTTGCGGTGAATCATATACTGATTCAATGATACGGGATATGATTGTATTGCATACACCACATGAACCAATTCGAATTGCTTGTTTGAAAAATACTAATCCATCGTTAGAAGAAGTTTTAAGAATCGCACAAGTTTACGAATCCACACAGCAAACGGTCCAATTGATAAAAGGTGACACAAACGGTAATTGTGACGTAAATCAAGAGTACGAAAAGCCGCGTTTTTCAAAGAGTCGGTCGCGGTCTTTGAATCGAAGTAACAGTAATAATACAGGACTTCGGTCGTGTCCTGGTTGTAACATTCATCATGATAGAGATTATTGTCGTTTTTTAAAAGAAAAATGCCGGTCTTGTGATAAAGTCGGTCATATCTCATCTGTATGTTTAAGCTCGAAGAATTCATCAAATCGCCGAGGCAGAAGTAGAGGTTCACGGTATCGGAATAAATCAAGAGAATATACAAGGTCAATTGATTTAGTTCAAAACAACAAAAATTTTGATGAAGTTCAACAAATCACCAATGAATCGAAATTTATCAGTGTAGGGCGTAAGATACAGGTGTCAATTAACATAAATGGAATTGATATGGAGTTCTTGCTGGATACGGGTGCCACCGTATCGATGATTGGGTCCAGTGGATATAGAAAACTTGGTCAACCTCCTTGTACACCAACATCAGCATCACTCAGTGCATATGGAAACAATGTCATTCCAGTAAAAGGTTTATTAACAGTTAAAGTGCAATTCAACAATATACAAAAGCAGTTGCCATTGCTTGTCACAACTAGTGCTGAAGGCGCAAATATTTTGGGGATGAATTGGTTTGACGAATTACAGTTCCAAGTTCAACTCAAAGAAGGTATTCTTCAGGTTCAACCAACACAAGCTAAGTATAATGAAATAAACTTGAATTCATATCAAACTAAAATCGAAAATTTATGTCAAAAATATAGCGAAGTGTTCGAACCAAACTTGGGACACTGTCCAAATTTTCAAGCTCATTTACAATTGAAACCAGATTTCATTCCGAAATTTTGTAAGGCGAGGCCTCTTGCCATGTGTGATATGGAGCCAGTGAAGGAAGAAATTGATCGTTTGATCAAAATGGGAGTTCTAAAGTCGATCCAATTTAGTCAGTGGGCAGCACCGATTGTTGTTGTACGAAAGCCAGGCAAATCGATTAGACTCTGTGCTGATTTTAAAGTAAATGTCAATGCTCAATTGCGAATAGAACAATATCCGATTCCAAGAATAGAGGAACTTTTTCAGAAATTGGGAAAAGGCAAATTTTTCTCAAAAGTGGACCTTTCGGAAGCTTATTTGCAATTGGAACTGGATGACGAATCCAAAGAATACATGGTTATTAACACGCCTTTTGGATTGTACCAGTATCAGCGACTACCTTTTGGAGTTGCAAGCGCTCCGGCAATTTTTCAAAAATTTATTGACATGATCATCGTAAATATTGCTAATTGTGTCAGTTACTTGGATGACATTGTTGTTTCAGGCGAAACAGAAGCTGATCACTTATCAAATCTAGAAGAACTTTTTCAACGTTTGAAAAACAATGGTCTCAAATGCAAAATTTCAAAATGTGAATTTTTGAAACGTGAAATTCCATATTTGAGACATATCATCAGCTCTGATGGCATTCGACCGTCAGAAAATAATGTTAAAGCCATCCAAGAAATGCCACCACCGGGAAATGTTAAAGATGTCGAAACATTTTTGGGGAAGGTAAACTATTATAATAGATTTTTTAACAATCTTTCTCAAATTTCAGCTCCGTTGAATGAGTTGAAGAAGAGTGACGTCAAATTTAGTTGGAAAAAGGCTCAACAAGAAGCTTTCGATCAAATTAAGAAGCAATTAGTCGATGTAACCAAGTTGAATCATTACTCTAAGGATCTTCCGCTTGTGCTAGCTACAGATGCCTCGAGTTATGGAATTGGAGCAGTCATATCGCACATATTTCCGGATAATTCAGAAAAACCTATAGCTTTTGCTTCCAAGACCTTAGACGAAGCACAACGAAAATATAGCCAAATCGAAAAGGAAGCTTTGTCGATAATATTCGGTGTGAAGAAATTTCATCAATTTCTCTACTGAAGGCAGTTTATCTTAGTGACAGATGCAAAACCGTTATTGTCATTATTTAATCCAGAAAAGAATTTACCAGTCATGACCGCCAATCGCTTACAGATGGGCTATAATTTTGATGGCTTACACATATACAATTCGATACAAGCCAACCAAAAAACATTGTAATGCTGATGCTCTATCGAGACTTCCAATTGATCTTGATGAGGAATTTGATAAATCTGCGGAAGCTTGCTTGGAAGTAAATGCGATATACGAAGAGGACAATACGTCATTTCCAATCGACGCTAACCAAATCGCACGTTGTACCAAAGATGATGTCATATTGAACCAAATTTTGAATTTTGTACAAAATGGATTTCCGTCAGATGAATCAAATCTGAAAGAATCAATTAAACCATATTTATTGAAACATAGCTCGCTTTCTGAACACAAAGGCGTTCTTTTATTACAAACCGAGCAAGTCCGAGTTGTGGTACCAAACAAACTACGTGAGAAGGTACTTGAGCTGTTGCATGAAGGCCATTGGGGAATGGTGAGGACAAAACAAGCAGCTCGTCGGTATTGTTGGTGGCCGAAAATAGATACCGATATTGAAAATGTTGTCAGAACGTGTAAGACGTGTCAAGAATTTGCATCTAATCCTGAAAGAGGATACAAAAGTTGGCCAGTAGCAACCAAACCGTGGGAAAGAGTTCATATTGACTTCGCCGGTCCATTTCTGAATTCTATGTGGTTGCTTTGTGTAGATGCACTTACAAAATATCCGTTTGCAGTAAAAATGTCGGAAATCACAACCATTACAACGATACGTGCACTTCAATCAATTTTCGCAATCGAAGGACTTCCTGATTGCATCGTAAGTGACAATGGAACATCGTTTACTTCAGATAATTTCAAGAAGTTTTGTGAGCAGAATGGTACCGTACATCTAACAACAGCACCTTTTCATCCTGCATCGAACGGAGAAGCTGAACGTTTCGTTCGAACATTTAAAGAATCAATGAAGAAGTCAACATTTGAAGGAGGTTCAACTGATGTTGCTCTGCTTAAATTCTTGAGCAGTTACCGATTTACTCCAGGCTCCAGTGGGAAATCACCATCCGAATTGTTCCATGGAAGACAGCCGAAAACTCTTCTTCATCTGATGTTTCCACGTACTTCACCTGTGCAACAACCAGTTTTGTCTAAATTTCAAGTTGGCGATGAAGTATACGCTCGTAATTTCAACCGAAGATGTCGATGGTTGGAAGGGAAAATTACGAAGGTTTTAGGAAAAATGATGTTTGTTGTCCAAACGGAAAGAGGAGAAATTAGAAGACATCAAAATCAAATTCGCAAACGATCGCCAAGACTCGATGCATATCAATACGCTGAATGGATGTCTCCTGAACCAAATAAACAGGCTAGTATGAAATCGAATATCATTCTGAATAGTTCTGGTATTTCTAGCGTTTTGAAATCACCGTCAAGTCATCGAGCAGAGGAGACGAATAGCTTCGGAGTCTGAGCTTGTGCCAAGTCCAGGGCCTCTACGTGGATCGACACCTGCTCGAAACATAAGGCCAGCTCTAAGAGTTCAACCTGAACGAGAGAGGAGGCCTATTGTAAGATTTCAACCATAGCAGCGAATTTATGTGGTGGGGAATGTTGTGTATGATGAACGCATCCATAAATCAATTAATAATCATCATCGTAAATCATCATACACAGATACAAATAAACAAACAAATCTATATAACAAGTTATTATTCCTACGATCGCCCTCATTAAATTTGGACTAGTCTAATCAAATGTTTTATACGTGTCATCCTACTTTTATAATTGTTTGTCGGAATAAATATAATTTATAATAATTATATTCGAAATAAATAGATTTATTAAATTAAATTAATAGTTGTGTTTCTTATAAGTTTAAACAGTGAAACATAACACTCATGTACCAAGTTTCATCCAATTCGCTTATCACGTACAGAAGTTATAGAGCTTTCAAAAAAACAGGTGCTCCAGGGACCCCCCACCACTTTGTTCACTATCGCTCAAAAACTAATCAGTTCTTTGCCATACATGTTTGCATCTTTTTCCAAAGTGTCATCAAAATTCGTTCACGAACGAATACTGTGTGCTCCCAACAAACATTGAAAAAAGTGTGACACATTAAACAGGTGTTCGGGAGGACCCCACCACTTATTCCAATATTATCCAAAAACTAATCAGTTCTTTGTTACTTAAGTTTCCATCTTTTTCCAAAGTGTCATTAAAATTGAATAATGAA
The DNA here is from genome assembly GCA_963693315.1 of Diogma glabrata. Taxonomy (NCBI): domain Eukaryota; kingdom Metazoa; phylum Arthropoda; class Insecta; order Diptera; family Cylindrotomidae; genus Diogma; species Diogma glabrata. Next base: position 117,521,984 of record OY856186.1, read on the forward strand.
TGAAGTCTGTATGCTCCCAACAATCTTAAAAAACAAAGTGTGAAAAGTCAGCATTTGTATGGTAGACCCCCCACCACTTTGATCAATGTGTCCCAAAACATGATAATTATCTTTTCACACTAATTGGAACCCTATTCCATAAGTTTCATAATAATCACTTCATTATTGTAGGCTGTAGTGTGCATAAAGACACTGAAAAAACTTCAAAAATGTACAAAAAAATTTTTTTTACCGGAAGTGAAAAACCGGAAGTTGGGATGCAGAACTATTGTAAACCGTACTACATACTCATGTACCAAGTTTCATCCAATTCGCTTATCGGGTACAGAAGTTATAGAGCTGTCAAAAAAACAGGTGCTCCAGGGGGCCCCCACCACTTTGTTCACTATCGCTCAAAAACTAATCAGTTCTTTGTCATACATGTTTGCATCTTTTTCCAAAGTGTCATCAAAATTCATTCACGAATGAATGTTTTATGCTTCCAACAAACATAAAATTTGTGGAAAAAACCACCTGTTGTATGGTGGACCCCCCAACCCTTTATCCAATGTGCTCCAAAAGCTGATAAAATCTTCCTCATGTTATTTAAAAGCTTTTCGCAACGTTTCATGAAAATCGATCGGTAATTGTAGGCTACAGTAGGGATAAACACCTGAAAAAAAAACTTTTTAACCGGAAGTGACAAACCGGAAGTTGGTATGCAGAAATATTGGAAACAGTATTAAAACCTTATATACTAAGTTTCAATAAGATCATAGCTCGGGATAAGAAGTTATTCAAGATTTAAACTTAGAGGTGTTCGGGAGACCCCCCCGCCATTTTGTCCAAATTTAAAATGAATCCAGATCTTCTATTTTCAAGTGAACCTGTATCATTTGCCAAAGTTTCATCAAGATCCTATGCAGAAAACTCACCCACCCACCCACCCACACACAGACGTATACCAAAATTTTTATTGGCTATTTGGATAGTGGATGGTCCAAAACAAGAGAACAAACAAAATTTGGGGTATGTAAGATTTTTTTTTTCACGATAGATTGCATTACTTTACACGATTTAAAATTGTGGTGAAGTAAAAAACAGAAATACCTAATGAGAAAAATTCAAGTTAAAGTAGTTATATAATAATGAAATTGTAGGTTAGTTGGATAGCGTGTCTGCCAAAATGGATTTGAGCCATGACACTGGTGAGGATAGTTCGAATCCCCATCCGAAACACGTATAAGAGAAAAATGGAGTTTTCTCTGAAAAAAATCCAAAACATACTTCCGAATTGAAAAATTCAAATAATTTAATTGCTTGAGTTTAAGTGCTCAAAAAATCTCTAATATATAATTCAAAATTTTCAATATTCAACACAGTTAAAAAAAAATTGAATATGTAATGCAAATTGCTATACCTATAGGTCCTACGGAAGTTTCCATTATAAAACAATACAAAGCTTGCTATATATAAAGTTAAACTAATGCTCTTTGCATCAATATTTAAAAGAGTACTTGGAGTAAAATATAAAGCTTGTTGTTTAAAAATGTCTGTTATTTGCATTAAATAATATTACGCGCAATATTTTTTTTAGTATGGCATTTTAATGCAAATTACATCATAATTTCGAGTTACTTTGATTATTACGCATCTGCCTAAATTAATCAAATTAAAATAAAAAAATTACAACGGAAAAAATTAAAACATACATACCACCCTAATCACTATTATTATAGACTTTCAGCTGAGAAGCGATTACTAAAACATACATGAAACGATTTGAACTATATATATTTCTAAAATGAATAATACTCTAGTGAATAATGAAATTTTATAGATATGCATTAAAATTAGGCTCAATGCAACATTTACTTTCAAATTCAATAATAACCTGCAACGCATAGCTCCTATTGCAAGTCTTGCTTTAAATATTGCAGTTACTTTTTCAACTGTGAAGTCTAGTGAATTAAAAATTATTAACTAGTTTAATGTACAGTAACATTGTCTTTCGTATAAAGTAAATATATACATTCAAATAACATCTAGAATTGTGGATGATCTACGTAGGAATATGGATCAAAAATTGCTATCCGTATTAGTACTCTTATATTTCAGTAAAGCTTTTGACCTAATTGATCATGGACTCCTTATCAAAAAACTTTTTTATAGTTTTTAATTCAGTAAGTCAGCTTGTTTTTTAATAGAATCATATCTTTCCAATAGATCCCAACGGGTTTTTTTACTAATGACTTGTCTGATCCTTATAATGTTTGGTTTAGGCTTCCACAAGGATCCATCTTGGGCCCTCTACCCTTTTCGTTTTATATAAATGACCTCCCATTGGTGTTTATGAACTGTAAATATCATATGTTTGCGGATGATGTGCAAATTTATCTGAGTGTCCAAAAAGAAAATATATACTCATGCATTGAAAAGGCAAACAAGGATATCACTTTAATTTGCGAATGGTCTAATAGAAATTTTTTATCGCTGAATGCAGTAAATACGGATAATGTTTCTAATATCAGAGTAGATGGAGAGATTATGCCGTTTACAAATAAAATAAAAATAAATGTCTTATATTCTGCCATACTTTTTGTACTGTGATACGGCTCTTTTTGGTATGCTTGGTTATATGTTTAACAAAATTCAACTGGCATTTAATGCTTGCGCCCGTTTCATTTATCGCAAAAAGAATTATGACAGGATTTCAGACTATGCTAAATCAATTTTAGGTTACTATATTAAAAATTTTTATGAATTTCGTATGTGCTCTTATATTTTTAAAATTTTAAGAGATGGTGAACCTATTTATCTTCGTGAAAAATCACAAAATTCTTCTGCACGATCAAAAAATCTTTTGATTCCTCGTAATTCCTCGTTAATTTTAAATTCTTCTTTTTTTGTCTGGGGAGTCTCAGCAGTTAGAATCCCTTACCCTTAGAGTGAGTATCAAATCATCAATGTTGCCATCCGGATTTAAAAGAAGGTATTTTACGCATTTTAATTATTCCTAGTTATCGTATTAGGATTCTTTATCTTTATTTATCTCCAAAATAAAAGTAAAAGTATAGAATAAATTATATATATTAATATACGCGTCCTCTGTTTTTGCCTTTTAAGTTTTTTTGTTATTATAGCATATTGATTATAAGCGAAAGCTTGAATATGTAAAATTGAAATTGAATAAATACACTGAAAAAAACATGTCCGATTTTCTACAGAAAAGCAGTTGTTTCAACCTCACCGTGCGGTCAAATATGGTGAATCGAACTACGAAATTGCTTCAACAACTGTACCATTATAAAGCGATGTAGTTGAGACAATCACACGAAATATTTATGTGAAAATAAAATATAGTTCTATCAATCCCAAATACTTAAATTTTAAAATGAAAAATTCATGACATAAAACCAAAGAAAATTTTTTTCAGGGAAACAGTTATTAACTTTATTTAACTACTGTTATATTGGATATAACACTTTATATTTTAAATAAACCTCACTCTGTTGTTAGGAAAATGTTATCGTGTAGTTGTCCCAATCACGGTGAAATATTTGGAAAATAATTTTTCTTTGCATGAATAATAAACTTCGAGATGAGGTTGTCATTACTTCAATTTTTTTCAGTGTAAATAGATAAATAAATATTACTATCCAAAGAGATATCTTAATGGTGCCTTCATATATCTTTTTGTTAAGCTTTAGTTTTTATAATAATACTATTATATTATAATGTAAAAAATGAATACATATTCAGTCAGCCAACAACTAAGTTGATTAAGGTTGTAAAGGGATGACAGCCACAGAATTCATCATATTTTAATAGTTGATGAAGACAGTGCGTACCAAGGAATGGGGAATATGATCAACGAATGTGCCACTAGTTGGATGATTGGCAACCTAATTTTTGTTTTGTTACAACAAATTTTTTAAAAAACTTGCGTTTTACCTTTTATTTTATTTGTATTTTCTCCATTCTATAATATCATGCAATATTGACTGATGTTATATTTACTACGTCGTAATGAAATATTGGCTTATGTTATATTATAGGATTTATTGTTTAGTTATTCATTCCTTAAAAAACATAAAAAACAAAATACAAAAATTTGCTTCCATCAACACCTCAGAACTCATGTTATTGTGAAACCTTGGTCTTAAAAGCTTTATATGTGGTTTTGTGATTCATATTGTAACTCCTTTAACATGGTAATTTTATGTTTTTAGTTTACATAAAACAGGATAATTTATATTTTCAAAGATTTATTATTTTATACATTAAATATACATCTGTTTACAATCGCCATTCAGTTCACTTCACCTTTAATTATTATATTAAAATAGCCAACATATAAAAAATAAAATTTATGTCATCCACTGAACTTAATATAACTTAACGTATATGCTAACTCAACGTAACCTAATACGTAACACGCTCGTTTTTTTAATAAATTAATTCTCTTTGGAGCCTTAACTATTGTTTTAGATACTTGTGTATATTGGCATTTTTTACTTTCATTTCTTCGTTCAGGTCTATATAAAAAAACCAGCAATAGGAGAATTCTTAAGTTTAAAAGTGCTCTATATATTGATCATTATGCTCTTCTTCTGCTTTTCTAATTAAATTTTTTTACGGGTTGAATTGCTCTTTCGGCTAAGCCGTTATTCTGAGAATGATATGGACTTTTTTATGGTTTATATTCCAAGTACACAGTTTTGAAGTCTTCTGAGTTAAAAGGTGGACCGTTATCTGATTTAATGGTTAAAAGTATACCATGCCTGGAGAATAAATATTTTAGGTATATCACTTGATGACTTGCCATATTATTGAGTTGGCCAATTTCTATAAATTTTGAGTAATAGTCGACTACAATAATTTAATGTTTACTTTTAATCTGAAATAGATAATACCAACCTTTCTAAATGAGACTTCAGGTATCTCATGTGAAACTAAACCTTGTTTCAGATTATCTTTACTAAATTAAAGACAAATTGCAGATTTTTCCACTTCATCGATTATATCCCTATCTTATCCTGGTCAATAAATATTTTCTCTTGTTTCATTTAATGAAAATTAATTTAATAATTAATTAAAATAATCAATTTTTGCAGTGAAAATTCTTTATCGGCGTATGAGAGAAATTTTATAACAGTATAAAAAAATTCGACACGATTTTCGGTTACGCGCCATGTTGTTTTTTTATAGATTTTAATTTTGTTTTGGTAATTTTATTTTTATTTTTTTTTTGTTATAAATAAAAAAATTAAAAATAAGAGTTTTTTTGTTTTCAAGATAAAGCAATGAATATATGTCACCTAACTTAGCCCCGCCATTTTTAAGAAAATTAAAAACAAAGATTGTGCTGTATTGTGCTAAAGTTGTGCTGGATGTGCTACTCAGAAAGAATGCCATATCACCAATGGAAAAAAGTTGGCACGCTGAAACAATTTTTCGAGCAGAAGTTAGCCCCGCCATTTTCAAAAATCTGAAAAACAAAGGTTGTCCTGTATTGTTCTCGAGTTGTGCTGGCTGTGCTATTTAGAAAAAAATTTCATATCCCTAGTGGAAAAATTTTATAACACTAAAATCATTTTTTCGAGTAAAAGTTAGCCCCGCCATTTTGGAAAAAAAGAAAAACAAAGGGTCTGCTGTACGGTGTTAGAGTTGTGCTAGTTGTGCTATTCAAGAACAAATTTGTACCACCAACAGAATAATTTAAACACGCTAAAACGATTTTTCGAGTTGAAGTTAGCCCCGCCATTTTGAAAAAAATTAGAAACAAAGGTTGTGCTGTATTGTGCTAGGGTTGTGCTGGTTGTGCTACTCAGAAATAGTTCCATATTATCAATGAAAAAAAGTTGGCATGCTAAAATGACTTTTCGAGCAGAAGTTAGCCCCGCCATTTTGAAAAAAATGAATACCAAAGGTTGTGCTGTATTGTGCTCGAGTTGTGCTGGTTGTGCTAGTTAGACGAAAATTTCGTAACCCTAACAGAATTTTTTTACAAAGTTAGCATCATTTTTTTCGAATAGAAATTAGCCCCGCCATTTTGGAAGAAATCAAAAACAAAAGAAGTGCTGTATTGTGTTATAGTTGTGCTGGTTGTGCTACTGAAAAAATATCGTATCACCAACAGAATAATTTAAACCACGCTAAAACCATTTTTCGAATGAAAGTTAGCCCCGCCATTTTGTAAAAATCAAAGAAGAAAGGTTGTGCAGTATTGTGCTACAGTTGTGCTGGATGTGCCACTCAAAACGAATCCCATATCAACAATGAATAAAAGTTGGCACGCTAAAACGATTTTTCGAGCAGAAGGATATTTTCGAGCAGAAAGCATTCGAGCAGAAGATTGAGCAGAAGATTAAGCAGAAGTTAGCCCCGCCATTTTGAAAAAAATGAAAAACAAAGGTTGTTATGTATTGTACTCTAGTTGTGCTGGATGTGCTACTCAGAAAGAATTGCATATAAGCAATGAATAAAAGTTGGCAGACTAAACCGATTTTTCGAGCAGAAGTTAGCCCCGCCACTTATAAAAAAATAAAAAACAAAGGTTGTACTGTATTGTGCTTGAGTTGTGCTGGTTGTGCTACTCAGACAAAAATTTCGTTTTCCTAACAGAAAAATTTTATAACGCTAACATCATATCTTCAAATAGAAGTTAACCCCGTCATTTTGGAAAAAAAACTAAATTGAGTGCTGTATTGTGTTAAAGTTGTGCGAGTTGTGCTACTTCAAAACAAATTCGTACCCACCGACGGAAAAATTTACAATTTTTTTTAATACCATATATTTTTGGGATTCCCTTATTTTATATATACAAAACAGGCAAGATTCATTTATGCTATCGGACACCAGGTGTCACTTATATTATTAGTACTTATAAATTAATGATTACACTGATTCCTACAAGAATGAATGATGCTAGCGTACAAATATTTTTCATTGGGTATATAGAATCTATCTCTAAGCAGCGAGCTCAAAAAAATTTCATACCACTACATATACAAAATTTTTGTTTTTCATTTTTTCGAAAACGACGGGGCTAAATTGTTCTTGCGTACCAAATTTTTGCATTGGTAGTATGGAATTTTTTTTGAGTAGCACAACTAGCACAACAATTGAACAATACACCACAGCCTTTGTTTTTGTTTTTTTGCCAAATGGCGGAGCTAACTTCTGCTAACTTCTGCTCGAATAATCGTTTTAGCGTGTCACCATTTATTCATTGGTGATATGGAATTTTTCTTGAGTAGCACATCCAGCACAACTATGGTACAATACAGCACAACATCCTTTTTTTATGTTTTGTTAAATGGCGGAGCTAACTTCTACTCGAAAGATCGTTTTAGCGTGTTTAAATTTTTCCGTTGGTGGGTACGAATTTGTTTTGGAGTAGCACTTCTATTTGAAGAAATGATGTTAGCGTTATAAAATATTTCTGTTAAGAATACGAAATTTTTGTCTGAGTAGCACAACCAGCACAACTCAGGCACAATACAGTACAACCTTTGTTTTTTATTTTTTTATAAGTGGCGGGGCTAACTTCTGCTCCAAAAATCGGTTTAGTCTGCTAACTTTTATTCATTGCTTATATGCAATTCTTTCTGAGTAGCACATCCAGCACAACTAGAGTACAATACATAACAACCTTTGTTTTTCATTTTTTTCAAAATGGCGGGGCTAACTTTTGCTTAATCTTCTGCTCAATCTTCTGCTCGAATGCGTGCTGCTCGAAAATATCCTTCTACTCGAAAAATCATTTTAGCGTGCCAACTTTTATTCATTGTTGATAAGGGATTCTTTTTGAGTGGCACATCCAGCACATCCACAACTGTTTCATATTTATGAAAATGGCGGGGCCAACTTCTGCTCGAAAAATTGTTTCAGCGTGCCAACTTTTTTCCATTGGTGATGTGGCATTCTTTATGAGTAGCACATCCAGCACAACTTTAGCACAATACAGCACAATCTTTGTTTTTAATTTTCTTAAAAATGGCGGGGCTAAGTTAGGTGACATAATGAATATTATGAAAGATAAAAGCTTTATTTTCTATTGATTATTGTGGTTTGTTGTACGGTTATGTAAAAAGCAAAAAGAATTTATATTTGTTTTAAGATTTGTTGTTGATGGTAGAGATTATGGTTGGTTGGTCAGAAATGTCTTATCAGAATTGATTTTTAAAATAAAATAAAAGGAAAATATTTAAAAGTTTTTATATTGGGAAGGGCTTAAAGTGGCTTTAAACATAAACAAAGAAAATTATGTTGGTGGTTAAATTAGTAGTAGGTTTTGTGGTATGAGTTGAATTTAAAAATAATTACTTTACAATGTAATCTTTTACCGTGGGCATAAGTTAAAGAAGCAGAAACATTCATAAAGTTTAATCTGAAAATGTTAATTGTGAAAATATTTTCCAAATTAATTTCAGATTATTGAGAGATATAACGTATAAAAGTATTTCGAAATATTGCTGAAAACTCTTTGGCGGCTAGTAAAGAAATTTATAATTTAATTAACAAAAGAGTTTAAGGTTCTTCAATTTTTCCAAGTAGTAAAATTTCCAAATCAATTCGAAAAGGAAGTAATAGCAACAACTATAAAAATAAATAATTGGAATTGTGTTTCAAATTTGGTTTTCGGAACAACTAGTTTATGAGGAACTCCAAAGTTCTACCACAGTGCAACTAATTGCCTTCAATAGAAGATACAAACATTTCCAAATCTTGTTAAAGAATTTAGCGTTTTGATTTTACTTACCATCAACGATTCAGGCGAACAGTGTGGAGTGTATCAGAGATATATACGAAGATATATACTCACCAAACAATTGGTTATCAATAATCGGCGTTTTTTTTTCTTAAGCCTTATCTACCCAATTTCTGTGACAACTTCAGTAGAAAATTGATATGTCATAAAGAAGTTTCACTTATTACCTGTGTACTCTGATACACACACACACACACACACACACACACACACACACACACACACACACACACACACACACACACACACACACACACACACACACACACACACACACACACACACACACACACACACACACACACACACACACACACACACACACACACACACACACACACACACACACACACACACACACACACACACACACACACATTTTCTTATTTTTTTCATGTTGAATGAATTTATAAAATTAAAATATTGAATTTAATTTAATGTTTCATTGAATCTAATTCAATGTTTCAGTGAATTTAATTTATTGTTTTATTGAATTTAATTTAATGTTTCGTTGAATTTAATTTAATGTTTCAAAAACCGTACTACTGAAAGCTATAATTTAACGGAAGAGAGCACTTATAGCTTGTTTTTGACTAGAATCATTAATAAGGTATGGCTTGCAACAAACCTTAATCTCAATCGATCTGTGTGCTATTAATGGACTCTAAAACAACATAAAATCTTCAAAACAGCGTCGTTGGCCTACATTTATAACTATGTTAATACCCGAGATACGTGCACTCAAAAATAATGTTTGTCAGATTAAAGGAAATCGTTGTTGATTTCAACATACATTTCTATTCTTGGAATTGTTCGTATATTATTCTATAAACTGATGTCTTTTTAGGAGCTAATTAATTTCTTAACCTTACTATTTGTGAATTTCGAAGGTTTAGTAGGAATATTTTATCCCATACAATCCTGTCTCTTGTGTAGTTATTATTGACTGTTTCCAATCAATTAGAAATCAATTTTACGACACATAGATGTCAAAGTTTATTTGTGAATCGTATGAATTTTTCAATTCAAAATCAGTTTTTGGGTTTATATAAAAATAAACCTTACAGTTATTTTTTAATAAAAACAGGTTTCGGTTGGGATTCAATGTCAGTTGAATTTATTTTACCAACAATTTTAAACGGACAGTTTGTAAATTTGACAGACATGTTTGTTGATTATTACAAACAAAAACTGTTAAAATTAACGAAGAAGATTGTTAATTTCTGACGTTTTATTTTATTTGTTGGTTTTAACAAACAAATTTATAAAATGTATTTCTTTTTGCCTACCCGAGCTTGTCTTTTGTCTGCCTACCCGAACAGAAATTTGTCAGGGTTCCAGTAGGGTACCTATTGTGGTAACCTCTTTTGGAGATTCCCTATATATATGTAGTTCAGATGAACTTACTTGTGAGTTGTTCCTGGCTCTAAGTTTTGATAGTTTTCACAAAAACCACATTAATATAAATAAATTTGTAGTTTTATTTGCTTCTATTTCTTTTTGTTATAAACTTTGATGAGAACAATTTTTTAATTTAAATATAACTTTTTTGAATCTATTTTTATTTTTCATAGACTTAAAACGTGGAACCCTATTTAACTCAATTATAATTTTTTTGAATTTAATTTTTTGAACAATTAATATTTATTCACAAAAAGAAACCACACTCGCCTCCCTTTTTTCGAGGACTTATTATTTTTATTAAAATCGCGATCCGACTAACTAGCTCTTTGGGATGTTCCCTGTGTTTATGCATAATGTTTGTTGCAAAAAACTAAACGCATAACAAAAGATTGCATTCATTGGGATTTTGATTTGAATTTCTTTTCTTTGATTTTCTTCATAGGAAATATAAGAAGTTGTTTTTTATTATTTATATCCGTTATATGCGTTGCATATTGGAAATATATATAAACATATGCATCATGCTATGATATTGCTTGGAGATATTTTATTTTTACAAATGAGAACGAATGAGAACGAATCTTTTTATGTAGGAAAGTTATCATAAAAGATTGGGTTGCATCCTGAATTGGATCATTGTTATTACAATGTTGTTAGTAATATTTTTCTGGATTTTATTGTTGATGAAAATTTTGTCTTATGCTTTTGCTTGAAGACAAAATTCTCAAATATTAGGAATTGTTTTGAGAAGTGAAATTATTGAAACTACTTTGTTTCAATTGGAATTTGTTTTGTTTAACGGAAAATATGAATATTGCTTGAAATAAGATTAAGATTCTTTAATTGGATATTTGGTTATAATGTATAAATAAGATTAAGGTTCTTTAATTGGAACTTTGGTTATAATGTATGAATATGAAGACTAGAGACATTGTAATGAGCCTAAAGATCACTACACTATCAAGTTTGCTCAAGCACGGATCAGGCATTAATAGGGCAGCCTGATTGTTCCCTGATCACGAGTATAAAGCTTTTTCCTATCAGGTCCTGATTGGGATAATTCGATTAGGTCCTGATTGAGCTAAAAGGATCAGATCCTGGTTAGGCTAACCTGATCAGATCTTGGTTAAGCTAACCAGATCAACACGTCATTGGGATAACCAAACTACCAAACTTGATTTGGATAGTCGGACTAGGACCTGATATTTATTTATATATTAAATATATAAATTAAATATAATTAAAATAAAAAACTGTTTTAACTATATACTTATAAAATGGATATTACTCTAGTGAATTTTAACCAAATGAAGTTTTATAAAATGAAATAGGACTAAGTCAGGTTAAATAAGCAGACCCTAATAAGGATCTCATATATTATCTCTAATAGGGGTCTGATACAGTTAAATATAGGGCAAACCCTAGTAAGGCATTTCATATCAGACCCTGATCAGATTGCCCAACTAGGGGTCAAATACGAAAAACCAAATCAGGGCCGAATATATTCAAATAAGGCTACCCTAAAAAGGGTATTCTAAATCAAACCCGAAACAAGCTCATAGCAGACGGCCCTAATAGGGCTTGCTCTAAAAGGGCTTGCCCTTTCTGAACTTATCAGACCCTAATCACGCCCTGAATGTATTAAGGCTTTCCCTAACTAATTTCTGCTCGGGTAGGCACAAAAGCAGTGTGAGCACCTTGAGTGTGTCAGCAATCTGACAACTGACAACTTTAAAGGTGGCTTGCATCGATTTGATAATCGAGCTTTTTATTTTTGTAAGATCCAATACCAATGAGTTATCTTCATCCATTTTAGCAACAAATATCAACTGGCGTTTTATGCCGACAAGCTCCTCTATATTAAGGATGGAATACAAAAGACTGATGAAAGTTAGAATCGTGCTGTTTTTGACATATTTGATGGAGAAATGAGAAATAAGTTGTACCTTTCTTGATCACATGCAAACATGTCATCATGTGACGCATTACTTTTTTCGATAATTTTATTTCACAAAAATCCTTCATCTACAAAAAATAATTTTTATTCGCCTATATATTAAAGTGTTACTTTATTACTGTGATTTGCGGCTTTAAAGTATCACTTTTCAGCTATTTATTTTGTCGTCATAGCTACGTCCAAAAAAGTAAAAAGCATTTGTATTTGTTTAAATTCTATGAAAAATAAATTTTTTTATCAAAGCAACCCGCAAATTCAAAATTTCATTATCCAATTAAAATAGTTGTTATCATTTGTTGTCATAGAATTTGGAAAAAATAATAAATATTTTTTCAAAGGTTACTTGTTCCACATATTTTGATTTTAAAATTTATGAAAATTTGTAATTTTAATTTAGAATAAACAACTTTTCTTACAATATTTTGCTTGCGGCGAATAAAAAATAGTATATGATGCACGGACGTAAGCTATTTTGGACTTAATGTGGGTGCAAATCTCGGCTAGCGCCTCGATTTGATAACTCCACATCTGTCCAAAATCTTTAGCTTTACGTCCTAGCATCATAATGTACTATTATAATTTGCTAAAAATAAGAACAACTCTAATGTTTAACTGATAAACAAACAAAACAAAGAGCTTTACTAACTTTATAAATGTGCATGAGGCTGTAAGGCGTTCTAATTTTGACGGGATCACTGAATTTGAATGTAGAAACTAATATGCAATAGGCATTAAAACAATAAAAAGGATTACAGCTGTCGGATTTATCTAGATTTATTCAATAATATGATTCCGAAGTTAATTACCATAATACCAAAATAAATTTATAAAGTTAATCCGAAATTCTTTAATACATATTTTCATTTGATTTTAACATAAATAATCGATTGTTTGAAATTTCATCACTTTTAAGCCAATCAATTTACATGCTGTTATCCCGTAAATACTTGATTCATCATACCGCAAAACTAATCAATAAAAATAAATATTCTGAAAGATCTATAAAATTTTACACCGATCACGTTAAATTCAAAAAACTTGCAGAGGGTGGTCTTTGTTATAATTTATTTTGGCACACTCTTATTATGATGACAATAATCAATCCGATTCTTCACAATAAATGAAAATCCAAACATAATAAGAAAGAGGTCGGTTTTCTTTCTATTCAAACTTTCGAAACTGTACTTCGTTGAATGAAATTCGTAGACAATATGGAGACCACCCTACTATGCAATTAATAATATTAACATCACAAAAATCATTACACGTTTGTATACACATATTATGGTTTTAAAGGTCTGAATCAAAAACGAGGTTCTACTTTTTTTCTTAGATTTTAATTTTGTCTTTTATTGTATTATAATATTCAATTGTTTTGTTATGATCTTCGAAAACACAAATTTCAAAGATTCACTAGAAAAGAATTTACACACATATTAGGTTATGAATAGAAAAATGAATTGATTCTGTTTTGTTACCATGAAATTTGGTTATTGAGTTTTTGCTGAACCCATTTTGTATGGTTATAGTAAAGAAGTTGTTTTTGTAAACAAATGGGAACAATAGGATATAAATGGGAACAATAGGATATATGTTGATTGAATCGTCATTATAGAGGAGAAAAAGGATTCAAATATATTTGACAGACGGATTATATGACTTTTATTATGGGACTCAAAAAGGAATTTAAAAAAAATCGTTGCAAAGTTAATTAGAAAATCAATGTTTCAGAGAAAACCATGGTGTGAGAATTTTCGCCTGTCGATATGTAAAAACTGAAATTAATTACTAAAATTAAATTAATTACTAATTACTAAAATTAAATTAAAACATAACATTATGTTATTATGTTATGTTATGTAATTATGTTATGTTATGTTACATAACATAACATAACATAACATAACATAACATAACATAACATAACATAACATAACATAACATAACATAACATAACATAACATAACATAACATAACATAACATAACATAACATAACATAACATAACATAACATAACATAACATAACATAACATAACATAACATAACATAACATAACATAACATAACATAACATAACATAACATAACATAACATAACATAACATAACATAACATAACATAACATAACATAACATAACATAACATAACATAACATAGCATAACATAACATAACATAACATAACATAACATAACATAACATAACATAACATAACGTTAACATAACATAACATAACATAACATAACATAACATAACATAACATAACATAACATAACATAACATAACATAACATAACATAACATAACATAACATAACATAACATAACATAACATAACATAACATAACATAACATAACATAACATAACATAACATAACATAACATAACATAACATAACATAACATAACATAACATAACATAACATAACATAACATAACATAACATAACATAACATAACATAACATAACATAACATAACATAACATAACATAACATAACATAACATAACATAACATAACATAACATAACATAACATAACATAACATAACATAACATAACATAACATAACATAACATAACATAACATAACATAACATAACATAACATAACATAACATAACATAAAATAATATAATATTCACGGTTTTCCTTAGTACTTTCTGCTCGGGTTACTTCAGAAGTATCCAAAATAATCTCCAAAAGTATCCAGACCAGGCAATTTTATAGCTGTGGGCGGCAAAGTGTTAACAATTTCTTCAAATGCATCACTAACATCTGGGTAATCAAGAATCACAATTGTTTCGAAATAGTTCTGGCATTTATACTAGAAACTATTTCCTTTCGCTTTGCATTCGCTTATTTTGTCAACGATTCACTCAAAAAAAACTAAGTGAAGCTAACAAAATTCTACATGCATTTGTCAACGATTAATATGATCAATAGTCTCACAGTTTAAATTGTTAACAAAAGTGAAAGCTTGCAAGCAGTAAAGAGTTTAAAGTCAGTTAAGATTGCAGTACAGGTGGGAATTATTCCTGAATATATAAATATATATCCTACCTAGAAGTTTTCTTTTTTAAAGGAGCCTTGAGCACATTAACATATTGAAGAGTAAATTTACTGATACCTAATGCATATGCATATGCTAATGCATATGCATAGTAGTTTACCTTCTTATCCATTGATATGAAACAACTTTGCATCCTCTTATATTGTCTATCATTCTGATCATATAACTAACCCAGAAATCGAATATCTAAAATAGATCAAGAAAAGTAAGATGCGCTACATCTTTGGTAAATCAAAAATAATAGAAGATCTATGGGTACAGTTCAGCAAGGGTGATTCCATAGCCTAACCGATGGCTGTTTGTGCTGGTGCTTGGCGCAAGTCTATTTCTCTTTGTATATTTCTTACAACAAACACATGCCATTTTTATTCTTCAAAGAAAAGTTTTTGGATAATAATCTCTTCAAATAATATTTAGCAAAAAAACAACGATGACCTCAGCAGTTGTTAACTATTAACTTAGATAGATTGGCTGTTATCAGTTTACTTATAGCTGTGGGAATTTTTCACCTCAGATTGGCCGACCGCATTTTTTGTTTTATTAATATTTATTTACTATTAATCCTGGACTTACAAACAGGTACATGAACTTGCTTGCAGGTACATACTTTTTAAGAAAGGCACTCGCAACGAGGGTTTGCGTCAATTGATATCGCGATGGCAGACTGGCTGGTTATACACTCTAAAAACACTAAAAATTTCTCTTTTAAAACATAATTCAAAAACTATGCAAAGGTAAGACCGACCTCACTAAAAGGGATGTTGGGGATATTTGTCAGTGGATTGGAACCTAAAAACGGCTTCAATATGCTGTGTTAGAAAGTACCTTGTTAAACGCTATGGCTACGTATACGGTTTGTGTTTATCCCTGCTGCTCAGTTTTACCGTTCTAATAAAACGTCCTAGCCTGATTAGCAAACAACAGATTGATTTAAATTATACTAACAGTATTAAACTTTTTCTTCACCATATTTTCACGAGAACTTATACAACAACTAGCGTTATAACCGAACTCAATCAACATTGAACAAAACACAAACATGTTGCCAGGTATCTTTTTCCAGTTTTCCCAAGCAATTTATTTTGCAAGAAAAATTATTTCTATATACATCAATAACAAAATAATTACAGATCGGTACATTTAAGTTATATCATTTTAAACGAAGGTATTTAAAAAAGGTTGTCCGAAACCTCCCTTAAAATTTAGAAAAAAAAAATTGTATGAGAAATAATTTTGATTAAAAATTTGCTTCCAAAATATAATAAAAATTATTAAAAACATTTAATTATAAATTATTAAGGGTAACACTTCTTATACTTTTTATTGTCATGTTTTGTAAGAATTAATTCTTTCAAAAATACTTTTTTTATATTTTAATGGGCGCGTGGCAAAATTTTGATGTTTTTGCACAGTTCAGGTATTTTAGGCGATTTAGGTATTCTAGCATTTGTACCATGTATTTTGTTTTTTTTTGTTCTTCTCTAGAAATTCGTTTTAGACATTTTGGCATTTTGTATTATTTTGTGATTGATTAATATATTAATAAAAGGTTTTTGTAAATTATGGTTAAAAGTTTTGGAAAAAACAATCAATTATGTAGTTATAAATTTTAAACTGAGCTATATCTAGAATATATTTTCTCATCAATTTTAAGTATGACAATGTACAAAGGAGTGTTGACGGAGTCACATTCACTGGTACTGTCAAGTCGAAAAAAATATTCCGTTTAGAAAAGTCATAATAACAACATTATAAAATCAATTGCAATCAAAAATTCTAACGATGATTAATAATAGTTAATTGATACAAATTAAAAACAAGGAGTTTATTATTCCAACCAATTTAGAATAAAAGGTTTCTCATAATTGGTATTATTCGTTAAAAAAATTACTATTATCGTTACTATAAATTTACATAAACCAAATACTCGCTTCATTTTGTTTAAAGAAGCTAATCAATCACAACCGTCACTAACACTCTTCACCTTTATTTTATCAACACCTCCACAATGGCTACCTGATTATGTCTCCAATTTTTATTTTACTATACACCATTTATTTGTTATGCTTACATCTCCAAAAAATACTAATTACGCCCACTTCCAAATCAATGTAAATCTAAATCAATCAAAATAAAACAAAAATTTGCAAACTCATTCAACGTAGCTAAACTTATTACAAGTAAATTGATCCAATTATCAATTAAATAAAACAAAGTAATTTAATTTGTTCAAAAATAATTTTTTTTTTATTAGTTAGTTTTGCTTTTGATTAGATTTGTTATATAATAAAATTATACAATTGTTTTTAATTTTTTTCTAATTTTTGATTTTAAGTATGAAATCTCAAAAATTTGAAGAAAATTGGATTATTTTCAATTATATTTACTCACAAGAACTTTGATTTACATAATTAATTTGGTAGATGCGTAAAACGTTTTGATTAAAACACTGTAACAATAACGCAAAATTTCCCTTGGTGAACCTACAAAACCAATTTTCTTTGAGCCATTTTTGATTAATTTATAGATCTTGGCAGTTGAACCTATTAGCCAATACGTTTCATCCTACGTGATATTCATTCACGTGATTAAAATTAGACTCTATTAACTCTTGTATTAGATACATTTATGATCTTCGATGGACATGGTCATAATATGTTTCGCCGTATAGTAAAACAATTTTGGGAATGGATTTGATGTTTTATTACTTTTTCCGTGTAGTATTATTTATTTTTAAAATAATACACTCTCAGCATCCTTCATATTTGTATTCTCTAATCATTTTTGCTTCTTCGCACCGCACCAAGAACCTGATATTGCCTATATGTCGCACTAACCTTATAAAAAGTACTACTTTCGTACATGGTTTCAAACTTTGGAATAAAATACCGATAAATATTAAAACATTGGAAAGTACAGCGCACTTCAAAAGAAACTGTTTTTTTTATTTTAAAAGCCTGAGAATTACTCCCAAACAGCATAATCCGTAATAATTTCCATCTCACTTTAAATTTAATGTCAAATTCATATTTGTTTAATCTTAATGTTATTAGCTTTAGTATTGTTAGTTTTTAGCTGTCGTTTTATTAGCTCTTTGTTATTATTTTTGAATTTTGTTTTTTTTTGTCTTGTCTTAACATTACGTGTGTTCCATTTACAATATTTTCCTTTACTTTTGTACTAAATTCTGTTTTCAAGTTTACCATCTCAAATGATGGTAAAGATAAATAATAAACTTGCGCATCTATTTACCACCAGAGTATTTGTCGGTTAAAAGAAAAATTTCTAATATTTTTCATCAAATGTTTATATACAAATACCCGTGTTCAGCGCTGTCGATAGGGGCACTATAGTGCCTTTCGGGCACTTTAATAGAAAGCAGGGCACCTTGTAATTCAAAGGCACTAAGGGGCACCGAAAAAAAAATAAATTAAAACACTAAAAACATAAGAATATAATTTTGTTAATGTTGGTTTTTTTGTTTTGATAGATGTTTTTTTTCTTAATTTTGAAAGAATTGTCAAAATCTGTTATGCCGAGTCCACACCTACAAATATTTGCGGCGAACGCGTGCGCCGCAAATATTTACGGCGCATTCTACGTAGTGTGGACGTATGCGGCGCACGGAAATGACGCAAGAATTTTTTTCACATTCAACACACACGATCCGTAGCCTGTCGGTTTTTTGACAAACATCAAAGAGATTTGCGCCGCATGCTGTTTCTAGTGTGGGCGCTTTCCACAACATAAAAATTTATTTAGTTCAAATCCATAATTATTTATTTGAAATAAATATTATATTTTAATATAAATGTTAAAATATACAATTTTAACCAGGAAAGCACAAAAGCCTTGCAAAACAAACAATTCAGAAAATTAATATAACCTTTTCTCGTTTTCACGAATGACTTGAGCGGAGTGACGTAAAACTTTACGTGAATAAATATTTGTGTGATAAAATATTTTTGCGGCGAAAATATCTGCGACGCACGCGTTCGCCACAAAAATTTATAGGTGTGGACCCGGCATTAGGGGGAAGTGGGGATAGTATAAACATGGGGGTAAACAGTTTTAATTTCCCTCACAAAACATCAATCAAAAAATTCGACAAAAATATCACAGATGTCGCTTCGATCGACTACACACCAGGAGAATTTGACAGCTGAAGTCAGTCTTGTTCAAAAGTTATTGGTGAATAGGTGTTTCGGCAACCCAAAAGTAAATATTTTTTTTTTTGTAAAACTCGAATAACTTTTTTTACCATCATATGTTTAAAAATATTCCAACATGTTTTGATAGCTGAAATTTTCAAGAAACATAATATTTTTTTGTTTTAGCCAAATTTTAGATCTTGGAATATTTTTTCAAAACATAACCCTAAAATCGCCACGTGGGGCACATATAAACAAAAAAAAAATGAGATAGTATAAGCGCGTTTATATGTGCCGTATGGTATGGCTATATGGTATACGTATGGTTTCCCGTTTCAATTTTGATATTGATTTGCAAAACCTAAACATACGATGAGATTGAATTTTTGCTTTTTTCTTTATAATTTTCAACCTGAATTTATTGAGGTTTTACAACAATCGAAAAATATTGATTTTTGTAAAGAAATATATATGTTATATGCTTATATATATTGTCTGAAGCACAATAAATAATAAAAAATTTTTAAAAAAGTACTTTATGAATTTTATTGTGGTTTTTTTTGGGTGTTTATATATGCCCCATACAAAAATGCTCATTGTTTATAAGTACCCCACCAGTGGGGATACTTTAAACGAGAAACATAATGTTTTGAAATTCAAAATTTTTATACTTAATGTTTAGTTACGTAATTAAAAAAAATAGTTTTATGTAGTAAAGATATGAAATTTTACAATGAAACAGTTTTTAAGTAAAAATGTTTTATGGTTTTAAAGTTATTGAGCTTTAAGTACAAACTGTTTATACCATCCCCACTTCCCCCTACAGGTTTTTAGTATGGAAAGTTTGTGGTGAATTTTTTCATCAACAAACGTCAAAAAAAATTATATTCAATTCGCTTACAGCTAATTTGTTCCATGGGCGTTTATATCTCAACCGTTCTAGGGGTTTTTGTGGCTGTTAACAGCTGTTTTATTTTTTTTCTAACGTTTTATGAAAGTTTAAGTTAAATTTTAATATATATTTTATTTTTTATAATAATATGTTCAAATTACAAGCGCTGATAACGACTTAGTAGAAAAGCGTGACCTTTACAGAAGTTGGCGCACACTGAAAATACTCTTTCCACATCCAAAGATATTGGTTTAATTGTAAATATTGCATCAAAATCTTCTGTAAATTTTCTGCCTGGGAATGGAGAGATAGAAAAAAGAGAAAATACAGAAAATTTAGCCTTTCCTCACTTGAAATTGTTTTGTCCATGGGACTCTTGATGATTCATTTTTCTGAAGCAATACATTAAATTCTTCTTGTACAGTTAAAATCACTTGTATGAATTATTGGTAGGTGTTTTAATAATTTCATCATCATTCACGTCAAAAACAGATGCCAACGCCAACGGGCCTACATTAATTAGTGTAGTTCTGAATGGCGTGATCGTAGAGTTTTTATAGCAACATAATAAATGATTAACCTCTGCATTCCAAAGTTCATAAATTCGAATCTTCAAATTATCCATCAACTTCTTACTAATTTCATAATTCATTAAAAAGGATGAATTCTAATATTGTGTCAGTGCTCATCAGTGTTGAATCTTCTCTGGTAAGAACCTACACTGTTGGTTACAGGTCTTACCGCTTCTAGTCAATCTTTTAACGCATCTACATTTCCGACCAAATCTAAGTCTGTCTTTAATTGCTTAAATCTTGTCTTTATCAATTTAGCATTGTTGAGATTCAGTGCCAGCGTCTTTTTACATCAAGGTGAATTACACTTTCTCTGGTTCTTCTCACTTCCACATTTTATCTGCCATTTATCAAATTATATGCCACGACTTTTGAAGTGATTCTTTTAGGTAGTCATATACTTACTTGAGCACTTGATTTTTTGGTTACAAAACTGACAATATATTTTTTCGGATACGAGCATTATCTGATTATTGTATCTTTTTCACTTTAAGAGAATTAGGATAGAGAACAAATATAAACCTGAAGTGTTTTGTTCAATATAGAATTGCTTTGTTGAAACGCATCACAAAGTTCAAATAAAATTTAATCGTTACGATGAACGCATGGAAAAGAATTTCGCGTTTTCAAATTTGTTTGCGAGACTTCAAATTTAAATTTAAAAACAGCATTTCAAAAACAGCTGTTTACTGTTCTTGATTTTTTTCATAACAACAACTGTTTTACTGCTGCTGTTAAAAGCTGAAAATCACATACAACAAAAACAGTATTCCATACAATGCAACAGAATTTTTTTCTATCAAATTTGTATGAAATTCTGTTTTTGTTGTATGGAATGCCCGGCTTAAGCAGTAACCAGAAACCCTAGTATCATGTAAGTAATAACAGATGAATGCTGAAAAGATCGAGGATATTTGTCTTTCTGAACTAGAATTTAAATATATTTAATTGGGGCACCGAAAGGCACTCAACAAGAACCTCGGAGGCACGGAAAATTATTGCATCGCGACAGCGCTGCGTCGTGTTTCTTTTAGGTAAACTTGCTACCCGAACCGACTTTTAAATGGAACGACTTAAATGAGCCGTTCACTGCACAAAACGATTAACTCCATAAAACAAAATGTTGAGAAATTGAGTTTTTTTCAAAGGTCAAATAAATTTCTATATTTAGTAGTGTTAATCTTTATCATTCAGGAATGTTATTATAAACATAATTTATTTAATTGCGGTTACTTAGTATATCAATTAGCTATTATAGTAGTAATTTAATTAGTATAATAGATATTATTAGTTTTTAATGTCAGGTTTTTAATAGTCCTTTTTTAATGGTCAGACAAATTTTGACTTTTAATGGTGTTTATCTTAATTATTCAGGAAAGTTGTTTTTAACATAGAAAGTTATGACTATAGCAAGTACTTTGACATTTAAATTTAAAATTTTCGAAAAAGTGGAGTTAGTCGCTTTGTGCAGTGAACGGCACAAATGTGAGGTGTATTAGATTTTTGATCTACTACAATTCATATTCTTTCTTACCCACACGTTTCCGACATTTTTTTTGACAATAAATTGTTTTGACAATTTTGAAAAACAATATTGCTAAACAACGTAAAAGAAAATTATTAGTTTGACAAAATTTTAAGTTTAAATTTTATTTTGAGTTTGTTAAATTTGAGAACATTAATTAAATATTAAAAAATTTCTGAAAATTAAAATTATGATTCATGCAAAATATAAACAATTAAAGAAAGCTGGACAGAAATATGACATTTAGGCTTGAAATTCTAAATTTGTATAAGCATTTGGGCAAAGATATTTGAAATTATTCTCTAAACTGACAAAAACTCTGGCGGTGAATAGAAGCGTAAGTTTGTCACGTAGCTTTACCATCATTTGATATGGTTAACTTGCAAACGAAATTTAGTACAAAAGTAAAGGAAAATGTGGTAAATGGAACACACTTATAAAATTTAAAGCCGAAATGTCAAATTTCTGTCCAGCTTTGTTTAATTATTTTCATTTTGCATGAATCATAATTTCAATTTTCAGAAATTTTTTAATATCTAATTGATTTTTTTAAATTTAACAAACTCAAAATAAAATTTAAACGTAAAATTTTACCAAAGTAATAATTTTCTTTTACGTTTTTTAACAATATTGTTTTTCAAAATTGTCACAACAATTTATTGTCAAATAAAATGTCGGAAACGTGTGGTAAGAAAGAATTTGAGTTGTAGTAGATCAAAAATCTAATACACCTCACATTTATGTCGTTCCATTTAAAATTTGGTTCGAGTAGCAAGTTTACCTAAACGGAACGCTGGTATTATTATTAAACTAGTCAATGTAAGCTTTGAGAAGACTTCGTGTCTTATTTACTTGTGTAAAGTAAATAAATAAATAAAAATAAATAAAAAATATTCCTTATGCATAATTTGATTTGTTTCTAAAATTTAAATGAAGACCGAAGCTATAGCCTCGAATAATGTAATATCCAAGGATATTGAATATGCATACGGTTATCGTTACGTTTACTACTAATTACTAATAAATTCTGAGCACCCAAAACCGTTTTAGACAGAATAAAATAAAATCAACAATTAAGCAAAACAATAGAAACACCAAGAGCAAACCCAAGTTTGAAAATGGGTAGTCCATAGTACAAAGAAAAATATGTTATGCGTTCCTGCCAAAATTTGACATTGAGTATTGAAATATTTATAGCAGTTGAAATTTTTATTAATTAAATTATTTTTCATATTTAAAATTCTATAAAATTTAAATTGAATGTGTCTTCGTTTTCTATGATGCATCCATTTTTATCCATGAATGGAATATAATGTTTTAATTCTATTAAATATATGTAATATATTGACACAAACCAACGAAAAAGAAATTATGGATATAATAAATAGTTTAAATAAAAAATCGGCGGTTGGATTTGATACCATCTCTTCTAAATTTTGTGCTCACTTTAAGAAGATACTGCCAAAAAAAGTTTCTGACTTTATTGATGACTCAATGAAATCATTTGCTTTTCCAGAGGAATTAAAAGTAGCACAAGTTTGTCCCGTTTTTAAAAAAGGAGACACTTATGAGATCTGTAATTATAAGCCTATTTCAGTGCTTTCAACATTTTCTAAATGTAAGGAAATAGTCATTTATAAACGCTTAGATAAATACTGTATAACTTATCAAATAATAAATGAAAATCAATTTGGCTTCATTCGAGGCTCCAGTACACTAGCAGCTGTAAGTCAACTCATTCTCAAAATCAAAGATGGGTTAGATAAGAAACAATGTATATATAGCATGTTTATTTATCGACCTTCTAAAAGCATTCGATACAATATGTTTTAGACTTTTACACAAACTCAAAAAGAGTGGCATAGCTTTTAATGAACTCAAATTATTTGAATCGTACCTATTCAATAGACCACAATATGTGAAAATATCTGACTCTATAAGCGCTTCATTAAATATTAAACATGGTGTTCCACAAGGCTCGTTATTAGAACCTCTTCTTTTCATAATTTATATAAATGACTTGCTGTCGTTGAAATTGCATGGATTACAACAAATGTATGCTGACGACAATGAAATTCAAATTACCATTCGAAAATGAAATTCATATTACCAATAGCAACAAAATATCTTATATTTAACGCCCACGTGATGAGTCAGATAAGATACCTTCTTCCGATTTGGGGTTGCTTAGCTCAATTTAGATTAAATGATGTCAAGTGGCTTATCAATAAATGTTTAAAAAGTGTTAAGGATCTACCACATTTAACCCCGTCAAAAACCTTATATAGTAGAAATATTCTATCCTTGGATTCTCTATTAAAATACGAAACGGTTCTTCTAGTCTTCAAAATCCAAAATAATCTAATAAGAAATACAGTCATGTTGACAAAGGTGGATGCAGTACATGATTACTCCACCAGGCAAAGAAACGATTATTATATAAATTTCTATCGAACTTCGGGCGGTCAATTAAATTTTTTATATCAGGGATTGTCAGCTTTTAATAGTTTACCAAACAATACTAGGTGACCAATGCAGAATGCAACTGATAAAAAGGAGCGAAGATATGTCCAATCCAAAAGATATGTCCGAAGATATGTTACAATCCAAAAGAACTACAAAATCGCTACAGTTTAATGTGTGGTAAATATTGCTGCATCTACCTCCGGCATAGATTTAGTGGCAAATCAATGAAAATTTTTTTAAACGGATTTGAAACCGATATGTCTGACTACAACGATCGTATCGTGAATTTTGTCTATAAAAAGTACTTTAACAAAACGGCAAAGAAAAAAGGAACTCGTCCAGGTTGAAAACATGATCAAACTTGTTCAATGTAGGTAAAAGTGTGTTATTAAATTTTTTTAAAATCAACTAATAACAAACTTTTATTTTCAGACTTTTAATATCACTGCAGTTCAAAAAAAAAATAAGAAAAAAAAAAAAATATAAAAAATAAAAAAAAAAAAAAAACAAAAAAAGTTTAATAATTTGTTTGAAAAATATTGTGAAAAGATGATAATTTTCCCATTGAAAGTCTAATGGGAACCATTTTTCGGTGATTATTCCTAATCCGTGGTATGTCTAATTTTCAATATTTTTGTACACCATCTATGGCTAGATGTCATCTTACATGCAAAATTTCATTTTGATATCTTTAATAGTTTGGGAGGAGTATGGCGACAATCGAAAGTCCGAATCGGGGAAGAATGGAGCTACGCTCGCTTCGCTCCAATAAAATCAGAAAAACAAATCTCTAAATTTAAGGAATCATTGAAAAATCATATATTTCAAATGTCACTAAAATAAAATTTTATTATTCGTTATATGTTCAAGTGTAAGTCTTCAAAAACTATCGAACTTTTTAATTGTGCAGTTCATATCAACTCAACTTATAATTTAATAGCACAACTAGCACAACTCTAGCACAGTACAGGAGACCCTTTGTTTTTCTTTTTTTTCCAAAATGGCGGGGCTAACTTTTACTCGAAAAAATGATTTCAGTGTTATGAAATGTTTCCACTAGGGATATGAAATTCTTTTCTAAATAGCACAACTCGAGGACAATACGGGACAACCTTTGCTTTCAGATATTTCAAAATGGCGGGGCTAACTTCTGCTCGAAAAATTGTTTCAGCGTGCCAACTTTTTTCCATTGGTGATCTGGCATTCTTTCTGAGTAGAACATCCAGCACAACTGTAGCACAATACAGCACAATCTTTGTTTTTAATTTTCTTAAAAATGGCGGGGCTAAGTTAGGTGACATAAACATGTATTACTTACACAACTCTTAAAAAAGAAAACATTTCATAAGTTAAAAGATAAATTAACACAAATAACATTTTAAAAAAAAAATCAAATTAAAAAAAAATATCAATAATATGAATTTGTTTCGAATATGCTACCTTTACTTACTGGCTTAAAATTGAATTTGATCTTTATTGAATGTTCCAGCCACACAGTTAAAAATAAGCTGAGTTGAATATATGAATATGAATAATTCCTCTACAAACCACCTTTCTGACTGACAAATTTTTGATTTGGCTGAAATTTTTTTAGGGGATTTATATAGAAAAAAAGATATGCATGCTCGAGAATTTTTTTTTTTTTTTTTTTGAAAAATAGAGCGATTCTAAATTTTAAGCATTTCGTGATTTTTGGCTTGAAGAGTTATTTTCAAAGATTCATAACTTCGGTTCTGGTAATAATAGCAATTTTTTTTCTGTTTTATTTTAAAGCTAAAAGACGAACTTTAAACAAAAATTGTTATCTACAATAATTATTAACAAATTCCTATGTGTAAACAGTTAAGCAATTAAGCTAGGCAATTGCTATGTGTAAACAGTTAAGACCCTTTCTCTATGACACCTGCAATTTTGCTCTCTCGTGTACGAGTAGCATTAGAAATAAATTAATATATCGAGCGCGAAAAGACAAAAATTTCCATAAATTTTTGTTGTCCCGCGCTGGATAAATTAATTTATTCTTAACAGTAAAACTAATTTCTTCATTAATTAAAAATACATTTTTCTTGCAAATTGAACGTAGAATACGATGGTTATATCAAATACTCTTTATTTTTGTAAGGCAATCACATAAAATCGATTTTAACATTTTATTTGTTCATAACAATAGGAATTTGTTAATAATTTTTATTGACTATATTACTTCGGTCTGAAAGACCTAAGTATTACATTCATGAGCTAAAAGTGAAATTCTTAGCCCCTCTTTTTTGGCATTTTTCGACGTTTTAGGACCTACTGATTCTAAAAAAGCAAAAAAAAAACGTATGTCTGTCCGCCGGCCGGAATCGACGAAATCTAGAAAACGGCTGAAGGAATTTGAAAAATTTTGAATTCTAAAAATAGTTACACTCAAGGGAAAGAGCCGAAAGGATGCTGTGTTTGATAACTGCACCGGAAGTGAGTCAAAAAATCGTCATGTGTGTCAAAACAAGAAAATATGCATATTTTTTGCTTAAAAAACGTTTATTTTAAGTGATAATGAGTAGGAACAAAGAATGTGAAGAGATCTGGATGGTCGGGATTGGTATGTGAGATCAAAACTAGATTATTGCATTATAAGTTTGTCAAAAAAAATGTTGTCAAGTGTGTCAAAAGAAAAATTTTTATTTATTTTTTTACCCAATTTTTTGGAAAAAGATAAAATTAATTATTTGTATGATATGAAAATTTATTATTGTTATAGAGAATTATAGCATTATAAGTTTGTCAAAAAATAATGTCAAGTGTGTCAAAAAATGATTTCATTTATTTTTTTAGCCAATTTTTTGGATAAAAAATGTAGCTGTTTTTGTGACGTAAATGCAATTGAAAATGAAATTGGACATGGAAATTTTTGAATTCATTATAGTTTTTGAAATGTTTTTGGAATTTTGAAAAAAGTTTGTATATTTGATTTTGTTATAATTTTTGGAATATTTTTAGAATTTTGGAAAAAGTTTCAATTTTTGATTTTGTAAGAATTTTTAGAATATTTGTAGAATTTTGAAAAATTTTAAATTTTTGATTTTATTATAATTTATGGAATTTTGAAAAAAGTTTCAATTTTTGATTTTGTAATAATTTTTGGAATATTTTTAGAATTTTGAAAAAAGTTTGATTTTATTTAATTTTAACAATATTTTTGGAATTTTGAAAGAAAAATGAATTTGTAATTTTGAAATATTTTCTTGAAACGCTAAATGGAGAGGTTTTTGAGTAGTTTGCTGATTGTATAATCTTTTTACTAAATTGTGTTAATTTATGATCTGTTATAATTTTCCGACAACGTATTGATGTTTCGTGTTAGTTTTGTAATACATATCTAAACAGAGATAAAAAATACATGTACTTTAACAAAAAGTTATGTTTGATATACATCGCTGCCCAAAACTAAAAACCATGGCCTCATAAAAGTTTTTTGCCGAAAACTATATCAAAATCCTTAACCCAGACCGAAGCCTTGATATCTCAGAGCTGTGTGATTTCAGCCCCTCCATATTTTTTTATTAAAATTCCATCTCTTAGCTTTAAAATAAAATAAAACAAAAGCTTCTATCGTTGATAGAAGTTATGAATTTTTGAATATAGGCCGCCAAGCCAAAAATCACGAAATTCTCGAAATTTAGATCGCCTATATTTTCCAAAAAAAATCCTCGAACACCTATATTTTTGTCGCCCCGTAAAAATTTTTTAAGCCAAATCACAAATGCGTGTCGGTCAGATTTTGTTCAAATCTGTTCGATTTGTTAAAGAAAGATATGTTAAATTCAATTTTTTTTTAATTTTAATTTTACATTACTCACCAACATATTCTAAAAAAATTTTTTCTATTTTGCGTCTAAAATAAAGTCATTGCGATACCCAAATGCGTATCGAAATGGCCTTCATTACGATACGCAAAGTTTTGTCTTTCAAGGTTGGTCACATTAGTCATACAAACGTCAGTGAGCATTAAAACGAATAATTATGTAAATAAAATTAATAAGAATATCTAAATTAGGGTTAAATATTTTAATTAATTAAAATAATTAGTAATATGTAATAACAAAATTTCAAATTGACTGTTTTTTAATAAAATACACATTCTTTTAAATTTCAAGACAAAAAATGCAAAATAGAAAAAATAGTATAAAAAACTCGTTTCATAAGACGTTTTATCGCACTTATCCTTTAGAAAACTCGCCGCTGCGCGGGTCGTTTTCTAAACAGATTGCGTACGATAAAATCGTCGATTATGAAACTAGTTTCTTGTTATACTATTAAAAGTCGCGCAGTGTGGAATATTAAACGCGCAGTGCGAAAATTAGTATTGAAAACTCGTCTCGTGCAGTGGAAAATCGAACAATGAGAACCCGCACAGATTACCCGCACAGAACCCGCACAGATTAATGTAATTTGATATAGATTTTCATATGTAATTGATCATATACCAATAAATTGTAAATACTCGTGACCTTTTCATAAAGTCAATGTCTTTTCATTCTCCTAAGCTTAAGCATAAAAATAATATTCATAAATAAGTTTTAGTAAATAATCATTTCAGATAGACGAATGGTTAAAGTTGTCGCCTTGTACACAGAGCTCTGGGCATCGAATCCGAGTTAAGTCCAAAAAAATAACAATAATAGCGTTTTATCTTTAAAAGGACCCCATAAATCTGCTTTTATCATTTGTCAATCATTAACTACACACCCCGTGCATATCCCTGAATTGCAAAAATACTTAATTTTGTTTTCATTTCCATTGGGTAGCATATCGGTAGCATATTGGTACCACAAACATCGCTATGCGACCTCGTCTTGGTGGGACAACACGGTAGCACAATAGTAGCATAACAGTAGAACAACAGCGGTCGCATATTAGGGTACCGGTAGCGGTAGGTTAGGGCATAATTTGGTAGCATAATAACGGTAGCACAACGTTCGAATATCAGTAGCATAAGCCCCAGATTTTTGCGGTGTGCTTGCTGGGTCCTTTGATATATGTTACTTTTATATATAGGGAAATCTCTCTAGTTTTATTTTCCTACAAGCTACTTCTCGCTTACATTTTACTTAAAAAGAAACTATTTATTATATATTTATGAATCATTTTTGTGTTATAATTTTATGTTGTATACTTACTGACTAGTCCATACTTATTAGGTTCTTCACATTAGATTTTTGATTCTCCGATTAAGGAATAAGACTCGCAGATACTGAGTTGCTCGTGATCAAAAGAAAACTAATATATTTATAACCAAATCTAGCAGCTTGCGAGCAAATGTTTTGTTCATAAGATAGGACGGGCTTAAGACAACTATGTATATTATATTTAGGAAGATATAATACTTTCTGCCGTCTTTACAAATACAGATAGATTTAAACATCCGTCAGATATTACTAGTCCATAACTTCGATGAGGACCTTAAGCAATATACACATTACAGTACATAATAATTTTTGCCATTTTATTGGGTATAGTAGGTGGTTATCGGTTGATTAGCAAAGTATGATGCGAATGGATAGAAAAGTTTTATTGATGCTCATGGTTGAAAGTTCATATGTAAAGCCATTAGAAGCTGAAATAAACGTATTTTAAAATTATTAGAACTCTGGCGTCGACTGACTCTAAAAAGAAATAACCTATAAGAATTATTAGATAAATAGTAAACTGAATAGTGAATATACTCACTAAGCGTTGAAAACATAGTGTAGCCAATTATATAAAAATAAAAAATATATTTGTGAGATAAATAATAATTATATTTCTTCATAAACTCAACAATATTTTATTTATATGCAAAAAATTAATATTTTTGATTTCGGAATGATATGTTAAATTAACTTATGATAAAATGTATTCTAATTTTAATTTATAAAGTAAATATAATTTGTTTTTTTAAATAACATATAAAATTAATTAAATTATTAAGTAAATACATTTTTTAATGTTTTTAATACAGTTTTAGTTAGTTTTATTATAAACTAATAATTATAGAAAATAAATTATTGAAATGAAGATTAGCTCTGGCGGGTAACGTTTTACGGGTAATTTTTAATTAATCATTAATTAATTTCATTGAATTGGTTACATTTAATAAAATCATATAGATTGCAAAATTGTCGATTGGTTTATTTGTGAATTTAATCTTTTTAGGTTTAATCTTTTATAATTTTTTCTATAACAATACAACACTTTATTGATATGGAATTTTTATCTTAAGTTTGGTGTTAAGTGAAAGATATGAAAACTAATTATGTGCAATTGATTTTAAAATCACTTTGCTATGTCTCTATTTTAAAACCAACAATATCGAATAAAAACTTAGGAATGTTTTGTATAACAGGAAAAAAGGGTTTTCAGAATGTCATAATTATTAAGTTTCAAATTATTAAGTTACTAAAATAACCGAATTTATTTTATTTTAAATCAACGGGCTGGAATTTAAGAAAACGACTCCAATATTTAGTACCAAATATTAATATTTAGTACCAAATATTAATTACATCAAATGATAATAACTTTTTACAATCCGCCAAACTTAATACCAATTTTTTAATTAAGCAAAAATTAGGTTTTTTATAAATTTAAACATTCAGAAAATTAAAATAAAATTTCATAATACAACAAAATCAATAAATATGTTTACTTTTACCTGAGTATGTTAACAATCCTAAATATTAATTCATTATATAAAAATAGTACAAATATTCAAATTATTCTCGTTTTTCAATTATTTCTTTAAATATATTGCTAAAATTTAATTTACTATTCAAAACAATAATCAGTGCAAACAAATCGTGAGCAACATTTGATGAGCTTCAAACAACTTCTTTGTTTTCTTTATAGACTGTAGTTCAAAATACTTCACACCACCCCCCACCACTTAAGTTTGCACATTCAAATTCTATATTTTGTTCATATAAACAAAAAATGTGATATTAATGGGGTCCGTCGATCAGTCGTATGTCGAAATCCGCTAGTTTTTTGTATTTATATCTTATAGTATTTTTGGATAAAAATTTAGTAAATATCTCACTAAGATCAAAACTTCAGAAATATATAATTTTTATTTACAATTTTATTTGCATTCTTAAAAAGAAAAGTGGGAGTATGGGTGCTTTCTAAACGACGACTTATTTGTGGAGCGTAACGTATTCTAAACTTATTCGAATAAGTATGCTGGCAAGGTGACTAATTTTGTATCTATTTTCCATACAAATCTAATCTGATATGTCAAATATACTTTTTATTTAATTTAGTTAATATCTCTCACTAAATTGATCAAAAGTTTTTATAAACCAGATTTAAACTGACATAATTATAGACATTATTGTCTTAATTGATTTTTTTGACATTTTCAATATGGCGACAAATAAGTAATAACTCTAATAAGTATCAAATAAGTAGTCGTTTGGAAAGCAGCTTATGTAATTTTTGTTTTTTTAATAAAATGTGTTGTGAAGTTGTGTGGTAGGAATTGAAATATGTGTCAAAAGAAACAAATAAAAACATTTTAAGAACTAGGTCCCACAACAACATCCTTTCTAAGGGGGATTGATGGATGCAAATTTATTTTTTTTTTTGCACGAACAAAACAAAAATTGGGTTGTTAATAATCCAGTTAGTGGCATATTCCTTGATAATGTAACGCACTGTATTCCTCAATGATTAAAGCTCAGATATAAAGTTATATAAAGGTCTGTTTCTTCGAGCAAGAAATAACCAGTCATCATCAAGAATGTTCCATAACTAAATTGGGGGTGCTACCGTTAACTCTATAAAGATCATTCGCCCCCCTAAGCTATCACCTTGGCTAGTGATGTCTCACTGCTATTGAAAGTGATATTTCATATCCCACGGTTACTCGCATGTCAATAGCAGGGACTGGAGTACGCGGGGTTGTCAAACCCGTAGATCAAAAATAAAAATAATTTACAAATCAACAAAAACTGATCCCTCCATGCGGTAATAAAATATTATTCAAATTTTGAATATTTTAAAACTTTATTAAATAATAGATTAAACAATCAACAATGGTTGAAGAATAGTAGTTTAATCAATGGGTGTATAATAAAATTCATTAAACACGAATCGATTACAATACTTTATTCTCTGACAAAGAATTGTGTATTATAAAAATAAAAACATTTTCATCAATTAAAACAATAAGTCTTTATTGTTCTAATTGATAAATCAAATTTCTTATTAAAGTAACCCTAATGATAAAAAACGCCCATCTCATACAATCAACCAAGTTCAACTAAACGAAATAAGATAATTTAACTTAAAATTTGATTTTTGAACAAAACTTATCAAAGCCATTGTGATTATAATTTGAAAATAATTTTAATGAAATCAAAACAATTCGACCAATTGGAATCATACCAATTGAATAATGATAATTTTTTTATAGAAAAATTTACATTAGACAATAAGTTAAGTTCATTAGGCTATAGATTAGAAAACAATACAATAATACATACTATTATTATCGAAAAAACATACAAATAAAGCTGATATAATTAAATGGAAGAGAATAAAAAATGTTAGACCAGGCATGTCAAACTCATTTTGGTATACGGACCAAATTTTTCGAAAATTATTTTCTTGGTTTTATGCACGAAAAGTAAATGAGGTTACTGTGAAAGATGCTAACCCGTTACCTTTAATTGAGGGTCTGTTAAGTCGATTGGATCAAACTAGATACATATCCAGTATTGATTTGAAAGATGCATTTTGGCAGATTCCTCTTGAAAAGGCATCTTGGGATAAGACAGCTTTTGTAGTTCCTGGTCGATCGTTGTACCAGTTTACTGTCATGCCTTTTGGACTTTGTAATTCTCCTCAAACTATGTGTAAACTCATGCATAAAGTCATCCCGCATCATTTACACGATCGAGTGTTCGTTTACTTAGATGATCTTTTAGTTGTTTCATCAACAGTTGAAGAGCACATGTCGCTGTTTAATGAGGTTGCAGGACTTTTACGTAACGCTCGTGTAACGATTAATGTAGAAAAGAGCAAATTCTTCCTTAAGGAAACAAAATATCTTGGTTACGTGATCGGTGACGGTTGCATTCGTGTTGACCTATCCAAAGTCAAAGCATTTGTTAACTTTCCCGTCCCAAAAACATCACAGCAAATTCGTCGCTTTTTAGGTATGACTGGTTGGTATCGTCGTTTTATTCCAAAGTATTCTTCTGTAGCAAGTCTATTGTGTGATCTTCTCAAAAAATCGGCTACTACTCGATGGAATGACGATGCACAAAAATCATTTGAAGCCCTTAAATCTTTTCTTGTTACAGCTCCAGTTTTAACCAATCCAGATTTTTCCAAAGAATTTTTCATTCAATTGTGATGCCTTATGCATCTTATGCATCCTATACATCACCTAAGATTAAGACATTCAAAATTATGCGTATGATGATTCTCAAATCTAAAAAGAAACATAGTTCTCAACCTGAAAGACATTCAAAATTAATACATGTTGTAAATTTCATTTCTGATTTGCAAATGAATTATATTTTGATTTAAAATTAAATCAAAATATATAAAATGCAACGTCTAATATTTCATAACAAAGTAGTAATTTCTTTTAAGAAATTGTTATTGTTTGTTAATGAAATTATTATTGTTTGTTAATGAAATAATTTTATTTGTTTACTTTTTTGCTAAATTAATGTTTTTCATAATTTAAATTTAACAACAATT
The DNA here is from genome assembly GCA_963693315.1 of Diogma glabrata. Lineage (NCBI taxonomy): Eukaryota > Metazoa > Arthropoda > Insecta > Diptera > Cylindrotomidae > Diogma > Diogma glabrata. The sequence continues at coordinate 117,556,503 of OY856186.1, forward strand.
GTTACATAATTTATTTGTGACAATAAATTATGTATGTCATTTGAAATTGTTTTGGTGTCATCAAAACAATTAGCAATTTTGTTGTTTTGTTTTGAAATGAAATTTTTTGATGAAAATTATAAGATAAATAGGAAATGTATGATCTGTATGAGAATCGTTATACGGATATAAATTTTGTAAGTATATAAGAAAAATGTTAGTTTTAAGAATGGTAGTAGTAATCCAGTATCGGTATCACGAGCACTTCTTGATACCATAAGATACCAAATGCAGTTGATCATATCTGTGATATGATCACTGTCATAGAAAGTTAATAGAAGAATCATAAAAGAAATCAAGGCCAAAAATCAAGAAAATTAATAAAAGGAATTATAACAGCATTGAAGGGATTTTTCTTTTACCATGATAGAGAATAGAGGTCGAAAGGTAACAAGTGCCTAAGACCTGGAATGACCCTTCCTGGTCATCCTATCTAATCTCTATCAACCAGCATCCCATCAATAATAATCAACTGCAACAAAAACCAAACCAGTTTATGGCGACCTTATTTTGGACGAACCTACGAAGCAGAAAGTATCTGAAGAAAAATATTTGAAGAATTCAACGGAAGCAGCTAGCAGTCATTCAGATAAATAAAGAGCAACATTTAATAAATACTACCGGGAACAGCAATAACATTTATGGAAAAAGAGACTCTGGAGCAACTGTTAAAAGACCCGAAGGCGGGTCCACGACCACTCACCATAGAAGAATATAAGCAGCGACAAAACAAAAAGAAAATAGAACCAGTACGAAAAGAAGTGGAACCCGCAAAGAAGAGCATACGTAGAGGTGTAGAAGCTGAGATTAGGAGGGATATAGCCGAAGCTTACAGGCTATTACAGATAACCAAAGGAGCTGAGCGGTCAACATTCATAGATAGAATTAGAGATTTAAAGAAAAAGAAGAAGAATATTAGAGCCTTCAAGAAAAAATGCAAAGCAGTATCCAAGAAGGAGATGAAGTAGTTATATGGGATAGAAGTTGGATTGAAGCAAAGGCTTGGAGAGATGAAGAAGAGGTTAAATGCAATCCAGGGTGTTATGGCTGGATATTTAGAATAAGAGAGATTTTTAAATTATAATATAGTATTACGTACCAAGAGGTTTTTTTCGTTAGATAAGATATTTTTATAGAGATACATATTATAAGATATTATTATTATTAAAGGAAAAATAAATTAATTAGATGAAATAGATGAGAAAATATAGAATAAATTTTAAGAAGATATTATTATTAGTAAGAATTTTTAAGAGTATATGTTAAATAAAGCTTTTGAAAGATATTATGAGTATACCTTTTATGATTTTGTATAATTTTGAGTTTGATAGATGGAAACCCTCAACCGTGCCGAGAGCATAATAAAAGAGATTCTTGCGTTTAAATTAGATTTAGAGAGAGAAGTTCATATACAGAAAAAGATACAAAGCTTTTCGGAGAGACTTGAGATCTTACGCGAAAATTTTAATACATTATCAAAAACTTTGATACTAGAATTAGCGAAGATTTTGATAAAACTAAAAAACGATTTTCGACAGCTTACAAGACTGTTAAGAAATTACATAGTGATCATTTGACCGAAGTTAAAACGGACGTAAAAGGAAACATGGCGAATTTCGACATTGTAGCTACATACAAACTGATTCCGCAGTTTGATGGAAATAATTCAGAAGTTGAAAACTTTCTAAATCTCATTAGATTCTTGCATGATACTCTGAAAGATCAGAACGAGAAATCGAAATTAATTGATTTCATTTTTCAGACGAAATTATCAGAGAAAGCGAAGATTTCGTTGGCTTCTAGTAAGAAACCAAGTACTTTTGGCGAATTTTCGACTTTATTCAGAGAAATCTTTAGAAGTCGTGTAACATCCGCAAAAATTCATGCTGAATTAGCCCATGTTAGACAAGCGAACTTGTCTGCTGACCAATATGGTCATAAAAGTGAAACGTTAATCGCGAAGCTTAATGTAGTACAGATTCTAGAAAAAGGAGAATCAAATAGGGAACTGATTTCCGATCTGAATAACCAGATTGGTTTGAACATATTCAAGTCGGGACTGAATGAACCACTTAGGACAACAGTGAACGCATCACGTCCTAATAATTTAAAAGATGCAATAGAGTTAGCACGCGAAGTTGATGGTCAGAGCAAAGCACAGGTACTGAATTATGGAACAAAATTCCATAACAATGGCTTTAAAAAGAACGGTTTTCATTCAAATGTGTATAATAATAATAATAGAAATAGGGATTTGAACCCAAATAACAAAAGGTATAATCATAACAATAATTATGGATCTAGTAATTACCGAAATAATAATAATAATAATAACTACAGAAGTTACTTATAGTTTTTTTAATAGAAATGGTAATAGGTACAATAATAATAATAATAATAATAATAATAATAATAATGGTAACAGAAGAGTAAATATAATGAGCTCGGGAAACGACAAGCGAGTCTCCAAAGGAGTGGATTCGAGAGACTTAAAGAATCAAGATTTGTAAAATTTAATAATGTTTTTGATAGAAAACCACTCAGAATTTGTAACTTAGATAATAATAAATCAATGAAATCAAATTAAATCAAATCAAATCAATCAAATAATAATAATAATAAATCAAATTTTATTTTTTAGCAATTATAGCAAATAACGAAAGGGAAGATAACATTTTTGATCGATACAGGAGCGGACATCTCGCTCATAAAAGAGAATTTAATAAACGAAGATATAAGATTGATAGATAAACAGTGTAAAATAATGGATGTAACTAAAGAGGAGTCATACACGTTAGGTATGACAGAAGTGAGGTTAGATTTTGATGATGAGATGATAGTACAAGAATTTCATGTGGTAAATGAAGAGTTTCCTATTGGAACAGATGGCATACTTGGAAGAGATTTTCTACAGAATAATTTATGTAAAATTGACTACGAAACGTTTACATTATCAGTTTACGTTAATGGAAGTGAAATTTTAGTGCCGATGAGAACAAAACTACCTGAGAATAATAAGTTTACGATACCAGCACGTACTCAAATAATAAAAGCAATCAACTTGAACGTGGCTGAGGACAGTGTCATACTGAATGAAGATTTGCAGGAAGGTGTGTTTGTTGCTAATTCTTTGGTATCATCAAGAGGAATTACGCATGTGAAGATAATAAATACATTGGATAAAGACGTAGTAGCAGAAAATTTTTCACCTGAGATAGCACCACTACGTGACTATCATATAATAAATAAAATCAGCAACAGAAGCGAGACTACTAAGGAGGAAAGATATGAGAAATTATTAGAAGAACTGAAGATCGACAATTTAGATGATACAGCTAAGGATTCAATTTTAAAAATCTGCAAGCAATATGCAGACATATTTCATCTGACAGGGGACAAACTAACAACGAACAATTTTTACAAACAAACCATAACAACGGTAGATAAAAATCCAGTTTACATAAAGAATTATAGACTACCGCAATCTCAAGTAGAGGAAATCAACAAACAAGTAGATGAGTTGATTAAAGATAACATAGTGGAGCAGTCAGTCAGTCCATTTAACTCACCATTGCTCATTGTGCCAAAACAGGGGAACACATTAGATAGGAAGTGGCGTTTGGTGGTTGATTTCAGGCAGTTAAATAAAAAGATAATGGATGATAAATTTCCTTTAACAAGATTAGACGATATATTAGATAATCTTGGAAGAGCGAAATATTTTTCGACTTTGGATCTAACAAGTTCTTTCCATCAGATAGAATTGGAGAAGGAATCGAGACCGTTAACAGCTTTCTCGACGAACAAGGGACATTTTCAGTTTAAAACTTTACCTTTTGGATTAAAAATTTCAACAAATAGCTTTCAACGGATGTTATCTATAGCTCTAGCTGGTCTAGAAGCTGAAGCATTTTTATATGTGGATGACATTATAATTTTTGGATGCAGTATAAAACATCATAATACAAATTTGGTTAAAACTTTTGAAAGACTACGAAGATACAATTTGAAACTGAACCCGAGAAAATGTAATTTCCTGAAGACAGAGGTAACTTACCTAGGACATCAGATAACTAGTGAAGGAGTGAGAACGGATCCCAAAAAATATGAAGTAATCAAGAATTATCCTGTTCCAACGAGTGCTGACGCAACAAAAAGGTTTACAGCATTCTGTAATTATTACAGAAGGTTTATTCCTAATTTTGCAGAGGTTGCAAAACCCCTAAATAGTTTAAGTAAAAAAGATGTAACATTCAATTGGACTACAGAATGCGAGGAAGCGTTCAAATTATTGAAAGATAAACTAATGAATCCACCGATTTTAAGATATCCAAATTTCGAGGAGAAATTTATAATAACGACAGATGCATCAAATTATGCACTGGGAGCTGTATTGTCACAAGGAGAAATAGGGAAAGACCTACCGATTTCGTATGCGAGCAGATCACTAAATAAGCACGAAATAAATAAACCTATAATCGAGAAAGAATTACTGAGTATACACTGGGCAATAAATTTTTTTAGACCATATGTTTATGGGAGAAAGTTTGTAGTAGTCACAGACCACAGACCACTTGTGAGTCTATTTACACATAAAGATCCATCATCAAAACTAACGAGGATCAGATTAGATTTGTCTGATTACAACTTTGAAATTATATATAAGCAAGGGAAGATGAACACGAATGCGGACGCATTGTCAAGGATAGATATAAATTCAGAAACGCTAAAAGCAATGATACCAACTTCCAGTATAAATGCCGTAACGACGAGAGTTATGAAAAAGAAAGAGGATAACGTTGAGGAAGACATCACAGATGTGAAGACGGAGTGCACGCTGTATTCATGGAACTGTACCTCAATATCAGAAATAAGGAATATAAGAAAGTTATCATTTGAAAACAAAAACTCACGTGAGAAGATTAAGGAAAAATGCATTGATTATAAAGAAAATGAAGATAGTTTGCGAATAATAGAATTGAGTAGTAAAATGAAAAAAGGAATTCTAGTAGTGTACAGTGAAGATTCACGCATTGCCCTAGGGAATGCATTGAAGAAGCTCATACTGACTATGAAAAGAGAAAATATAAATTATCTAGCGCTAGAGGTAAATGATGAAATATTCAAACACGTAGATGTTACTGAATTTAAAGAAATATTTAATAAGCTGCAGCACAAATTGAATAAAGAAGAAAATAAGCAAACTGAATTGAAGATTTTAATATATGAAGCTCCACAAAGGATTTTAGATAAAGGCAGAATGGAAGAATTAATAAAGTTATATCATGATACACCACACACTGGCGGACACTCAGGTGTCAAACGAACGATAAATAAACTTAAGCAGAAGTATGTTTGGAAAAACATAAGCAAAATGATCAAATGTTATGTTAGGAATTGTGAGTTATGTTCTAGAAATAAGCAAATTAGAAATACTAAAGAGAGATTAACCATAACTGATACTCCTACATCAAGTTTCGAAACGATTTCGATGGACACAGTTGGTCCATTACGGTTAACAAATAATAATAGGTATATTCTCACCATTTAGTGTGATTTGACTAAATACATTGAAGCAATACCTATTGAGAATAAAGAGGCAAAAACCATAGCCAAAGCGTTAACTGAGCGATTCATTTTGAAGTTCGGAAACTTTAAGACTTTAAAAACGGACTTGGGGACAGAATTTGTTAATGAAATTATGAAAAATGTTTGTGCATTCTTTAAAATATCCCATGTAACTTCGACACCGTATCATCATGAAACACTTGGTTCTATCGAAAGAAATCATCGAGTGTTGAATGAATATTTACTGTCGTTTACGAATGATTATAATTGGGAAGAATGGATACCATATTTTGTTTTTCGCTTCTAAAGCAGAAGTTGGAAGTGTGCTCTTCCAGCGTTCGGCTGAAAATATTGAACATCCAATCGCATTCATTTCCCATAAGCTTAACAAAGCACAGCGAAATTACAGCATCACCGAACTAGAGTGCTTAGCTGCCGTAATGTCTGTCAAAAAGTTTCGTCCATATATCGAAGGGTATCGGTTCACTATTATCACCGATCGCGCCAGCCTTCTTAAGTGGCTTATGAATCAAAAGGATTTATCCGGTGGTTTAGCTCGGTGGAGTTTAAAGCTCCAAGGCTTAGATTTTAAAATCGAATATCGCAAAGGAAGTGATAATATTGTCCCTGATACACTCTCGAGAGTTTTCATTGATTCCATCACACCCCCCGAAGGAGACCGTTCTATCATTACATGTTGATTTGGATTCTGAGGCATTTAATAGTGATGACCTATCTATTACTTATTAATAAGGTACAAAATACAAAAGAAAATATCAATATGTGTGTACGAGATGGTAAAGTTTTCTTCTGCCCAATTCCCACGGAATTAAACACTGATATCTCTTCTTGGAAATTATTTGTACCTTCGTCTTTAATCCCAGAGCTTCTCCTTTAAGCCCATAATTCACCCAAATCAGCACATCTTGGAGTAGCAAAGACATTGAACATTTTACAACGAAATTTTTACTGGCCCAAGATGGCTTATGATGTTAAGACCTACATTGGTTCATGCGATACGTGTAAGATGAATAAACATGTGAACTTTATTACGAGACCTGAAATGGGATCATTTGTCGAAGTCGAAAGACAACATGGCAACATATCTATGTCGATTTTCTCGGAACTTACCCGCGATCCAAACTTGGTAACAAATATATCCTAATTGTCCTAGATAAGTTCAGTCGATTTGTCATGCTTGAACCACTTAAATGCGCCACTGCTGTGAAGCTAACTCAGTACTTGGAACATCAAATTTTCTCTATGTTTGGTGTTCCCGAAACATTGTTTTCCGACAACGGTTGTCAGTTTGAGTTCAACCTTCTTCGAGCTCTACTCCAACGTTATGGTGTTCATCATATTTTTACACCCAAATACTCTTCACAAGCAAACGCTTCAGAACGAGTTAACAGATCTATAATTGCAGCTATCCGAGCTTATGTGGCCGATGATAAAAATGAGTGGGACATTTATGTGGGACAACACATTTATGAAATTGCTTCCGTATTAAGGAATGCAATACATTCGTCAACCTGTTTTTCTCCTCATTACTTGGTATTTGGTTAACACATGATCTTGCATGGAACTAGTTTCAAGCTACTACGTGACCTCGATTTGTTAAATGAAAGTGATATAACAGTAACATCACCACACAACCGTCTAAGCATAGCAAGACAATTGGTGCTTAAACATCTGAGATCTGCACACCTTAGGAACGAAAACCAGTACAATCTGCGAAGTCGACCTCGCGATTTTAAACCCGGTCAGGAAGTTTTCGTTCGAAATTTTATTCAAAGTGACGCTTCCAAACATTTCAATGCCAAACTGGCGAATAAATTCATTAAAGCTAGAATTCTTTCCAAAGAGGGTAATGTTGGATATAAGATCTGCAACCCACAAGGGAAATATATTGCTATCACACCAAAGACATTCGCTAATTTTATCCTCCCTAGGAAGACCTCACATGTATTCTGTATTATTCAAAGCCTGGCTTGAGATCTCTTATCTTTCGGGTCATATGGGTCGTCTCCACGATTGTAACGTTATCAACGTTCCTTAATTCTCACATCAAGAAAATTTCATCCATTTAAATTTATTAACATTTTAAGTTGACGATCACAATTCCAAATTTTTAACTTTTCATTCCTATACGCAAAAACTGTGATGTCAAATTCTATCTTAAACATTTTTAATAATAATTTTGATCTATTTTAATTTTGTGTTAGTTAGTTTTTGTACCTCGGTTAGGTACTAAGAAAATTTTGTTTGGTTTGTTAAGTTAATTTGAAGTTACAGTTTTTGTCTTGTTTGTTAAGTTAAATTAAATATTCAAAATTATTAAAAAATTTGTTGGTTGAATCTACGAATAATTTTTTAAATAAATTAAATATCTCTAAATTAAATTATTATCGTGTTATCGAGATTAAATATCTATCGTGTGTTAATTTTATGTCGTTTTCTTTTTGCCACAGAAAAAAGTGATTTTTTTTTCATAAAAAGAATATTTTACAAAAATTGATCTAGTGGTCAAAGGTGTTTGCAAAGTGTCATTTAATGTTTTGTAATTAATAATATTTAATTAAATAATCTTTATTAATTTTTAATTTAAAACACGATTCAAACAAAACAGTTATTTAAAAACAACTATTTCACTTTAAAAGAAATAATATTAAAATTGACATAATTAACAATTCTTGTTAATGAATATAGGTATCAATCATCAATCCATAATATAATAGCCGTGAGTCTATCCTTCTATACGAGCGTAACGGTAATGACATAGTACATTTTTTATTGTTTTTGTTTCATGTTTCATTTTTTTTTAAATGTAACCAAAAAGGTTGCGTTAAACGTTTGGACATACTTCTATCAGGAGTCTTCTATCAAAAAAATCAATTTGCAGCTTATCTTGATAGAAGACTCCTGATAGAAGACAAAAAAAGAATATAAAATAAAAAAATTAAACGATTAAAAAAAAAAACGAAACAACAAACGAAAATCGAAATAAGAAAAAGAAATTTAAATAAATTTATGCTTCACAATGATATAAAGTTGTTATAATGTCTTGGATACGCGATATATAAACACATTCATAAAAACTGGGGCGTTATGAGAGGGCATTATGAATTCATAACGCCCACTATTAAGACGCTAAAAAACTAAATAAAATTATTTTTACCGTAGTTTTGTCTACAAAACGTAAATAGATCTTATTCAATTTAAGCTAGTAAAAGATTTTTACATTTGTTTAAAAATGTTTAGCAACATTTTAGTTGTTAAATGTTCATAAAGTTTTCCAAAACTATCAAATTATTTTAAACGTCATACAATGTTTTTGTCATACGCTACAAAATTTAGGAGAATTTGTTTGCATAGCAACGTACAAACAACAAATATTTATTTTAAACTTCAAAATAGTTATTTTCTTGGCATACTATGATACAGTTGTATTTTTTTGCATATCAATATAGACTAACAAATTAAATTCTTTCTTAGTTTTTAGCTTATTAAGTGAAACATAAAATCTTGTATGCACCACTGGCGTTACTGGGTATTACGCCCATCAAGCGACATCCATCCCTCGGGCCAGAGGCCCTCGGGCTAGATTACGTCGCTTTCCGGGCGCAATAACCTACATAACGCCCTAGGTACATAAATAGCTATTTATTTTCAATATAGTATATGTTTTGTTTGCGGAGCTTATAGACGTATTATTTTGGATTTAATTTATTTTTTTATTTTCTTTTTTTTTATTTTTTTTATTTATATCAAAGTTCAGTATAGTGACGTAAAGAATAATATATTAGTTTGAAAGGGATAAAATAAAATGACTTATTCAAATACAAGAATGCATGGTTGTATGTATGTATGGAAGTATGTACATATGTATGTATGTATTTTTTTTTTTTTTTTTTAATAAAATGTGTTGTGTAATAGGGTTTAGAATATGTGTCACAACAACACATAAATACCTTTTAAGACCTAGGTCTAGACCTGGGTCCCACAACAACTGGCGTTCTGAGGTGTAGATTAACGCTTTTTTTAAACATCTGTGGGTTGAAGCCACCTGAGACTAAGTGTTCCGGCAAACTATTCCATTTGTACGCAGTTCGGACAAAGAAGTCTCTCTGCGATCTGCCAGTATGACAGCGCGGGATCTTTACCGTTTCACTGGTTGCGGCAGCCGATTGCCGAGTGGAACGGGGGTAAGAATAAGTTTGAGGCATGATGCCGCTGATTTCATCTGAGCACTGCTGATGACGATATTTGTAAAAAACAACGAGGTCAGCAACAGTGCGACGATGTTGTAGGGAATCAAGTTTTGATGTCAAAGTTCGATCACCTACAATTCGTATAGCTCGCTTTTGAGCAGAGTCCAAGAGGGCCAAGATGGAAACAGAGGCAGCACCCCAAACTTGACAGCAGTACTCCATACAGGGACGAATATAGGACTTATAAACATGGAGCAATTGGTATGGAGTGAAAAATTTTTTGCATCTATTTAGGAGGCCGAGTTTTTTAGACGCGCTTTTTGCCATCGCCATTACATGATCGTTCCAGAGTAGGTCATTTGAAACTGTGACACCCAATAAACGAATGTTTTTACATTCACCTATTGGTTCATCATGTATGTATGTATGTATGTATGTATTTATGTATGTATGTATGTACATATGTATGTATGTATATATGTATGTATGTATGTATGTATGTAATTATGTATGTATCACTTGAATTTTGCAATTCGAATTAACTTTTCATTTTCTCTAAAATTCCTTTAGAAAATTTTTTGTGTTTCGTGCCATAATGACTTTACACTCGTGACTTAGGATGTTGATTAGAATGTTGACTTAAGTGTTGACGAAATATTCTCTTATCCTACGAATTCATACAATATTTAGAAATTTAGAAATTTAATACAACAAATCCCAAAGAAATGCAATTTCCAATATGTAATCATAGATGAAAGATTCAACTTAAGTAAATATGAAAAATGATGAAGTTTCAATTTAGAAATTATCTGAACATGAAAATTAAAATATGGTACGTTATCGCCGCTGTGGCTAAGTTGTGTAAGACACACGGGATTTGAACATACGTCTCTGATGAATGTAAGTTCGAATCCTGGCACGAAACACAATAAATTTTTTTAAAGGAATTTTAGAGAAAATGAAAAGTTATTTCGAATTGCAAAATTCAAGTGATTTCCAATATGGTACTTAAGCTTAATTGTTCACAAAAATCCCTTCCAAATAAAAATTATTCCTTTTTATTCATAAAAATTCCATTTACGGCATTTAAATTTTTCGATAGTGTAGTCTTTCAGCCATTTCGTTCAAATTTATTATTTATATCATTTCGATATTAATAAGAAAATTAATTATTTATATGACAGATAGTTTGTTTTCCATAATTATTTTTGCATAATTTCATTTTCTGTAAATAAACTAAAGAAAAACAAAAGCTGCTATTTCATTATTTTCTTAATACAAATCATTATTTCCAGCCATCAGATCGTATAAAAATTTATAGTATGTACACTTCACGATGATTTTTTTGTAGAATTATAGTTAAGCAGCAGGTGCACACAGAATAGATTAGAAGAGGTTAGATTATGATGGATAGTACTTACTAATTGTGTCAAAGCCAGATGAAAAGGCAAACAGTGTATTGGCGTGCGGGGAAAGTGGGGGGGGGGGCGCAGCCCGCGGGATACCCCCTAGTATAATATAAACAAAAATTATTTCTAAATACATTTGTCAGTATACATTAATTGAATAAGATGTTGTAATGACCCGTTATCCTAAATTTTACCAAAATTCACAATCTCTTAACTAAATCGTCAAGAGTGAATAAACTTAGTCGTTTAGTGCTGTTTATTTAATATTTCGAAATAGAAATATTAATTAAATAGCAACATTACGATTGTTCAGCAATTCTGCAAAATCGCATAATTGTTGTACAATGTAAATGTAAATGAACGATGGGTTTTTCACCTTTGATTGTTTTGTAGGGGAATTGATTAATACTTTAATTTGATTTGATTGGCTTAACGATTTTTAAAACATATAAATAAATAACGGTTCATTACGCTCCCTTCCAAAAATATAACAAATGTAGATTTTATAGATTATTTTTGTAGATTGATTATGATATGATTTTTAAAAAAGAGTTGTGTTGAGTTGTGAAAAAAGTACGGCAGAGAGTACAGGTGAATTTTGATACTAAATTTATATAATAATTGTAATAGCAAAAATAATTACCAACAAAAATAAAATAAATAAAATTTAAAAGTGAAAACAATTTAATATACTAAATACTGTGTTTTTCTTCAGTAAATGTTTCAAGTGCTATAGTTAATAGAACAGTTCGTTTAATTAAATTTGTTTGTGGACTCCTACAGTAGTTAGGTACCACATTTGGCGCAGCCGGAAACAGCCACGACTGGCTTGTTTGTTTAAATAAAAAAAAAATCAGTGCAAAAACATTAAAAAAAAATCAGTGAAAAGTAAAAACAGTGAAATTTATTTGTTTTAAACATTGTCAGGCACAAAGTGAACAAGAAAGTGAATTCTTTTTCCATAAATTAATATGCAGTTCAAATACAAAATATACACAACATTAGTAGTACAATAGCCAATCGGTTACATCCAAAATCGAAACTTAAACGAATAACATAACTTAAGTACGTAACATAACGAAATATATAACTTAAGTACAATATTTGGCTAAAAGTATTATCTACAACAATATTTGAACGGCTTTGATAAAAGCAAGAAACGGCCAAACGGCTTTGATAAAAACAACAAACATCCAAACGGGCATGATCAGAACTCCACCACCAGAGGAAGTTTTCAAACCATCACACCAAATAGCAACACCTGAGGTAGCTGTAAATCCAACAGGAAACAACAAATCGTGTCAACAATCAAAACTAGGTCGCAATTAAAGAGTGAGTTTTCTTTTAATCCTAATACTAATATTAATAATAAAATTTGTAAATTAGAAACTAACACAATGAATGACAGTTTTTTAATTATAACTAAATATTTGGAAGCAATTCCTGAAATTTCAAAAGAATTTAAAGATCGTGTTGAGGTGGATTGTTTCCTTGACTCTTGTCAAGCGGCGTTAGCTAGCTAATTTAACACCCGAGTTACAGAAAGATTTTTTATTACGAATATCATCACGGGTAAAAAAGGGTGGAGACGCTTTCAGACGTCTCCGAGAATGTAAATTAAAATCGTTCGCGGAATTGAAAGGGGCAGTCGAAAAAATATTTTTACCGTCAAAAACTACTTCGGAAGTAACCGAACCAATTAACACTTGCGTACAGTATACAACTGAAACCATCAGTGAGTTCTCAGAGAGACTTCAGGAATTAGCGGCTGAAGCAGTGTCTGTGATTAGATCAGCTTACCCTGGAGAAGACACCAAAGTTTCGGAGACAGAAATCAAAAAACAAAGCATACGTTCCTTTAAGCTAGGTATTAGAAATCCCTCGGTACAAGACGGGTTGCGTTTGGTTACTAACAAAACTATTTCAGAATTGACGGACTTAGCTTTAAATTTAGAAGATTTTGAAAGGCACAAAAGAACAAACCAGAGTTGTCAGACTACCCCTTCACTCGAACTTCTGAACAACCTTCTCAGAGTAGAACCTTCATTTCAACCAGTACTAAATTTGTTAGAAATGCTCTCCAAAAATAACAATAATACTCCAAATCCCATCCCAACAAAAGTGGAATCATCGCAAGACAACAATTTAATGGAAAAAATGGTACAACAGTTGGAAAAACTGAATACATCCCTTACGAACAAATGTACATACTGCAAACGCGACGAGTATACAATAGCAGAGTGCAGGACGAAATTGAGGAATCAGTATTGCAATAGTTGTCGAAGAACTGGTCATACAATTCAAAATTGCCGTAGGAACAAATTTCAAGAAATAGCTACCGAAACTCCAACAATGATCCGAACAGAAATCAAGTTTCAAATCACTATCAGAACCATCAAAATTTTTCTTACCGTGATGAAAGGAATCCGCACAAAAGGCGAAAAGAAAGGCACAAAAGAACAAACCAGAGTTGTCAGACTAACCCTTCACTCGAACTTCTGAACAACCTTCTCAGAGTAGAACCTTCATCTCAACCAGTACTAAATTTGTTAGAAATGCTCTCCAAAAATAACAATAATACTCCAAATCCCATCCCAACAAAAGTGGAATCATCGCAAGACAACAATTTAATGGAAAAATGGTACAACAGTTGGAAAAACTGAATACATCCCTTACGAACAAATGTACATACTGCAAACGCGACGGGCATACAATAGCAGAGTGCAGGACGAAATTGAGGAATCAGTATTGCAATAGTTGTCGAAGAACTGGTCATACAATTCAAAATTGCCGTAGGAACAAATTTCAAGAAATAGCTACCGAAACTCCAACAATGATCCGAACATAAATCAAGTTTCAAATCACTATCAGAACCATCAAAATTTTTCTTACCGTGATGACAGGAATCCGCAGTTTAGAAGACAGGGTGAACCTCAGAACATGGCACCGATAAATAGAAATCAGCCGACTAGTAGTTATAACGTTAGACTAATGGAAGCTTATCCAATCTCATCAGAATTGGCAGACAATTTTTCGGGAAACTCCCCTGGCAAGACCAGCGACCAACAGGTTGGAGCCAACCAAGACAATGCTTAGGGTACAATCAAATAAATCAACCAAATAAAATAAGTCCAGAAAACCCACACCTAAACTTACAAAGCACCAATCAAATTGTTTCTCCGACAGTAGACGTTTATTTAAACATTTCAAACAAACCACTAACACGAATGTTAATTGATACAAGGGCAGAGATTTCTTTAATTAAACTTAGTATTTTAAACGACTCCGCCAGGATTAATTACGCTGACAAAATTTTATTTAGAGGTATTAACAGTACGATAAAAGAAACAATTGGTAGCATTTACACAACTATAGATAATGATCCAAATTCTGTACAAAAATTTCAAGTAGTCCACGACGATACAAATATAATAACAGACGGAATGCTGGGTCTGGATTTCTTAATTAACAAAACTGATATTAGCTTCGTAAACAATTATCTAAAAATTCACACACAAACCGCTGAAAAACAGATATCATTTGGAAGTTACTATCAAAAACACGAAAACAATAAAGAAAATGGTACAACGACGATGCCGGGAGCGACCCCGAATAAAGGTCAATCGTTGGAATTTACGATTAAAGGTCCCAGTACTCCTAGTTTAAACCAAGAGGAACAGTAAATACATACTAAGTGTCGAACCATTCGTAATGGGGACACCAAAGATAATATCATACATCAATCATATATGGAGATCCGACCAAAAATAGCAAATAGAAGAATAATATCCGATAAACAAGATTTCACTGAACAAACACTAGACAGCATAAACCGAGAAAACGCGTACGAAAACGAAAAAGGAAATGATACAACTATGCCGGGAGCGACCCCAAATAAAGGTCAATCGTTGGAAGCAACGGTTAAAGGTCCCAACATTCCTAGTTTAATCTAAGAGGAAAAATGTCGAGTCATTCGTAATGGGGACATGAAGGAAAATATCAAACATCAATCACATATTGAGATTCAAACCGAAGAAGAAAATAAAAGAGCAATATCCGAAACACAAGATTTTACTGAACAAAAAATACACAGCAGAAACAGAGAGAAAACCACAGAAATTCTAGAAACAAGTAATGAAGTAGAAACAAAAGAATTAACCAATAACTCAGATGTGATAAATAAATTTGAAGAGTATTACCTAGTAAACGATGATGAAAAAACGTTTCAACAGGACATGCAGATTAACTTAGTAGGCAAAGTTAACATCAATAGAAACACTATTCCAGCCAGATCAACCAGACTAGTTGAAATGATTTTAGTTAAGAAAGTAGCAGAAGAAGGGCAGAACGTTTTATGCGAGAAAACCGAAGTCGAACCAGGTGTATACACAGGTAATACGCTAACGAAAATTAAAGATAATAGAATAATTCTTCCGATAATCAATACAAAAACTGAAAATGTAGGGCTGAAGAATTTCTCACCAAAATATAAGCCAATAAATATGGAAGAATTTGTTAAAGTGAATATAGGTTCAAGAGAAGAAATAGAGAGTAAGGGAGGAGCACCCGACAAAATCAGATTAGATAAGGTATTGGAACTTCTAGATTCAGAGCGATATACCAACCTATCTGAAGAGGACAGAATTGACACAATAGAAATGATCAAGGAAAATGCGGATATATTCCATCTTGAAGGGGAAAAACTAACATACACCAACGAAATCAATCATAAAATAGAGGTCAAGCCAGGGACAATGCCAATCAATCAAAAGAACTACAGATTACCAGAAGTGCATAGGCAAGAGATTCATAGACAAATACAGGATTTGCTTGAAAACGACATAATCGCACCCAGCCGCAGTCCGTGGAATTCGCCAGTGCTCCTTGTGCCAAAACGAAGCGAGACCCAAGCGAAGTTCGGAATGGTTGTCGATTTTAGGAATCTCAACCAAAACACCATTGGAGACGTGTTTCCTTTACCCAGAATAGAGGAGATTTCGGATTAACTGGGGAATGCCCGATACTTTTCTACGCTCGATTTAGCGAGTGGTTACCACCAAATTGCCATAAATCCAAACGACAGGGAAAAAAACTGCGTTCAGTAGCAACACAGGTCATTTCGAATTTAAACGTATGCCGTTTGGTCTTTCAAACGCGTCTGCCACCTTCCAAAGGTTGATGAACCACGCATTGACAGGATTGAATGGACTTATTTGCTTTGTTTATATAGACGATATAATAGTCTACGGTAGGGATGTAAAGGATCATAACAAAAAATTACGACAAGTTTTCAGTCGAATCAGAGAAGCTAATCTAAAGCTCCAACCGGAAAAAACGAAACTACTGAGAGAAGAGGTAAGTTACTTAGGACATATTTGCGGTCAAGATGGCGTAAAACCCGATCCGAGCAGGACAGATATAATAAAAAATTATCCTCAACCAAGAACGTTGCGGCAGGCTCAGTCATTCTTAGGTTTCGTGAGCTACTACCGGAAGTTCATTCCAAAACTAGCCGAATGGGCCCTTCCTATCAACAAACTCTTGAGAAATGCAAAAAAGGGAGCAATAAAATGGACGGAAAGCTGTCAAAAATCATTTAATAAAATAAAAGAAAATTTAATTGCACCACCTTTGCTCATCTACCCTGATTTTTTAAAACAATTTTTTCTAACCACTGACGCAAGTAAGGAGGCCTTAGGAGCAGTGCTTTCACAAGGAACACCAGGGGAAGATAAACCAGTTTTCTATGCTAGCCGTTGTTTAAACAATGCCGAAAAGAACTATTCCACGATTGAGAGAGAGTTACTAGCTATTATATGGGCGGTCAAAAAATTCAGGTGTTACCTCTATGGCAGACACTTCACCGTTTTTACCGATCACAAAACGTTAAAGGGAATGCTCAAACTTAAGGACCCGTCATCACGTCTATTAAGGTTACAGCTAAAATTATTTGACTACGATTACACCGTAGAATACAAACCGGGAAAATCTAATGTTATAGCAGATGGTCTTAGTAGAATACCACCGAATTCTCTGAATGAATATAACCAGGAAAAACATGATGCGACCCTTCGAGTGGTCACACGTAACCAAGCAAAGATTTCTAATCGGAACGACGAAGCAACCACACCACCCGCAATCTCTCTAGAACCTCCCACGCTAAATTCAGAGTACAATCCAAGTCAAAGAGATACCATCCATGACCTAGACAAAGTTATACAGAACATCGAATTTCCTGCATCTAAATATGAGGAAGATATTCAAGACAAGGCCGAAAAACACAAGGAACCCGAAAATGTCATAACACTAAAAACAGAAGACGAAATCAAGAAAGTCTTGCGTGATCTACATGATCACCCATTAGGAGGACATTTAGGAATAAAAAAAAAACACTAATTAGAGCGAAACGACAATTTCACTGGTAAGGGATGAAAACGGATATTGTAAACTACATAGGAAAATGCAAGTTATGTCAAGAAATAAAATCCACCAAACTAACAAAAATGCCAATGGTAGTATCTGAAAATGCGGAGAAACCATTCGACAAGGTATACCTCGATATTGTGGGTCCGTTGGAAGTCACACCTCGCGGAAACAAGTACATTCTAACCTTCCAGGACGACCTTAGTCGTTTCTTCGATTGCTACCCCATGCAGAGCATAGATGCAAACACCGTCGCCAGAACTTTTTTTGATGAAATTATTTCCCGTTATCGTATTCATAAGACCCTAATAACGGACCAAGGGACGAATTTTACATCAGATATCTTTAAAAAAGTAAGCAAATTTCTTGGAATAAAAAAAATGGAAACGACAGCCTACCATCCGCAGGCCAACGGGATTCTAGAACGAAGTCACAGACCATTAAAAGACTATCTAAAATGTTTTTGCAACAAAATGTTGGACTGGGACCAACATTTACGACAAGCCGTATTCGTGAGAAATAATACGATAAACTCCTCCACGAAATTAACACCTATGGACATACTTTTTGGGTTTACAGCCGACTTACCATCGAGTATAACACGAGCGCCTCTTCCTGTCTACACAACTGACAACTACTACTTTGAACTACAGAACAAGCTTAGACGAACGTATCAGATTGCTAAGGAGATGTTAATGGCTTTTACTTGAAGTAAAAGATGAAAAAATAATGTTACAATAAATTAAGTGTAAAGAAAATTATTGTTGTGACAAAAATACAATAATTCAAAAATATAAAAATACAAATTAAATCTATTTGATTGAACTGGGGTGTTTATGATCCATGTGATCATAATCACAATTTTTGGCAGAGAAGCGATTGGCAGAGAAGACTTACAGGACTGGAATAATAAGGTAATCGTTTTATTGATTTTATTTATATGTTTAAGTTCTTGTTTAAAAATGAAATAAATTAACTAACGTTATGGAGGAGAATATAACATCAGTGTCCTTTGGTTGAATAAAGTTGAATTATGTTTGGTTTGTAATCCTTTGACGGGAATACAAGATTTTGTTATGCTTTGACAATCATACTCACTCCCATCCTCTAGGTTCTACTCGGCCTTAGATACCCGTCGTCAGAGCCAATGACAAAATACAAAATTTTTGTTAAAAGCCGACTTCTAGGCAACTAGAAGCAGTATTTTACACCGTTCTTCTCACACGGACAACTGTATGTGGCTGGCGCGTTAGGAAAACCTTTTGATTTATTCGTGTACGCACCAGACGGAAAAACAAAAAATATAGTGTACCCACAAGTACTCGAATAAATAAATAGAATTAAAACGACATTTTGAAATTCGTTCCATATTAAAATAAATAAGTTGCAATAAAAATGACACAATGTAAATTGAATGTTATCTTTACGAGTTTTCTCGAGTTTTCTTTCTTATGAGTTATGAGATAGCGGCAATATGCGACCGATGTTAAAAAAACAAAACTTTTACGCTATTTGGAGTAAAAAATAAAATTTTGAGAGATTTGGTGAGTGATTAAGATCAAAGTAATTATTATAATTCACTTGAATTTTGCAATTTGACAGCATTTTTCATTTTCTCTCAGAAAAACTTCTTTAGAATAGTTTTTGTGTGTTTCGTGTCGGGTACAAATAAAATGCATGAGCTCTGTGAACATTTGTGAATCTATTTTTGTTCTGTATAATGTTCTATATAGAGATGAGTGATGACACACCTCTACTAATTCAACAAGTCATTTAAATTTTTTTATAGTTTACTCGAAAACTTATTTGATCGCCAATTTTTCATATATCCGAACTGATGAGCTAAAGTACTGATTATTTTTTAAACAAAAATTAAAAATTACGCTATCATTTCTCATTACCACTTTGTGAAATCAATGCTACTAGGTCAACAAAATGTCTGTGCACAAACTTTATTTATAAGCGTAGCAAAGCACGCCGCGTCCTGCTAGTCTTCAAACAAATTTCATTAATCAAATCAACAATATTCAACGTTTGCCTGATGCAATAAATTCTGGTTCACCTTCTTTATTAATTAAATTAAATAATCGCGAATAGAAATGAAAAACCAAATTTTAAGCAAAGCATTAAATAAAAACGAACTAAGTCTTTCACTTGCAAAATTGGGATTATCCGAATTGGAGGAGCCATTTTATATCAATGAACATATTGATAAACCAACAAGCAAATTGTTGTATTTTGCAAAATTGATAAACAGTTTGTTCTATCAGTTTGTACTAGAAATGGAAGAGTTGCAGCACAGATAAATATATACAGATGAACCATTGGGAAGAAAATTTTGGTTACAAAATGTGCTGCCACTTTACTAATTGATTTATTTTTTGAATCTTATTTGCTGACCCATTTGCTCACCCAGCGTTCGTTTCTCTGCTAAATATTTTAAATTAAAATTTTATCGCAAAAACTACTATAATTTTTCTTATGAGTATTTTTTTTTATGAAAAAACTGCTTGTGTGTATTTAACTATGTATGTATATAAGAAATAAAAAGTAAAGAAAAGTAAATGTAGTAAGTAAAACGTACAAAAAAATCCTTTTTTCTGTGGAGTTTGTAAGTATGTGGTTCGTTTTGTTTACTTGAAATTCGTTTTCTTTACTTGCTTTACTTGAGTAAGTTAAAAACTTTACTTGATAATTACACAAAACAACTTTGAATTTTGTAAGAAGTAGATGTTTATGAAAAAAAAAAAATTAGAATTGAAATTTTGGATTGCATAAATAATTGATGAATGCATTTTTACTTTGATCTAAATCAAATATTAATAATTATTATTGATTGCTTGAAGATATTCATATTTTTTGCTTATATTTGCTTAAGGATATCTTAATATATTATTTAATTGAATTGAATTTCTTTTGAAAATACGTTGTATAAGGATTTGCATTTTTTGTAGAATAACGATAATCATATTTGTTTGGGGATACTCTATTGAATTTATTATTTTTGCAAATATTTTTTTTTTTTAAACCCTTTGAATTAATTTGTTATATTTTGATTGGATAAAAAGGTTTGTTGGATACAGCTTTTATTTTAAACTTAGTTTGTTGTTAAATTCTTTGACAAAATGAATAAACTAAAAAGTGGAAGTCAATGTGCAGTTGAGAGCTGCAAGTTATCAAGGCGAGAAAATGTTCGTTTATTTATGTTGCGAGAAAATCACGTGAAACGTGATCAATGGATTTTAAATTGTAATTTGCAAAATCTAACTAAAAAGCATATTTATATATGTGAAAAACATTTTGAAAAAAAATATTTCAACAAAAAGGGATTAAACAAATATGCGATTCCAACACTGAAATTAACCGATTTTGAAAGTAACAAGGATTCTGATAATGTTGAAATGGTAACTGGTTTGTCAGTCGGACACCTTTCAGAAATTGCAGATAACTCGTGTATTTTAATTGATAGCGATGCTCTGATGCATGATAGCGGAAGACCATGTTTTCCTCCTTCGGTTAAATTAAACTCAAACCAATTAAAAACTTCCATTTATTCCGAATTAACCTTAGGGGAACTATCTGGTTTACCAGAAAACTTTACTGCTAATATTAATAGCGAGATTGAACCACCTCCATGTAACACATGTTTGCGAAATATTAAAAACGAGACTTACTATCGATTAAAATATTGTAAAATGTTGAAAAATATTCAATCTAAGGACAGACAAATATCAGAATTAAACCGAAAATGCAACAACTTTAGAAGAAAACTTAAACGACAGCATTTAAAATTGTCGGTATTTCAAAGATCTAAAAATAATATTAACGACCAGATTGACCAATTGAACATAACCGAAAATGGTAAGAATTTCTGCAAAATGCTAGTAAGTATGCGTCCAAAAAATCAAAAATGTGCCAGAGGAGCAAAAAATAATAGCTCAGAATATTTTCTATCGATCGTCAAGCACATATCAATATTTGAGAGACAGTTTAAATTTTAACTTTCCGTCTAAATCTTCTATGATACGATGGCAGCCAATTAAATATTTGAGTCCCGGTTTTAATGAAATCGCCCTTCATAAAATAAAAGAAAAGTTTAATTTAATGTGTACAAAATCAAAACAGGCCGTTTTGATATTCGATGAAAAGCACATACGAAGTGATCTTGTATATAATACTTTCTCCGACCAAATTGATGGATTTGTTGATTATGGGCATAACAGAGAAGCTGCAATTGGAAAATTGGTTTGCTCTTTTATGATTAGAGGTGTATCATCAAATTGGAAATATGTTTTAAGCTATGTTGTTTCTGAAAATAGCATTTTTGCTGATAAATTATTTTTGCTTGTTCAAGAAAATTTGAAAAAGTGTTGTGAGTTGGGTATTAATATAAGAGCTGTGATTTGTGATCAAGGGCCAAATAATAGAAAATGTTTCAATTTGTTTGGTATAACCATTGAACGACCAGTGTTCATGTATAATGAAATCGAAATAGCAGCTTTATATGACGTACCACATTTAATAAAGTCAGTGAGAAATACTTTAATTAAATCAGACATATTATGTCCTGATGGATTGGTCAGCTGGAACATACTTATAGAATGGTATAACTTGGAAATAAACTCAATTACCAAATGTTGCCCAAAAATTTCAACCAAACATATTTATCCAAATAACTTTGAAAAAATGAGAGTTAAATTAGCTACACAAATTTTTAGCAGAAGCGTTGCGGCAGGCATTAAAGCTGCTGTTCAACTGAAAAGAATATCTGCCCGTTGTGAAGAAACAGCGATTTCAACATATAAATTTATAGAAAAAATAGATAAACTTTTCGACTGCCTAAACTCAAAAGCAAAGTATGATAAAAATATGTTTAGATGTGCCTTTATTACCGGTAAAGAAGTTGATCAATTTTTAGAATATATGATACACTACATTACACAAGTTAAAATAGCAAATAAAACAACAGTATATTGTTTTAAAGGTTTAATCCAAAGCATTAAAGGAATTCAAACAGTTTCCAAACAGCTACTATCAGAAGATATTGGGATTGATTATATTCTAACTTCAAGGTTCAACCAGGATCCAATTGAAAATTTGTTTGCTCAAATAAGAACTGCAAATGGTAACAACCGAAACCCGTCAGTTCATGATTTTAATCACAACATTGCCAGGATTATAACAATTAAAATTCTTACTCCTTTTTCTTCCATATCTAATTGTGAAAATGATACGGACGAATTAATTGCAGTCGAAACCATAACAACAGAGCAATCGAGTGAAGATGAAAACCTAATATCTACTAATACCAGCAATGATGATGAAATTGCCGATATATCTGAGAATTTCTTTAACCTGGATGTTCCATTACAGGAGACTTCTATGAGATATTTTGTAGGTTACGTAGCGTGTAAGATTATTAGCAAAATAAAATGTTCCAGATGTGAAAATTTATTTATTAAAAGTGATGTTATTTTAGAGGCTCCCTCGGAGTATTTAATTTGCAACAAAAATTATGGCGATGAAGGTGATATTTGTAAGCTTAAAGCACCCACTGATAATTTCTTTAACATTTACAAAGGTCAAATATTTTTATTTTCAAGAATGTTTGCGGAACACGCTGAACTTAAAGATTTAAAGAAACGAATTGTTAATCTTTGCATTACTAACACAAGTATTACATATAAGGATTTGTATAGTGAACACAATCCTTGTCATCATCATAACACGGCGACTTTAAATTTCATGATTTTAGTATTAATTAGAAAACATTGTACGTGGTTGGCAGAAAAATATATTAAAAAAAATTACACTAATGCTCGTAACCCGAACTGGCGCATATTATTACAAGGAAAATAAGTGCAAATTATAATAAACTTATTTTATATTTTTGTATTACATCAGTCATCAGTGAGGATCCATCTTAGTTCTAAAATTAGAATAAAATACATTAAAGAAAAGGATAAATACGAAACACGTAAATTGGGAAGTGCAGTTTTTTTCTGAGTAAATTCCAATTTTCAACCATACCTTTGCAGTGAAAAATTTTCAAATATTTCCTTACTTACTTGAGTTTAATTGTTCTCAAAAATCCCTGAAAAAATTAAATATTTGTTGTGAATTATTCGCTTAATAATACCCACTCATTTGGGTCAAAAATAATTTTTTTTTACTCTCCCCACACCCATCCCCTAAACACACAGAAATACAATTATTTGAGAATAGAGGCGGCGGAACGGTCTGCAAGTTGCACTTTTTCGACAATAACTCAAAAACTGTCCACCGAAAAATGCTAAAAAAAACTTGCAATGTTTTCTAAATCAGGTGCTCTTTCAAACGACACCCGACTTGACCACGTTTTAAATAGTGTTTTTACCCCTCGTCATTTCCACCCCCTTAATAAATATAATTATGAGTATGTGTTTCTTCCCTATATTTTTCATAAAAAACTTACTAATTTTTCAATCATTCAAACTACATTTGAAGATTTTTGACCAGTTAGGTTCGGAGCTAATCGAAGTAAGAAAACACGAAGAAATGAAGCCCTTGCATATGAATCTCTACTTGAATCTATAAAAAGAATGTATTTTCTCAAAGGTTTCACATCGTAGCCCTGTAAACCAAACGAAAACAACTTTAGTTTTATTTGTATCTGTCATCTTATGTGGACAGATTAGTTTTATACGCACCCCAAATTTCAGGTCCATAACATTTATAGTTTACGAGATAATCGATATACTGTGAAAAACTCGTTTTACTCTCACCAATAGTGTTCCGTATAAAAAACGGAGCTCTAAAAAATTATAAACTATTCACAATGTTTTGATTAGAATAGTAAATAATAGAAATAGCATATATTTGATATTGCATATATTATATATCGAACAAATAAAGATATAAATTATGCATAAAAATTTAAATATAATAAAATCAATATAATACCTAAGTATGACTAGAAGTTAAAAAAATATGAATATGTAAAATACTAACAGTATAAACATAGACCAAACCGTTGCAGACAAAAAGTTAATCTAGACGTTACCTTTTAAATAACACACAAAAGTAACCTTTGAAAATATGGAAGGGCTGAAATCTCAAGCTCTGAGATATCAAGACTTCGGTCTGGGTTAAGGATTTTGATATAGTTTTCGGCAAAAAACTTTTATGAGGACATTGTTTTTAGTTTTGGTCAGCGATGTATATTTAGCATTTCGAGAAACTATTACAAAATCACAAATTCATATTTCTTTCAAAATTCAAAAATATTCTAAAAATTAAATAAAATCAAAAATTTAAACTTTTTCCATAATTCTAAAGATATTGCAAAAATTATAACAGTATCAAAAATTGAAACTTTTTTCAAAATTCCAAAAATAATATTAAAATCAAAAATGTTTAATTGTTTTTAATTCTAAAAATGCTTATTCCAAAAATTCTTACAAAATAAAAATTGAAACTTTTTTCATAATTCTAAAAATACATATGTATAAATTCTAATTTTTTTTCAAAATTCTTAAAATATTGCAAAAATTATAAGAAAATCAAAACCTAAAACTTTTTCCAAAATTCTAAAAATATTGCAAAAATTGAAACTTTTTTCAAAATTCCAAAAATTATAATAAAATCAAAAATTTAAAGTTTTTCAAAATTCTAAAAATATTCCAAAAATTCTTACAAAATCAAAAATTGAAACTTTTTTCAAAATTCTAAAATTATATATAAAAGAATAATATTTTTTTCAAAATTTTATAAATATTGCAAAAATTATAACAAAAACAAAAATTAAAAGTTTTTCCAAAATTCTAAAAATATTGCAAAAATTATTACAAAATCAAAAATACAAACTTTTTTTCAAAACTCCAAAAATAATTCAAAAGCTATAACAAATTCAAAAAATTTCCAATTTCTTTTCAATTACATTTACGTCATAAAAAAAGCAAAAAATTTTTTTTACAAAAAGGTGGCTAAAAAAATAAATGAAATCATTTTTTGACACACTTGACATTATTTTTTTGACAAACTTATAATGCCATAATTCTCTATAATAATAATAAAATTTCATGTCATACAAATTAATTAATTAATTTTACTTTGTTCCAAAAATAAAGACGAGAGTTATGCTTCTCTAAACGGATCACCCAACCCATTAAATGCAAATTCACTCGTGCCTGATTTATCAGCCCATCTTCTCATCTTCTTTTCGGCAACACAAACACAAATATTCAAGTGCATGTGACTCAAAATTCAACAGTGAAATTGACATGTCAGCAGTAACCATCACTTCAGATATCCACCGAAAGGTAGCTACATATTATAAACGAGTGCAATACAGTCGGATTAACTTTCATCAAGATCACTTGCGTTATTGTCAAACATCCACTCACCCGTCGGAATTTAATACCTCAACCTTTTCAGACCGATGTAAAGGCGAACAATTCATTAATGACTTTTCCAGTTCTATCCTAAAAATTTTATTAAAGTGAAAAACTCAAAGTACTTATAATTTGTCATTTTTCAAGTACTTATAATTTGTCACCTCAACCATTTTTACGGCAATTGGAGTTTTAGACACAAAAATTTTTCAAAACGATCCAGTGGTTTCAAATTTTCCTCGTCCGAACGGATCACCGAGTCAGACATACATATTTTAGCTTATCAAGACTCCTTATGACCCAAAGCGTCGAAAAATATCAAGTACATGATAAGATTTTTAAAAGTTTCCCATCAATTTCATACCCCGTTTTTTTTCAAAATTAAAATCAAACGATTCCTTGACAATCGAAATCCACTTCTATCCTAAAAATTATAGTGAAATGAAAAATTCAAATTTCAAACTACTTATTTTTTGATCATAACAATTTTTAAAACAAATTGGATTTACTATACCAAGGAAACATATACCAAGGAAAGATATTTTTCATTTATTATTATTATTTATTATTTGCCTTACGAGTAAAATTTGGCTAATAATACACAAAACGAAAATATATCTTATAAGGTAAGTGTACAATATTACGGGCTAGTACATTATGCCGTGCTATTTCATTAAAAGCTTCAAAATAAGATAAATTTATGCTTTTTTCAAAAACTATATTCCATGATACACGCCCTGAATTGCTAAGAATCAATTATTTTGATTTTTTAACCGTTAGTTTTTATTTTTAATTCATAAATCATAACTTGATTGATTGGTCGACCAAAACTTGCTGTTTGAGGTAATTTTCTTATGAAAAAGGTTAAGGTATTATGAACATTTTCTTAAGACCATAAAAAGTTATTGATATATATATTCTGATGACATTTATTTTTTTTTAATTATTAAGGATTATGTTGAACGACCAATGTTAATAAAATACTGATTTTGTGCATTTTATGTACTAATACAAGCGATTTTTTGACGCACGGAATTATGTTCATAATTTATTTGAACTGTCCGTAATTCCGTTCTTAGCCCGTCAGGAAATCGTTAAACAAATTTATGTTGTATTCTGTATCAATAGAAATTACATATTTTATAAAAAAATTTTATTTACAAATTAAGAAAACTATAACAATGTGTCGGAGCTAATTACGGACCTATGTATTTTTAAGCAAATTGCTGGAATTAGGTCAAGTAGATGTTAACTTTTAATTCTTAAGAAGGTATAGGTATATCCTATAGTTTATTTAAATCACTTTATGTTTAATTTCATTCATGTATTTTGAATTTCGTTATCATTAAATTAAAGTTCGTGATCGTTTCAACACATTCCAAAAAAAAAATGCTTCACTTTTTTTACAATTTAGGATGTATCTCCCTAGCACGGAATTAGGGTCATCAATTTTTAATTTTCCTAATTACGGGTTATTCGTCAGATTGAAAACTTCAAGCATTATAGTCCAGATTTGTAAAATCTAGGATTTTATACAAATTTCTTTTTACAATAACTTAAGCAGCAACAACAATGTCCCTTGATTGCATGTGTAATTTAAATTTAAGCTGTAAGAAATACAGAAACATAAGTCTGTGCCATAAGTTATTAAACATAGATAGAAGAACTTTGAAAGAGCTGCAGTTGTTAAGAAAGACGGCAAACAAAATTTTGAACCGGATACATTATTATTATTATTAATACTAAACAGACTAAATACCTCAAAGTAATACATTACATCATCCTGGCTTATACAATCATACACAAACTTTGACTTACAATAACATTATTTGTAATTTATTTAGCATTGATTTAAATATTAAGGAATTCCATATAGACATTTTGTATTATTCCAGATGTTGCTATATTATATAGTACTCAAACAATACATGGAATAGATGGTTCGAGTGACAAAATGTAAAACACTTTCTAGCGAGATTTTTTCAACAAAATCTCGTATCTATGAAATGTCTTACGTTCGTAGAATTTCCCTTCCAATTTAATCACCAGGAAAAATGTTAATAAATTCCTCACAGAAACTCAACTTACAATCTCAAGATTCAGTTAACATTATTCTTCGGATATTCAGAGACTTTAATTTATAATTCATTATAATTGACTGTTAACATATATAACTTTTAATAAAAAACGGTGCAGCCTTTATTTATACACAAAACTGAAACTCTGTTTCATTTTAAATAATCAAAAAAATTATTCCGATTCTGATATTATAATTTAATGAAAATTGATTTAGTAGTCCACGAAGAAGCAAATTTGGTTGCAAATTAAAACAAACGCATTTGTTCAGAAGTCGATTTTTCAAAAAACATTTAACAAGTTTTTAGAAGTTGTAAAGAACTATTAATACTTATTTTCATATAATTACAAGAAATAATAAATTTTAGAATTTTTATTAACATACGAAGGATACACATTATATAAAAGTAACAAATTTGTGTTCAAATAAAAATAATTAAAAAGTTTTAAGTAGTGTTTTCTACATAATTTATTATAAAGCAATCAGTTGAAATCAAATTAAATTGTAAAATGGAAATGAATTCAGTTATTAATTTTGACATGCAACAACCCATACAAGGTTCTACAACTGGTCCACTAATGGTCCATTACTGGCAGCCAGTAATGCAGCAATGGGCGAGTACTGGCAACCACGACTGGGCCATTAACATAATTTAACTGGATGATAACTTCGGACAATAAATGGTTGCCATTCTTGGGCCAAATACTGGCAACCATGACAGGGCCGTTAAAAAAAATATACATTATTATCATATGCAAATTTAAATAAATTAAATACAAACAAATTTAAAATAAAATAAAATGACGGAAAAAATTCAAAACTCCCCATACAACTGGTTCAGTTGCAGGAATGGCTGAGTAATGGCAAACTCCGCCCTGACTCCGCCAGTATTCCGCCATTAAAAAAATATAAAATAATATTTTTTATACATAAATTTAAATAAATTATCTACAAAATAATTAAAATAAAATAGAAATGAAAATAAATTAAAACATATACCAACCTTTTCTATATTACTATAGTCTCTCAACCGACAAGGCGATAACTAAACTATATGTGAAATTTTTCAAACTATGTATTTATAAAAGGGATAATACTCTAGTGAAATTTAAAAAAAATGACAGATCGGCAAATTCATGGCTACAGTACTGGCCCAATAACAATAGCCAAGTAATATTTACCATTCATGGGAGAGTGCTTGGCCATTCAAAGGTAACAATATACTGGCTATCTTCTGTAAACCATAGATCGGCCGATGATTGGTTCTAGTATTGGCCCAGTAACAATAGCCAAGTAGTGTTAACCATTAATGGACCAGTGCTTGGCCGTATGTCAATGACTGGCAAAACCTACTTGGGAAAGCCAACCATCATCATCTATCAAAAAGAAGCCTATAAAAATAACTACAAACAAAAACAGTGCAGAACGAATTAAAAAAGCTTTAGAATTTGTTGCAAATGGAACAATGAGTGCATATAGAGCTTCGAAAATTTATGCTATACCGCAGCAAACATTATTGGATAAAATTAAAAAAAAGTACACTAAACAACTATCTGCAGGAGCTCCAACCGTTTTAAAACCCACCGAAGAAGAATTAATTGTGAAGTGGGTGCAACATCTAGCGGAAATAGGTTTTCCAATAACAAAAGTACAACTGATCCATTCAGTTACAAAATTAGTTAAAAAACTAAACCGTCCAAACCACTTCAAAAATGGAATACCAGGCAGACATTGGTATGAAGGATTTTTAAAAAGGAACCCAATAATTAGGAGGAGAATTTCACAGAATCTGACTGCACCACGAGCCGTAGTTGATGAGCAACAAATTAAAGCTTGGTTTAAGAAAGTGCACACTTTTTTAGAAAACAAACATCTATTGGAAATTCTCAAGGATCCATCTAGAATCTTCAATTGTGATGAATCAGCGTTTTCGTTGTGCCCAAAAGGTCAAGGTGTCCTTGTTACTAAAGGCACCAAAAATGTTTATAGCAGGTCCAACAACAATGAAAAGGAATGCTTGACTTTATCTCTTGGTGCTTCTGCTGATGGCGAGTTAATGCCACCCTTCGCTTTATTTCCGTACAAAAGGATTCCTCAAACTATACTTGTAAAGTATCCAAAAACTTGGGCAATAGGAAGATCGGATAGTGGGTGGATGACATGTGAAACTTTTTATGAATACATAACAAATGTTTTTCATCCATTTATTTTGAAAAAAAATGTAAAGAAACCTATCATATTGTTTATGGATGGTCATTCTTCTCATTTATCTTTGCCATTAAGTGAGTTTTGCAGAGAAAATAAAATAATTTTAATTGCTTTATTACCAAATGCTACCCACATCTTGCAACCAATGGATGTGGCTGTATTTCGGAGCATCAAAAATTCTTGGAAAAAAGAAGTTCAAAATTTTCGATTGGAAAACAATGGTAGTCGTTTAAAACGTGAAGATTTTGGCCCAATTCTTCAAGAATGTATCTCAACAACAATCAAGCCTGAAATAATTAAACATGGATTTCGCGCTTGTGGGTTGTATCCATTTGACGCAAGTAAAATTAATTACAATAAGCTTTTAAAACCATGTTATCCAGCTTCAACATCTACCACTACGATATCGGTAACGGATGATCTAACTGAAAATACACAAATTTCACAATCAAAAGAGTTCATTAAACTGTTTGAACAGCGGCTACCCAGTGAAAAACTAAATGAATTTATGGTATGTACTGGAAAGTGGATAGGAGACGTAAAGGATGAAAATCTTTACTATTTTTGGAGAAAAACCAAAGGTTGTTTAGAAAAGACAACTAGGGGTACCGCAACTAATAAATCTTATGTAGATGATCCGACGTTAAACGGAAACATTTATTCAGACATTCCTACAAACACTATTGCTGACTGGTCTGAATTAAGCAGTAATATAGTAACGGAGCTTGATGCCCGAATGAATAGATTCCAAGCAAGTTTAACACCAAAATCTCAAAATATGTTACATAGAGAAACAAATGAATCCCCAATACAATATGCTAGTTTTAAAGAACACATTCAATCTCCTGCAGTTCAAAATATGATATCTACAATAGACTATGGGATGGATCTTGTTCTGAATAATGACAGCTACATCCGACAAAACGCAGAAAGAATAATAGATGATGAGATAATTTTACCAGAAGTGGTTAATACATCTGCAGCTGGAATGAATAACGAAACACAAATGGAAGAATTAGCCAACAAAATGTACGAGAAAAAAAACTCATTTCCATCTCCGTTTAAAAATTCATTTTATTGGCCTCAAACTTCTACGGGTAGTACTGTGAAAAAAATTTCAAAAAGAAAGATAACGCCTACAGTGGCAACAGCTGATGAATATATTGCTTACCAGAGGTGTATAGATGAAACAAAAAAAACTAAATTAGAAAAATTAGAGAAAAGGAAGCAAGAAAAAATAGAAAAACAATTTCAAACAAACTCTGGAAAAAAAGAACCCAAATCCAAAAAGAAGCAAAACGCCAAAGCAAACACGATCAAACAACCAACAATTAAGTCCTGTACTAGAAGTTCAACGAAAGCAAAACCTATTATAAATGGAGATTATGTTATAATACTACATGAAGGGGAAAAGTTTCCGGGCGTTGTTACCAAAATAATCAACAAAAAACAAAAACAATATGAAGTAAAAACAATGACTATGATTGGAACCAAATGGCGCTGGCCTGATACGGATGACGTAATGGTATATGGTGCTAAAAACATTTTAAAGAAAATACGGCCACCCGTATTACTAAATAAAAGAGGGATTTTCCATTCAAACACTATATTAATTTTATGTCCTTTTAGTGTTTGTTTTTTTTATAAATTTATCTGCTGTAACAGATTTTACTAAAAATAAATTCGTTTTATGTTTTTCATAATAATTATTATGTTCAATGATTTTTTATTCTTATTCTCACAAAATGTAAATGGTACATCTTTTTGAATACAACTGGAATGCATATGAATTAAATTCTTAACTACTATGAATATAACTTAGGAGCGGTCTGTTAGAATGATGAAGTCTATATAGTTGTTGTACAAAAGCAATGGTTTTTAATTTCTAGATAGCGTAAATAAATTTCTTAACTACAAAACACAAATAATGTATTTATTTTCATTTCCTCCTGGCTATCATGAAAAATTGGCATATCCTTTAAAAATAAAAAGAATGGCGTTCATTAACACTGGCGCTCTTAATTTATTGTCAAAAATATAAAATCATAATCTTTAGCTCACCTTCATTCAGAATAGTGCTGCGTTGATGCTGTTTTTGATTTATGCATAGCTGTTTTATGCGGATGCAGCAAATTTATGCATAGCTGTTTTATGTGGATTTTTGAAGTAAAATGAAACAACATAGCTGGAGATTTTATTGGTAATGATTTCAATTTTGTTCAGCATAAATTTTATGAATAATTCCATTTACTGAAGTTTCAAGTTTGAGTTTGTTGCTTCATGTTCAACTAAAATAAACGGTTTTCGTCTATTAATGACATTGTTGATCAGGTGCAGTAGTTTTCGCTGTCCAAACAACCGACCAACCGATAGACATTATATTTATGCTTATTTATAAAGTTAGGTAAGCTTCTTAGCTTATCGCATTTGAATTTACGTACCACAAAGGTGTTTTCAGAATAACTCAAATAATAACAAAAACCCGCTTATAGTAGGTATAAACAAATTCATACTCTTTTCAGCTCTTTTCGATACAAAATGGATATTTCTATAAATAGCACGGAATTAGAGACACACTAACACGGAATTAGTTACATCGTTAATTTTTTAGCACGGAATTAGAGACAATGCAGAGGTCAATTAAAGTAATAATAAATGTCATTATACCAAATTTAAAAACATTTCGATGCACAGAATGGTAAACACAACTGCTACATAATTATATTAAATCAATTTGTATTTTACTTCTTTTGCCTCAATAATAACAAATTCGTTCTAAAATGAGACAAGCCTTAATAACACGTAATATGGTACTTTTACCTTATGTCATTAATATTTTTGTCCAAAACAATAAAGAGCAAAGAAAAAAAAATTAATACATACACAGAAAAAGTCTTGTAGTTTTTTTTAATTGTAGCAAAGAAACAAATAGAGTAGATACGTACTTTATTTGATTTAATTTCGCAAAAAACCACTAAAAATATTGGCAGCACTTGTTCAACCAAAAGTTTCTTTGTAATGAAACATCTGTATATATTTATCTGTGGTTGCAGTTAAAATCAAAAACAACAACAAATATATTATTATTGAAAATAAAAATCAATTACTTAGTATTTGTCCACAATACGTCATTGATAAAATTGCAGAGACCAATTAAGAAATTTTGTACGCAGTTCTGTTGCTGTTTCTCTTTTTCTATTTCAACTAGGAATTTGTATATTTATTGTTCTGATTTTTTTGTGCTAAATTTATATACTAAGTTTTCATATTTTTTAAGATTTTCAACTATTAAATTTATGGTTGCATTTAATGATTTGTGTTTTATCATGTTATTGTATATAATATTATCTTTTTCAATGGTGTTTGGGAATTTCCTTATAATTGTTTTCATATTGTGTAATTTTTGTTTAACAAAGCAAAACAATTTTAAAATAATATTATTTTTACGGTTAAATTGATATGGTTACAATGGTGGCTTTCTTTTTTTAAAATTTTTTCTAATGGTTGACGTCATTAATTCATTAAACGCCTCAACGGATATTATCAACAATATTTTGTCTCAATCGCATTATATGCTCAAAATTGCACACCATAACTCTCAATCCTTTTGTACAAGCATTGATGAACTGAAATATACAGTCCAAAACACAGCTTTTGATATTATGGGTATGGTATCACCGAAAGCTGGTTGAAACCACATACACCTGCTGCATTATATAATATTCCTGGTTATAAGATATTAAGAAACGATCATTCTAGTCGTGGTGGTGGTATCGCACTTTATCATGATTATAATAAAAAATCGAGGGAAGCAAAATTGAATATCTATATGTTGAATTAAAATTATGTTCAAAAACTTTTGTTGTTTGTATATTTTATATTCCTGAGATACCTAATTCTTCTGATTTGTTGGTGCTTGAAAATTATTTTGCTAATATTTTGACAAAATTTGAAAACATTATTATTATGGGTGATTTTTAACTTTAATATGTTATCTATTTGTACTGCTGCATCTTCTTTAAACTGTATTTTTAATAACTATTCATTGTCTTTTATTAACAAGCAAGCAACTCGATTAGGTAAATCTTTACTGGATATGTTTATTGTAAGAACTGATATGATAAGTGAATTTTTGAATGTCGGTCAGGTTAGTTTTTGTTCAGATCATGATCTCATATTTATGAACTATTGCTGTCGTAAGCCTAAAACAGTACCTAAATACCGAACAATTTATGATCTTTTGAATATTAATGTCCAAGAACTTTTATATGATGCTCAATTGTTAAACTGAGATGATATTGTTGGTTATAGCAACATACACTTAAACAATAATATTAAATATGCTTCTTAATCAACATTATAACAATAATTAATTTAATTAATAATTAATTTGTATAAACTTTATTTTAACTGAATTCAATTTTTGATTAGAGAAATGTAAACCAGCTTTAAGCTACAACTTCACACTAGTATAAGAATTTTTTGTAAGCTGTCAAATTAAAATAAAATGTCATTCCGTTTTTCAATACTAAATTGTGCACATGGTGCTCCACAAATTAATTCCACAATTGTCAGGCATATTTATCAGATA
The DNA here is from genome assembly GCA_963693315.1 of Diogma glabrata. Lineage (NCBI taxonomy): Eukaryota > Metazoa > Arthropoda > Insecta > Diptera > Cylindrotomidae > Diogma > Diogma glabrata. The sequence goes on from OY856186.1 coordinate 117,591,401, forward strand.
TATATATAAATATATATATATATATATATGATGTATATTATTCTTATTTTCGCAGGTGCACCTGCGAAAATAAGAATAATATACATCACAAAAATTACAGGTGAATAAATCAGCCAAATTAACATATATATATATATATATATATATATATATATATATATATATATATATATATATATATATATATATATATATATATATATATATATATATATATATATATATATATATATATATATATGTATATATATATATATATATATGTATATATATATATATATATATATATATATATATATATATATATATATATATATATATATATATATATATATATATATATATATATATATACATATATATATATATATATATATATATATATATATATATATATATATATATATATATATATATATATATATATATATATATATATATATATATATATATATATATATATATATATATATATATATATATATATATATATATATATATATATATATATATATATATATATATATATATATATATATATATATATATATATATATTTATTTTATAATAACATAGGGTATTTATTTGATCGTAATGTTCTGAAAAAGAAAATATTGATAAAAGATCCTTTGTCTCCATGGCTTTCACAAACTATTATTGATGAAATTACAAATCGTAATAGCGCATACGATGTATAGAAGAAATCAAAAAATGATGTCAACCGAAATATCTTTAAGTGCATACGTAATAGAGTTAGAAAAATGGTATTTGAACCCAAATTTAATTACTTTTCTAATCTGCTTGATCCTAGTTTACCATCTGCAAAAATTTGGAAAAATAATATTTATAAATTAGGTCTTACAGATAAACAATTTGATACACCTGAATTTAATGTTGATGATTTAAACACTGTATTCACAACTCATAAATCTATTGAATCGGCGATATTATGTCCAGTTAATGCCAATGCTGGTGATGCTGATTATGGGTTTAGCTTTGTGCCTGTTGATGATCTTAAAGTTCTATATTATTTTAATAAATTAAAATCAGAATCTATTGGCATTGACAAAATTCCTTTAATATTTCTATAAAAATTAATCCCTATTATTTTACCGTTTTTAACTAGTGTTTGCAATCTTGGTATCCGGGTACCCGGATACCCGGGTATTTAGGAAGATTTTTCGGGTATTTAATATTCGGATATTTTGGTCGAATACCCGAACAACAAAAGGTCCAGTTTTTTCCCAATAAAATTTACAAAATAAAATTCAGCTCATTCTCTTTTTGCAAATTTGAATTATTCTTTATGCTAGTTGTTGACAAACGATTCTATTCTAACCATACAAATTGCAATATATCCATAAACATTAAACCAACCACATCCGTAAAGATTTAACTGCCCTCTAGTTAATTATTATTGTTTGGATTACGAAAACAACAGAAAAACGATTCGTCGTTTCCCCATTTAGTTGAAATTATTCGTGCGCATCCAACTACGTGGCACCGAGATTTATCTGATGACATTTTCTTGGACTGGTCCCAAACTTTCGATGACACTTATTTAAATTATTACCTTAAATCTTAAATAAAAACTTATCATAATATATTTACCGTTTCTATTGAACACATAACAAAATTTATGGAATTTTAGTTCTTATTAAAATTAAAATTAAGTCATAAAAAATTAAGGATCTTCATTGGTTATTTGTTTATATTTAGTTTAAAATAGAAACGGTAAATATATTATGATAAGTTTTTATTTAAGATTTATGCTAATAATTTAAATAAGTGTCATCGAAAGTTTGGGACCAGTCCAAGAAAATGTCATCAGATAAATCTCGGTGCCACGTAGTTGGATGCGCACGAATAATTTCAACTAAATGGCGAAATGCCTCAGCAATGAAAAATCAAATCGGATAATGATGCGGCAAATTATAATATTGAAAATTTACAACTACAAAAATGTATTGCTGTCTACACAAGATCTACTATAGATAACAGTGGTACTACAGTTGATAAAGAGCTGAAAATGTTGTATGTAAATAAAGGAAACCGAAAAAAATGATAGAAAATTTAAATCAATCGTTATTGACCGTGAAGCCAACATTCACTTTATCGGAGCGGGTTTTTTCTATTGCAGGAATTTAAAAAAAAAATACGAGTACATATTATTTTACAATTAAAAAATGATCAATTTTTAGTTTACTACTTTGAGGTTTGTTTTATTTTTTATCATCTTTTAATTTTTTTACAACTACCAGGGTTATCCGGGTAATCCGGGTAATTTGGAAAATACTAATCGAGTAACCGGGTAATTTGAAATCAGGTAATTTGCAATCACTATTTTGAACGCATATTATTAATTATTCTATAATCCAAAGGCTTTGAAGACAGCTATTATTACGCCTATTCCTAAAACAAATAATCCCGATTCAGTTAATGATTTTCGTGCTATCAGTATTTTACCTTCTCTTTCAAAAATTCTTGAAAAATATTAGCTGAAAAAATTCAAAATTATTTAAGGGAGTGTCTAACCGCACCACACACGGGTCACACGGGAAATTATGTTATATGTTATTCAAAAAGAAATACGTGTACACCACCAAATAAAACGATAGTAAAATCCGATACATAAGAAATTTTTATAATACTTTACTTATGCATTTTCATGGGGAGTTATGGTGATTTTTTTTCAATATTTTAGTTTATTAATTAAAATCACCAAATAATTATATTTGGTGATTTTAATTAATATTTTTATACCAAATGTTTATTAATTAAAATCACCAACATACACGGGTTACACGGGAAATTATGTGATGCGAAAAAATAGTGAAAATTGCGTACTAATTACTATTTCTAGTACGATTTTGATTAAATTTGATTTGGTAGGAATTGATAATGTTTATTATTAGTAACAAAATTGCAATTTTGTCCAGCTAGATCAAATAAATTCAAACTGAAAGGCTTAAATACTATTCGCACATCACACGGATTACACGGGAAAATGTGTCATACGAAAAAAAAATAATAATTCGGAATAATTATTTCCAGTACGATTTTAATTAAAATTTGATTTGGTAGGCTTTGATAATGTTTATTATTAGAAACTAAATTGCAATTTGATTCAGCTAGATCAAATACATTCAAACTGAATGGCTTAAATACTATTCGCACATCACACGGGTTACACGGGAAAATGTGTCATACGAAAAAATATCTTTATTATTAGAAACAAAATTGCAATTTAGTCCCAGCTAAATCAAATACATTCAAACTGAATGGCTTAAATACTATTCGCACATCACACGGGTTACACGGGAAAATGTGTCATACGAAAAAATATGTTTATGATTAGAATCAAAATTGCAATTTGGCCCAGCTAGATCAAATACATTCAAACTGGAAGGCTTAAATACTATTCGCACATCACACGGGTTACACGGGAAAATGTGTCATACGAAACAATATGTTTATTATTAGAAACAAAATTGCAATTTAGTCCAGCTACATCAAATACATTCAAACTGAATGGCTTAAATACTATTCGCACATCACACGGGTGACACGGGAAAATGTGTCATACGAAAAAATATCTTTATTATTAGAAACAAAATTGCAATTTAGTCCAGCTAGATCAAATAAATTCAAACTGAATGGCTTAAATACTATTCGCACATCACACGGGTTACACGGGAAAATGTGTCATACGAAAAAATATGTTTATTATTAGAAACGAAATTGCAATTTAGTCCAGCTAGATCAAATAAATTCAAACTGAATGGCTTAAATACTATTCGCACATCACACGGGTTACACGGGAAAATGTGTCATACGAAAAAATATCTTTATTATTAGAAACAAAATCGCAATTTAGTCCAGCTAGATCAAATAAATTCAAACTGAATGGCTTAAATACTATTTGCACATCACACGGGTTACACGGGAAAATGTGTCATACGAAAAAATAATGTATATTACGTACTGATTATTCCTAGTACGATTTTAATTAAAATTTGATTTAGTAGGCTTTGATGATGTTTTTTATTAGAAACTAAATATCAATTTGGTTCAGCTAGATCAAATAAATTTAAACTGGTTACTAGGGGAATCGTGTCATACGAAAAAATAGTGAATATTACGTACTGATTACTATTTCTAGTACGATTTTGATTATAATTTGGATTAGTTGGCTCTAAAACTTCTTGGCTCTAACTAATATAGCAATTTGGACCAGCTAAGTTGAATTTGTGCGTAAAACGTTGTACATACACTCTAGCTGAAAGGAAGGTTACGCCCTTGGATCAATAAAAGCCCTCGCTTCGCATCGGACTTTAATATAAACCACAGGTGTAGTCTTTTACTTTCAGTCCTCGATATGTAAAAAACTATTCTTACATCCTATCTCGAAATATTGGCATCTGTCGTACTTTACTATTTTACTATAAGATTTATTATTTAGTACCTATTTTTAAAACAAAATATGTTTTGATCAAATGAATATTACAATTGATAAAAATTTTAAAATGCAAATTCAAAATATTTGTGGAATGAATGCCAACAGTGATGCAGTGCACCATCATCTCGAGTATGACAAACCGCATATTCTTTTTCTTGTAGAAACAAATGTTTCTGAATCTATCCCTCTGATGTAACACTTAATTTCAAATATAGGCTTGAATCAGGTTTAAGCTTCATCAAGGTGTTTGTGCATACTTTCATGTGTAGTATCTGCAAACAAATATCCAAACACCTAAACTCCCAAGCTAACATCGCTAACATTCTTATAAATTTCGAATCTAGTATCTCTGAATATTCCAAATTAATTAATAACATTCCTCAATATCTAAATATAAATTCAAAATAAATAGTCCAACAAAAACGCAACACTGACCTAAACTCTAGTTTTCCATTTTCAATTGTTCTCAATTATATATCGAAATTTCACAACCGTACATTTATTCCAATTTTATTAAAACAATATTTCCGCGATAATAACCAAAATCTTTATTTAAATTAAAATTAAAATAAGCGCTTAATTCGCGAAATTACATTACATAATTTTTAAATAACAAAAAACTAAAATATGGTCAGTGGGTCGTTTTCATTGCAATACCAATAAATAATAAATATCAATTTAAAAATCAATTTCCAAAGGTAATCAATTTAAAATTATAAAAGAAATATTTTCATTAACAATCAAGCAGTCAGTGTTCAGACAATTAAAGTAGTCGATATAAATAAATCAATCCAAAAACAGTTTCTACTAAAAAATCAAGTCAGTCATTTTTGCTAAAGTTAATAATAAGTGAGTTTTTGTTTAAGTCGATTATAAGAAAATAAGTGAATCAAGTTAAGTAAACATTTCAACGGATAGCTAAAACAGCTAAAACAGTGAATTAATTCAAATTAAGTTAACAAATTATATTAAATTAATAAGTAAAATTAGAACTATTTTATAAGCAATTATATCAAGTGAACTTCAAAACAAAATATATTGTACATTGAAAATAACTTGTTTAATTTATTTGGGGAGTCAGAAGTGTTTGGAAGTGATTCAAGTGCAAACAGTGAAAGACATAATACAATTTAAAGTTTCTATGTGTGAAGTGTTTGGCCTACAAGTAAGCCGACAGTATTACAACTTTATATAGTTACTAAATTCGCTTACAAAGTAGTAACAGTCAAAAATACTGGCACTACATCTTCTTCATATTTACATGCAACACTAGTAGTGTACCGAAGTTACAATTGGCACTACACATTGTTATATAGTAGTGCTATATGTACTATTAATTGCACTAAAATTTAATTACTAAGTAGTGTTAAGGGAAACCTTTTTGCACCACAACATATTATTATTATTCAACAAACGATCATCTGCATTACATTTTATGATATAGTAGTGTCTAAACCATCTTGGCACTACACATGAGAATGTTGCATGTAAACGCTTTTCAGTTTTGAACTACATGGTGATGGCTACATTACAGTAGTATTAAAGGCTCGTCTACCTTAACTTTTTTTTCACAATAGTATTATGTCTGTCCCCACACAAACATAATCCGAATTTTTTAATCTTTTGACTAATCTTGTGGACGAAACTAGAGCAATATTTCAAAATTCACAGTTTATCGTTACCGGTGAATTCAACCCCCACAACAAATCGTGGTTAGAATTTTCTAAGACCACCGACGGCGATAACAATGGTAGGCAGAAATTTTTGTCGCATCGCACGACCTGACGCAAATTGTAAAAAGCCCAACTTTCACTCCTTGTAGTGGCGGCGATAAAAGATCTTAGAGCTCTTTCTCACATCTATGCCAAATATTACGAGTGTCGATGTCGATAAGGGTATAGTATTGGAAATTCAAACAGTATTGGGAATTCAATATCAAACCAGTTATTAAAAATAAGAAACAATTGCAATATCTGCAATTTGTCAATTTCTGACAAAAGTTTTTACAGTGACTTTAATTTGTTAAATTCTGGTACTAAATCTTGTATCCTCCTATTATTGATGGTGACTATTCGTTAATGAGCCTGCAAGGAAAACTCCTGTGTTCGCGGAGCGCCTTGGTTTTAGTTTGAGAGTTTTGAAAACTCCTAAGGAAGTACCCCAAATCCAGTCTTTAGGAGTTGATATGCAACACTAGTATGAACAACATTCTTCCTGTTATTCTTAAAATAACAGCTGGTGTACCTCAAGGCTCAGTTTTATCCTTCACTTTATTTTTCTATATCAACGAACTGTTGAAAATCACCAGTAATACGATTAATAGTTTTGCGGTAGAAGGGACACAAGTCATTTGTCTTTCCGCCTACAAAGGGTTCAATTCATGAACGAATTAATTCCGCTCGAAGAGACGCTGTCATAAATGTAAACGAGGACCCAGAAGGGTGAAAAAAATTCATTTCATTTTTAATTCCACTAAAACACAGCTGCGGATTGTTTCTAGATCTAGGAGCTTGTTCCCCTATGATATTTCAATTAGTATGTGTGAAGAAGAAATAGACGAATGTGAAAACATTTTCGACCTTCTTAATAAATGCAAAAAATATTTCACTCCGTATCAATTAATCCACATTTATAAATACTATATTCGTTACTGTATGGAGTATTGTTGTCAACTTTGGGATGCTGAATTTGTTACCTTCCTGTCTCTTTTGGACTCTGTTCAAAAGCGTGCTACACAAATTGTGCATGATCGAAATTTACCATAAACCTAGATTCTTCAACACAATTCTATCGGTGCTTCCACCAAGTAAATATTTCAAACATCAAGTTCAATATTGTCCCAAAAACAAATTAAATTATATTTTTGGTGGTGTGGTAGATCAGATGTGATATGCCGTAATTGCGTAAATTATCATCCAGACTTTTACAGCTCCGTAGATTCAAACAAAGAACATGCGCACTACACCAAGCCATTTTAGTATGGAAATGTAAAATGTTGATTTTTTCGTTACGCTCAAAACTTATTTGAAACTTATTTGTGGAGACTTACTTATTTGAATAAGTAACCAGTCAATAGGTGACTTATTTTTAAATTTTTTTTCATAGAAAAATCTAGTTCGATTGTGTATACTGAATATCCACACCAAAAATTGGTTTGATTGGCGTCTCCAAGAGCTAGCGCTTTTACATATAGTAAAACAAGGTATTTTTGATTTTTGACAAAGTTGCGTTCGGCGTTCGAGGTCACAAACTTGGATTATTCATTAGGCCAACATCATAAACAAGTCTGCAAAAAATCAGAACTACCGGATTTGACGCATACTACCCCATACTCACAGGCGACAAAGTTACTGGACTGTTTAGGCATTTCTTCAAATTTTCAGTTTAACTTAACAGTGTATTTCTAAACATATACAAAATTTACTAAAATTAATTAAATACAATAATATTATATTAATAAAAAAGTCATTTGTCGTCAAAAATATTTGCAGTCACTTAAGAAAAACAATTATTATGGCAAGTGTCAGAATATGGGTATCAATCAATGCATTCCTGACAGTGTAGTTTATCGAGAAACATTTTTGAAAGTCGAAAAATTAAATTTTAATCAAAATCGTGCTACAATCGTACATGACATAATTTACCGTGTAGTCTGTGTATGTTGCGAAAAGAAATTAAAAAAACCGTGCTACGTGTATCACCCGTGCCGCACCCGTGTGGTTGCCCGTGCCACACCCGTGTGACTACCCGTGCCACTCCCGTGTGACTACCCGTGCTACACCCGTGTGACTACCCGTGTGACACCCGTGTGACACCCGTGTAACACCCGTGTGGTGCGGTTAGTGTCGCTCATTATTTAAAATAAACGAATAAACTCCATCCACTTCAATCTGGGTTTAGATCAAAGTATAGCACAATTACAGCACTCATCAAAATAACTAGTGATATATATGAGGATATTGATCGTTCATTATTAGTTGTTCTGCTCTTACTTGACTTTACCAAAGCATTTGATAATATTGGTCCCTCAACACACGAGGTACATGTTAGTCAAATCCTTGTTAATTCCCATATTTACATATGGTGATTTATTATTTTATAATATGAAATATATATCTAAATTAAGACTTAATGTATGTTTTAATTCCTGCATTCGATATATATATATGATTTACAATTAACTGATCATGTTACACCCTATAGAAATTCTATTATCGGTTGTTCATTATTTACTTATTATATATATCGTGTAATGTGTTTTATGCAGAAGTTAATTTACTCATCTTGTCCAAATTATTTATTTTCTAAATTAACTTTTGGTAAATCTAAACGGACTATTAATCTAATTGTTCCTAAGTGTCAATATAGGGTATGTTCTGATAATATTCTAGTTGATGGACCTTTGTTATGGAATGAATTGCCATATGAATTTAAAAAACCATGTAACCATAATCAATTTAAAAAACTTTTAAGAACACATTTGGAAATCACCCAACCCAAACATTTATAAAATGAAATTTTATAATAGAACTTATAAATTTAAATTTATAAAAACATATATTATTACTTTAATTAATTTAATATATTATATTTTAATTTTTATATACCTAATCAAATTTATTTATTGTTAATAATTTTTTTTTTAAATAAAAATTATACATAGAAAGGGCCCTACAGTGGTTTGTAGCATCTGAGAGGAGTACCCTACTTGTAATTTATTATATATAATTAAATAAATAAATAAATAAATAACCGTGATAAATTCATTAGGAAATCAAACGCTAATTGTCAATTTTCGGATTAAACAAAAAGTCGCCGATTTGAAAATTTTGATGTTCCTAATAACAAATAACTTACCATTTAGCTTAATTGATCCATTAATTGATTTGATTAAGTCTATTGATGTAGAATCGAAAATATGCCAAAAATTGAAATTTAACCGAACAGAAGGTACGGATACATTAACGACGCTACTTGCCGAAGAAGGTACTAATACATTAACCAGGAAACTTCAAAGTCAAAATTTCTCAATTATTATTGACGAAACGATGGACGTTAGTTCCAAAAAATGTTTAGCGTTAATAGCACGATATTTCGATATCACAAAAAATTAAACCAAAGATAGTTTCCTCGCAATGCTGGAACTCGATAATTCAGACGCTCAGTCGGTGTACAATTGTATTACCAAATTTTTAGACGACCACCAAATCCCAATAAATAAGTTTATTGGATTTTGGCGCTGATAACGCTAGCGTAATGATGGGCAAAAGTACATGGGGCCCAAGCATTACTCAAAGCCAAAAACCCATATATATTTTCATTTGGATGCACATGTCATTCTCTCCATTTGTGTTTGTCCAAGGCCGCAAAATAATTGACTGACACATGTGAAAAATTAGCAAGAAATATTTATTACTTTTTTTCACACAGTTCTAAGCGAATAAATAATTTTAAATCGTTTCAAACATGCTTCAATGTGCCAACTCACAAAATTTTAAAGACATCAACTACTAGATGGCTTGCCTTAGAGTATGTAATTTTACGCACTATAGAACAGTGGCAACCACTAAAGCACTACTTTTTGCTCGAAAAATTTGAATCTAAAAGTATCAACAAAGACTTAGCTTCTGACATTTCAGACCAAATCAACACTGCCATTTAGTATATTTTCATTTTTTAGCCTATATTTTAACAATTGAAATTAACTAACAATTTAAATAAAGAATTTCAAAGCAAAACACCCCAAATATACAAGCTCCTTCCGTTAAAAGTTTCTTATTAATGGTGTTACATAATTTTATTCTTAAAGACCATATCGACGAGAATAATTTGAATAAAATTAACTTAAAAAGTACTGCTCCAGTTTTCAAAGAATTAAATTTAACATATTTAGGTCCAAAAGCTGAACTGGAAATAAAAAGAAGTAATTTGTCTAACAAAGTAATTTGGCAATAAGAAGTAATTGCAGACAATATTATTTAAAACTTAGTGAAGAAATTATTAAACGTTTCGATTTTAATGATGAAACTGCGATTCACATTCAAATTATCGATCCTGAAAATCTAGGAGAATCAATAGTACCATTAATTAACTCATATCCCCACTTATGTGAGGAAAAAATTAATGAAATCGAAGAAGAATTTAGGACTGCAATTTTCCAAAAATTTGTTTCTGTTGCATAACAGTTTTCGTCGAATATAGAGAAGTTCTGGGGCAAAATTTTTGAATTAAAGGAGAATTAAGATTTCCACATTTGAAAAAATTTATTGGTGGTCTTTTAAGCCTACCACATCGTAGCGCTTCTGCTGAAAGATGTTTTTCTCAGTTAAACATCAAAACAAAATACAGGAACTGTTTGAAGACAGAAATCATCAACGCATTGATGATAGCTAAGCAGCTCACAGAAGGCATTAGCTTATGTGATTGGCATCCTCCAAACAATTTACTTAATAAATATAAATTGGCTTAGAGCGCAACATTCATCTGTAATATTTTTTTATAGCAGATTGGTTTTTGAGAACAATTAAGCTTAAGTACATATTGGAAATCACTTGAATTTTGCAATTCGAAATAATTTTTCATTTCCTCTAAAATTCATTTAGAAAAAATTTTGTTGTGTTTCGTGTCAGAATTTGAACTACATTCATCAGAGACACATTGTTCAAATTCCGTGTGTCTTACACAACTTAGCCAAAGCGGCGATGACGAAACATATTTTAATTTTGATGTTCAGATAATTTCTAAATTGAAACTTCATCATTTTTCATATTTACTTAAGTTGAATTTTTCATCTATGATTACATATTGAGAATTGTCTAGATCTAGAAATTTAATACAAAGAATACCAAATTTTTTTATAGTTTATAATTTAAGAAAAGTGATAATACGAAGTGCTTTAATATTTTTTCTAAGCATACGAAATGTACTGAATTTAAAACTGAATTTTTATGAATTTGAATTAAAATAAATATTTTTGTTGAAAAATTTTTTTTTTGCATAACAGTTTTCGTTTTTGCATAACTGAATAAAAAATTTTGAGGGACCGAAAATTTTTGCAGCGCGACAGCGCTAGTGACTACTATTTTTTTGGATCGATTTGGATATTAAAATCGTAAAGGTGTTTTCCTTTTTTTTTTCTGAAGTAAAGTAAATGAAAATTAATAAAATTATTTATTAATTATTATTATGTGAATAAAATACAAAAAGATTGTTGGAAAACATTTTCTTTTTGAAGTAAAACTTTTTTAGGCGCGATATGACAAGTAAATCAAATCAATTATTATCATAATTGAAATATGAAATTAGAGGTTTATGATAACTAAACTGAGAAACATAAACTTTACTTTGAAAATTTGCTAAATTTTTTGAAAAACTGCATCATTTGTTGTACCAAATCTTGTTGTTGAATTAAGTGAACATCGTATTCATCGTGAAATTTAATTTGTAATACGTTGTAAGACTTTGTGGCTTTTTATTACACATTGTTGTAAATTACATTATCAAGAAATGCTACTCTAAATTTCAATATGACATATTTATTTTATATTTAATATTTTTAGTAATACCTGCCACAGTAGCTAAAGAAATTTTACTTCAACAGCGTGTAAAGATTACGCACTTCAATTATATATATCGTAACTGAGCAGTTACATCATACGGGTTTCTCGACATAGAATTGGTAACGCCGTTTTCTTTTGACTCCAAAGTCAAGTATCCTCATTCTTGCGAGTACGGTGCTTTGAAGTCATGGTTGTAACGTCGGTCAGAGTACGGTGCCTTGAAGTCATGGTTGTAACGTCGGTCATACGTCTAAATAAAACATTTTATAATTTTCAAGTGATTTCAAAAAGAAAAGAAATTCTGGTTCAATCAAAATAAAATTCCCAAAAAAATTCAAATTCGGATTTAAAAAAAATTATAACAAACAATTCAGTAACGGTAACAATTCAGTTCAGTAACAATTCTTATCCAAATATTTCGTGTATTTTTTTTCTTACAGTACATAGATAGTCAACTAAAGAATGGTAAAAATGAAGAAATTCCGGGAAAATTTAAAATTAAATTATCCAGAAAGATGGAGGGCTTTCAAGGAAAAAGAGCGTGAACGATCTGCAAGTTACAGGAAAAAAATAAAGGAAAGTGATATTAAAATACCTAAGGCAAAACATCAACAGACTGTAGCAGAAAAACGTAGAGCAGCTGAGAAAAAACGACAATATCGCTTAAAAATTAAAAGTGAAAATATTCCAGAAAGTATGGTTCCATATAAATGCAAGCAATCACTATTTAAAGCAGTACACCGTGTAAAGAAAGTATTGCCGGATCGCGCTGACAGAAAAAAAGAAGTTATCCGTGAATTACTTAAACAATTTGATCCTGAGGCAGCGCTTATATTGGATAAATCAAATAAGAAAAAAGTGAAACAAAAACAAATAGAATTAATTAAAATCAAGACGTATGAACAAGCTAAACAGTTTTACTTGCGAGATGACATACGCTATCAGACGCCAGGCATTTCTGATGTTATTCAACGAAGAGATCCTACCACAAATGAAAAGGTGCAATTACGTAAGCGTTATATGGTCATGTCAATAAACGAAGCATATTCGATTTTTAAAAATGAAGAAGATGAACATAATTTGATGTATAAATCAAAGTTTTACGAGCTAAGACCACAAAATGTGTTTTCAGTGGAAGATACGCCAAATAACGTGTGTGTTTGCTTAAAACATTCAAATTTTAATTTGTTGTGTAAGTCACTCAAAACTGTTCCTCGGTTCCCAGTATCGTCCAAAAATCTAATCAAAGAAATGTGTTGTGATACGGATGATGAAGATTGCATGCACAATACATGTAAAAATTGCGAAAGAAATCTAAGAGTCATTCTTCCAATTTTATTCGAATATGAAACACAAGTTTGCTGGAAGCAATGGTATAAGAACAAAGAGACTGGCCGATTTAAAGTAATGCAATATAGAGGAGCAGTGTCAGATGCCATTGAAAGACTGCAGGAACAACTACCGCAGTTTAAAATCCATTCATACGTCAATGACATCCAAACTGAGTATTTTATAAATTCAAAGAAGCTTGCGTCAAAGGAAGTGGTAATAGTCCAGTTTTATTTCGCTGAGAACTTCGCAATTAGAAATCAAGATGAAATTCAAGCTGCTCACTTTGCCTATGAACAAGTAACTGTATTTACTGCTTGCGCATGGATGGCAAATACACATTATTCAATAGTGATAGTCAGTAATGATTTGAATCATGATAAGTTTGCTGTTTGGGTGTATTTAGATGTTGTACTTCAGTTTCTAAAAACTGAATCTCTAGCAATGCAAAGTGTTAGGATCTTCTCGGATGGATGTACTGCCCAATTCAAAAATCGATTTACTTTGACCAACCTTCCTCTACTACAATCCACACACAAATTGGATATAAGTTGGTTATTTTTTGCTACATCACACGGCAAAGGTGCAGTTAATAAAATAGGTGCGACAGTAAAGCGTTGTGTTTGGAATGGAATTAGGTCCAGACGCATACAGATCGACTCCGCAAGTGACTTCGCTGAGTATGCAACAGTATGCAAAAAAAAATTCACCTAGAATTCAATTTATTTCGCAGATTCTAATATTTATCTTCAAAGAGTCAGAAATGAGGGAAAATTTATGTCCACCGTACGCAACCCAACAAAATACTTGATAACATAGTTAAGATTTAGAGTACATTTTCAAACTATATTGCAATATAATGATACACACAAGGTAAATAAAACCACGTAAATAAATGAACTGAATAAATTAATTTGGTGATTTAATATACCAGAACATAATTCTAAACACCTAAAAATGTCCCCGTACGCAACACGGAATGCGTGATATATATGCACATAAAATTGTTTGCCATATTGGAATACATAATCAGTTGGATATACATACATAAATACTTGGATCTGCATGGGAGACAGCCAGCATTCATCGCCTAGTCATGTAAATTTTTCTTTGTTTATATTATTGTTATTGAGATTTGAATTATCGTTTTTTTCCCAATGTTAGGCTAGATATATATGTAATAAGAGATTCCCAAATTTAGCATTCGTCAAGGAGATGAAATATATTCCGCATATTTTTTAATAATAATTAATTGTAATAGAAATGTCCAAGCCAAAACAATTCTTTCAACTTCATCAAAAATTAATATGCGAGGAGTGAATGGAAAGTTAATTACTCTGCAGAGCTATCATATGTATTAATTGATAGAATGCATCGTTAATGATTCAATTTTTAAATCTATGGAGAGTTAACATAAATAAAATATATTTGGATATAAATAAAAAGAAATTACTTAAATCAATTGATGTTGTTTTGATATGGAGATAACCGAGGGGAAGATTACAAAGTCAAGAAGTTTATAACATGCACCGGATATTCAGAGGATCATCACTATAAACAGGGAAGTTCTTTTTTTTTTATCATTATTATTTGTATGTTTATGAATTTTGGATTAGTGATAGTGCTTTAGAGATGGAATAACGCAAGTTAAATTCAGGAACAGTTGTGATATGGCAGATCTCCCTTCTGGAGATTCTAGGTGGTGTTTGAGGCACGCGTAATGTTTAGTTTTGTTTAAATTTTGTTGTCCTGAGGGTGGTCAAAAGAACTTTCGCTCTATGAGCTAGCGACAGGGTTATTGGCGTGCAAGACCAACTGGTAGACCTTCACGGTCTACAAGACAAACCTCTTATTACAAGTCAGAGTGTCCAACTTTGTTCAATTTTGCAGAAAACATTTTGTATACATATTGTAATATGCTCTGACATCTTTCTAAGTTAGCTTTGTCAGTTAAAAAATTGAAAAAGATTCGACTTTTCTCATCTCTTCCGGTACCAACACAAATTTGCGATCATTTGATTCGAATTGACAATAAACACAGTTTCTTAATTAATTTCTTTAGCTAAAACATCAGAAGCGAACGTCTTAAGACATCTTCAGAACGTCTTAATAAAAATCCCAAAAATCTTAAGAATGATAAGAAACGTCTTAAGATTTGCACATGGGAAGTGGCACAGAATCGGCTATTTCTTACTACTTGTTTGTTTGGAATCTAGTTTGTTTCTTGTTGATTTTTTTTAGTTTTGTTTTAGTTTAATTGTATAAAACCAAAAATATCAGTGTTTTGAGAAGAAAATTTATTGTTTAAGAAAATATAGTTATTTTGGTAAATTTCGAGAAACTACAATTACAGTGTTTAAAATTGAAAAGAAGTAATTGTATAAAACCAAAAATATCAGTGTTTTGAAAAAAAAATTCATGTTGTAAGAAAATATGGTTATTGTGGAAATTTCGATGAATTAAAATTTTGATAAATAAAAATTGGAGTATCTATTGTAGATTTAGTTTTGTTTGTGAAGTACTTCTGAAATTGGATCATCCTCGCAGGAATAGGTGAGTCGCTTACGTTAATTATTTTTATTATTTTATTTCGCATAATGTTGCTTTTGTTGTGGGCTAGTGTTACAATGATTTTACGGTTCAGTGATTGGGTAGATATTTTCAGCCCTACCATGTTCAGATTCAGTTAATTTCTGCTCTTCTATGACCCTCTGATTGCCGGACAAACCCACGACCACCTCATAAAAAGATACAAGGATCACCTTCCTTTACATTACCATGACAAACAAATCTCAAACTATGCTCAACATTTAATTGATGAGAACCATAACCACAGTAGTTTTCAAAACGATGTAAAATTAAGCCACAAATGTTCCAAGGGCCGGTAGATGGACACAATGAAAGAAAATGAGATTTACAGAACAAATAAATATAACAGTGACATCTTGTTCAATGATAAATTAACCATCAAACACAATATCCCAAGCAATAAAATAGGTCGAAAACTGGTAATTTTTTACTTAAAATTCGTCTTATAGGTTATAATAACGTAATAATTAGATGTAAAATTACGTCGAATCGACCAATGTGGGGAAAAATTCGACGTCGATACGACGTAATTTTATGGTTAAAATGTCCTATATTGGTCCTATATAGGTGTGAATATGTCCTGTATGAGTGTCCTATACAGGTTAAAATGTCCTATTAAAGCGTGCTATTTAAGTATATTTCTTCCTAAATTAGGAAGATTCGACGTCTAATCGACGTCGAATTTAGGTTGCTTTGCACCTATTTGTGGCGTAATAGGTTGGAAGTTCCCAATTAGGTAATATTATAAGTCGCTAGCGCATCGATTCGCAAACTCTACATACGTCCAAAAACCTTTAGCTTTACGTCCTTGCATCATAATGTACTATTATTTAAAAGCCATTTAAAATAGACACGCATAGAGTCATCAGTAGTAGAAAATCAGTCAACCAAATAAAGGTATCTCGGAGACTAAAGAACATTTTCGACGAAAAAGTTAAATACTATTAATCAAGACTATCAAAATTACTAGTCTAAGGCGTTTTAAAATTATTTGTGTAAGTTGAATAAATCTTTTTGGACAGAAAAAAACTGGTGAAGCACATTCATATATTTTAATAGACTTTAAAAAAATGGTATGTTTTTCTAACTTTGTAGAGCTTGTAAACCTCATATAATGGCTGGAATAAAGGCTCTTTTTAACCTTGTTCAAACATTGAAAAAAGGGGAACGCATATTACAAAAAAAAGTTTTCGATTGTACCACACAACTGGATAAAAGACAATTTGACCAACTCATAATTTGATGTAAATAGTGGTCCTGATTTTGCTAATTGGATTTGCAATCGATGTGTAGTGAAAGTGAAAAATACAGTTTCGTTTGATGAGGCTTTACTTTGGAAAGAACAGTACTCAAAACAAGATGTCAAGACTGACAATGAAGCAGAGTAAGTATAAATATGTTTTTCAACTTTTTATTATCAGTTTTGGTATTTTTGTATAATCGATTTTTATTTTTTTATTATTTATATAATATTTAGAGAATATCTAGTTTAATGCAAATAGTCCAGTGATACAAAACTCGCTCTTTAAATTTATATATTCATTCCATAAGGAGTGAGTTAATGAAAATTCATGACACTTATTCCTCTTTTACTCTCTTTGTTTATTCTTTCGCTTATGATTGATCTTGGTTTAAATAACAAATTTGATCTCAATACCGTGAGCCCTTTTTTTAAAACTGTTTACCTATTCTTACTCTTCTCTGTGTTTATTTTATTTAGATTTGAGGATGTAAATTATAAATAAATAGTATAAATAGAAGACGTCCGATATAGAAGAATGATTTAAAAGTTATATTTTTAACAGCGAAAAAAACCGATTACTTTTGGAAAACTTAAATTTTATGATTGAGTGAGAGTAACTAATTTTTTTTGTGACGAGTAAGCTTTTATACAATGAAGTATATTTATTCACTACCCTAGTAAAAGAGAATTAGTGAATTCATTCAATAGTTCATCATGAAAATCATGATTACCTATTCAATGAAACGTATATGACCTTGTGATGTGAATTCACTTATTTACTTTTGTATATTCTCTTCTCTTCTAATGAATGTTTCAAGGAAAACCATGCTGACTTCATTAATTATGGAACTCATGAAGTTATTGATGAATATCTATCGTAAATTCATGCATAACAAAACAGAGAGTTCATGAATGAACTTCATCAGGAATTTCACTACCAACAAACCGACGAAATAAAAATAGTATAGAATACAGAATAAAAAGTAGAACAAAAGAAAATTGTGGTATTTTAAAAGAAATTAGAATTTTATTAATTATAATTTTTTGAGGCATTAAAATTAATTTAATAAAGCATTAATATTTTAAAGAGATGGTTGGTTCTTCCTTCTTCCTCTATGATTCAGACGCGTCAGTTTTTTCCTGAAATTAAAAATTATTATAACAAAAAATGATTGTAGTGCAGCTTTTTCGATTTTCTGTACCGTTAATCACTGATTTGTATATTGTTTTTCAACACAATATTTCACTTTTAACCAAAAAATAACAAAAATCACAAAGTTGCAGCTTTAAACGTAAAAACAAAACTAGAAAAAATTTGTTGACTATGTTTAGTTCACAAGATATATCAAAAAGAATCATAAAATGCAATGAGAGTAAAGAGAGTGAAAAATGTTAGTTGCTGATAATTATCATGAAAGTAATTAAGAACTTCATCAAAATATTCATCGCAGGATCACTTATTTATTTCTTTTAGGAAATACAATGAAAATATCATCAATACTTTAATATTTTTTGCTTATCTGTAGTTGTTTAATATTTTTTTTTTAAATTGTATTAGTAAACTGGTGAACAATTTTTACTAGGGTATTCAAAGAGTAAGTCTTGTACAAAATATTTTTTGTAACTCACTATTCAATCGTTAAAGAATGAAGATATGAAGGAAGGAAAACCAAAATTCTTTTAGGATTAAGATTAAGAGTAGATGGGAAGATTTTTTTTAACTCTGGCAAATACAAAAGCCACATAAAAATCAAATACCACCAATTAGTAGCATTGAGCAATATAATAATCTTTTTACTGAGTTAAATCATTCGAAGCATTGGCGTTCGTCTAATCATTTACACAAAAGTCCAGAACATAATCATATTACTTCTGAACAAACCGAATATGTTAAAGTTTTGCCTGAAAAAAACATTGCAAATTTCATAGTTTTACCTGAAGAAACCATTCATGTGAATGCGGTGGCAGCGGTAAAAAATTGTAAAAATTCGAATTCATTTACTTTATAACATTACGTGTTTTGTTATTTATAAGTTTTAAACAGCTTTTTCACAAAGTGGAAGGTATAAACTTTGAAACAATATCCATAAGACTAATCATGAAGAGAATTGGAACTGACTTAAAAACAAATGAAACGCCAACCAATAATATCAATCTTTACAAATTTAACGTATATGTATAGTATAGTATAGTATAGAATCGATCAACTAAAAAAACTGGACAGAGAAATTGAGACAAATACAACACATAAAAATTTTTTGGTGAGAGTCAACCTTTTTAATTGGATTAAGTTCTCGTTAAGCATTATTATATTCAATATCTCATTTCACAATTTAAAATAACGTCGTTAAAAAATTAATTAGTAAACAAAAATTTTATAAAATAATTTTTCTTATGAAATAAAATAAGAACGCAAGTTCTAATTTTTCATTTTGTATAATGTTTCACAAAAATGCCAAAAAATATTTTTGTCACGTACACCATAGCTGTGGAGGTTCGTTAGAAACGAATCAAGAGTCAGTTGTTGTGTGGAATCATGGTGAGCAGTTAGCTCCAAATACTTTTAAATTTTAAGTATGTAGTTTTAATATTCTTGGTGAATAAAGTTCTTTCTGTTAAATAAAAATTCATAATAATTATACTTGGTGAAAATATAAAGGTTATAATAAAATTGTTGTAGTGAATAAAAATTGAATTCAACTGGTGTTATTATTTAAACCTATAAATAACTAATTGTGAAATTCTCTAAAAATACTACTCAGTAAAAATTGTATGGAAACACACAAAGCTTTGGGGCACAACATCTCGCACTCAAACTGTTGAATCTAAATTTGCATTTAATAGTGTTCAATCTGTAATTGATGTTATAAATACTGTGTTGTGCAGTGCTGATAATCGGTGGACTACAAACGATACAGAAAACTTATTGCGTAACAAACTGTTAAAGCATTAAAAAAAAAGATTTTTAGCAGAGGAAGCCAAAGGGAAATCGAAAAAAAAATATATCTGTTGTCTTTGAAGATGTTGCTGAGGAAGACGTTAAGAGGAGATTTATAAATATTCAAAAACAAAAATAAATATCTCAACGTTGTATTTTGGTTTGGAGTGCGGTGAAATCTTCGTATAATAACGTGTATTTTACTTCAGCAAACTGCCTTTTCGATTTCACTCAGTTTTCCAAAAAAACACATTCACGAAATAATTAACAATAAAACAAATAAAATGTTGTAATTTTTATTAATTATTTATTTTAATAGTTTTTTAACTTGACAGTTGTCATTTATGATTGATATTTAAGCAAGAGTTTGTTGTAAAATATTCCACATTATCTTATAACTTTGTTCGACCATAGAGTCATGTGATAATAAATGCTTTGTAAAATTCATTCTTATATTTTATCATAGAGTTATATGACACTAAATTGTTAACTTGTTTATTGTATAATAGTACTGTTATAAAGTGTAAATTATTTTACATATTGGTGCTTTCATTTTTGATTAAAGTGATTCATACGAAAAAGACGGGTAGTATCGTGTTGGTGAATAACTTTATATCCCTAGTTTTTTCTCGTTTTAAGCAATTTGTTTGGAGGGAAGCTGTAAGACCACCATGTGCGTCATACCTGTGTCCAGTTTCTTGTAAATTGATTTTGGTTGTTTTTACCTATTATAGGTGCAAGTAGGTACCTATTATAGTTGTAATATTAAAAAGAAAAATAATAATAAAATATATTGGTTATATAATATCATTGAGTTTTGAAAACAAAAAGAAAAAGATTATTACTTGAAAACATGAAAAAAAAAATTTTTTTGTGGTTCATTAGAAATTACTAAAACTATCATTTTTTGTAAACTAAGAGTTTTTTTTCTTCTTTGATGTAAATACACCAATTTTTGTAGAAATATGGTTTTATTGTGTGTAAAAACTACAATGCAGTGCACAGTGCATGAAAGTATTTAACAATAAAATACAAAAATATATATTTAAAAGAAAATTTTTTTGACAAATGTTTTGTTATTGAAGAACTGGATTTTGTTGAAGAAATCGAGAAGATTCCCTAAACATAAAATAAAATTGTGTGGTTCGAAGTTACCGGCATCTTACTATTGTGGCTTGATTAATTGTGTACGGCGATTGCTATCTATAAAAAAAAATTGAAGGAAATAAGCCAGTGAGAATCATTGATTATAAAAGCATTTTCTTAAGTAATTGGTAAAAGTAAATGTTATTGGAAGAAAACTGATAAGGATGTTATGCCCGCCAAGTTACGTGGTGTCTAACAGGTATCGTTTGAAAAAATCTACAATCAGCTCCAGAACAAATTTAGGTTCTGTATAGGTGGGTTGACAGGAAATTGATTCTTTGTAGTTAACAGCCCCGGCTGCACTAGCAATAAAGACTAATTTCCTAATCAACCCACACTTTTCCATTTTTCATTTGTGACACGACATCATCATACTCAATCAGTATACCTAATCTTCGGACTCCCTGTAAAACATCAAGGTTATAATAGTTTTTGTTATATACTTGCATTCTCTTTACAAACGTTTCGAATTTTATTTGTTTTCTTTCAGTTTGCTTAAATAAGAACGAAACAAAAGAGATGATATGTGATTAATTGTAAATAAATTAAACAAAACTAGTTTCGTTATAAATTATAAATTTATTGGTTCCAACAATATCCACGACGAGTTAAGAACATATGCAATCAACTCTTCTTCTTTTTTTGTTTAGAGTTAAAAATATATAAATAGTTACATTTTTTGCAATTTATTGGTGAGTTGGAATTAAAACCTAAAAATAAAGAGTCGTATTTAATATAAAATTGTCAAATAAAAATTTAAAAAAAAAAAAGAATTGAATAAAATAAAAAGATAATGATGTAAGAAAAGAATGGAAAAATTTGTGTTTCTTTATTACGTCATTGCATATTTAATTATTTTGTCAATCGTGCTCGTTGATAAATGATAAGAAGAAGCATATTTTGATAAAGGAGAAAATCATCACGATTCCAGATAATCGTATAACGCATCCTATACTAGTGCTTTTATGAACAAATAAATCGTACTTAGCACAAATAGTGCTTTTATGAACAAATAAATAAATCTATTTATTTTATTATATATATTTTTAACAAAGTGCTAGTGATCTTTTTTGATATAAATTAAGTGTATTAGTGATAATAAAAACAAAGGGTACAGAAACCCCACCCACTTATTAAAGAATATAAAGAAACATCGTTAAGGTAAATTCTGTATCTCCAGTATTATTTTTATTTATATTTTGTAAATGGGTTTTTCCCAATTTTCAACATTTTTCCTATATATAAATTTCTTTTTATATAAAGAGCTTACCTTCAGGATTGCAGGATGGGCAGTATAGCTGCAAGAATTTAATTTTATGCTAAAGCATCACCCCGGACACCGTATGCGACATCGATGGCCTTATTTTCTGCGTGAAAGCTGCCTAAAGAGAAGATTCTGAGCTTCAACCAATATTTGAATAATTAAAAGTAGGTGAGTATGACGAATTTTTATTAATCAAAATGTTCTCTTGAAGAGAAACGATGGTATCATGTTCCAAAGCGTATGCAGACCGAAGTAATCGGAATGTGCCAGCACCAAAAATATTTTGCTGAAAGACGAGCGTCAATTTTACATCCTAAAATTGGCAGAGAAAACTAAGAAGTATTTGAAGAGTTGTATTCCGAGATTTTTCTTTAAATACTTACCATATAGACCATTTAGGGTCCTTAACAGTTACTCAAAAGCAATGCCGCTATATATTTTGTGTTAGCGATGCATTCTCCAAGTTTGTTTGGATTTATCCAAACCAAGACCACCAGTACTAAGGAAGTGATCCAGAAATTATAAATTCAAAAGGCACACTGAAAAAAACAAGTCCTATTTCCAATCGAAATGCAATTGTCAACCCACCGTGCGGTCACATATGGCGAATCAACAACTCTACAATTATAAATCGATGAAGTTGAGACAATCCCACGAAATATTTATGTGAAAATAAAATATAGTTCAATTAATCTCAAATACTTAAACTTTAAAATGAAAAATTCATGATATAAGGCCAATAAGGCTTTATTCAACTACTGTTATATTGGATATAAAACTTTATATTTTAAATAAACCTCATTCTGTTGTTAGGAAAATGTTATCGTGTAGTTGTCCTAATCACAGTGAAATTGTTTGCAAATAATTTTTCTTTGCATGAATAATAAACTGCCAACTTCGAGATGAGGTTGTCATGAACTTCAATTTTTTTTTCAGTGCAGTGTTTGGAAATCCAAAATTTAATATTTCTGATCGAAGCGATTACTGTACGAATCGAGGCATTCAGGTTTCCTTAACAACAACCGGTGTTCCTACAGGAAATGGCCAAGTAGAACAAGTATTTCAAATTGTCATATTAGCGTTGTCAAAATTATCGACAGATAATCCCGAGAATTGGTTTAAATATACAGATAATTTGCTGAGGTTTTTTAACAACTCGGTTTAAAGGAGTATAGGAATGTCACCATTTAATTTAATGCTTGATGTGAAAATGCCATGAATATATGAAGTTAAAAGAAATAATTGAAGAAGAAACTGCAAGGATATATAGTGAAGATAGAGCAAGAGACGATGCTAAGATAAATATTGACATTGTGCAGAACGAAAACCGCCGAAACTACAATAAGAAGAGAAAGTCGGCTGCCAATTACAAAATAAGAGATTTTGTACTTATTAAAAGAACACAATTTAACAGCGGTGCAAAATTGGATGCTAAATATCTTGCCCAATATGAAGTTGTAAAAGCCAAGGATATGAAGCCATACTATGTCGAGATGTCTGACAATCAATTTGACTCTGACGAAGACGATCTTTTAAATGAAGTCAGTTTCGCAACAGTTTGATCATCCGGAAATAAAAAGATTAAATAAAGTACAAAGTTAAAACATCAAATGTTCTTTCATTTATCATCATCACTATTTATCAAGTGTTATTATTAATGAAGGTCTATAGGCCATTGTCTTGACCAGGAATGACTCGGTCGGTCCGTATTTCTAATCAACTGCCCTTCATAAGAAAGAAAACTAGATTCAGTTTAGTGACAATTAAAAGAAAAATATTTTCATTGATTTTTTATAGATATTTTAATTTTTAAAACTTTTTAAATTTTATTTGTTATTGTACATATAGTCAATTATAGTGATATCATTGTGTTGTTTTGTTTTTATAAAATTATGTTTGTGCATCTCCTCAAAATGTTCATTTTAAAATTAGTATGTTATATAGCAATACTTGGTAAATCTGTTTTCTTTACTAATTTTACATACACTTGACACAGTGTTATGCGGCATAAATGAAAACATATTTAAATGTACTGTGGCGGTTCACAGGGTCAGTTTCAACACAGTTTTAACTGACGCTTACAATACTGTGGTCGATAGGAAAAACATAATGATGGGGAAACAAATGGAAGAGTAATTTTCTTTTCTTCTCTCTTTAGTCCTTTTTATATTATTGTTCGTAAAACATAGTAGAAATATTCCTCTCTTATTTTGTAACTCGAAAAGGTAAGACGTCATGTTTTAACATGAAAATAATAATGTACACCAAATTATAATACTAATATAAATTGTTTATTGTATGTAAAATCAAATAAATTGGAGTAGAAATAAAATAATTGTATTAGAGTATAAGGAGTAAATTAATCAATTATTCAATTAATTATATGGATACACCCCATATAAAATGGTGACACGCGACATGAGTACAAAATAATTATATATACAATAAATGCAAAACACATGTGGCTGATTTTATTAAAATTTACACATCAAGAAAATTTTTCATCTGAGAACATCCATAAAAAAATAACAGCAAAATATCTTAAACATTGAAGAACGCAATTCATGCGCATAAATCTGTAACTGCAAACCAATATTTTCGAAATTATTATTACGGAACCAAAATTATAGCATCGAAATGATATCAATCAACCCTAATGTAGCAACATAATTAACCACACAAGGTAAACAGCAAATTCAACATCAAGTTTTTAACAAATTCTTATTATACAAACAAAAATTCATTGATGAATATAGATGACATTTTTTGCAGTGGATTATATCAAACAAGGTCCGACAAAACATATTAAAAACTATAATGATCGTTACATAATTAGAATTTTAATAAATTTAAACTAATTACCATTAATTAAATAATTAAACTTGTGCAACTAAATTCATTTAATTAAACAAAAATGATAATTTTTTAAACAAAATTCTTACTTAAAAAACTTACCTAATGTAAGAGCAATAGAGTAAAATTAACCTAAAAAAATTTTTTCTTATCAAATAATTTTTTCATCAAATCATAATTTATATAAAATTATACTGAAATTATAGTAAATGTAATCCATTTGTGAACCATCTGTAACATATGTATGACTAATCCAATTGACATACATTACATATGTTATTCTCCCAACCAAACTATTCTAAACAATTAAATAAGTCATCAACAACTTAAAAGCCTAGATCTAATTTCTATAAATTCCCACGATATACATGTTATAAGGAAACCCAATTAACTTAAAATAATATTAAAGTTGACGACATCACAAAAATAAACTTGAATAAAATTTAAATAAAATTTGTCGAAATTACTGCTGAACGAGGCAATTATATTTATTTAATATAATATTGACCGATATTAACTTCACATAATAAATCGATTGATAATTGGTTAATCGATTTAATTATGAAAATAAATGTAAATAAATGTAATCTTAAGAGGGGATTATAGCGGGGAAACCCTCTATCAATTCCACTATAAATTAAATGAAAATTGTAACGAAAAATCAATCAATAAACTTATCCGAAAGTTTAATGTTAAAGTGTTAGTTTTAATTTAAAACCTCTAACGGAAGAAAGTCTGCCCAATAGGCCTTTGTCTACGGGTTTAACATGGTTTATCCAGTTGTAAAGACTTTCTTCCCATCATAAATATCGAGACGAATAAGTGGATGCCGTAGTATAGCAGCTCAACAGATAAGTCCACCATATGGCGACCTACCATCAACGAACCTGAAAGGCCACACATCATAGAAAATTCAAAGAAAGATCAGCAGTTGGATCTACAGCGAAATTCAAAACAAAAAGAAAAGTAGTAAATAAGAGCACACACAAGATGGGTAATAATCAACAGAAACCGGAAAAAGAAGAAGAAGTAATAATTACGAATGGAGCCGGTTCAGCCACAAACCTCAACCTACAGGGAACACAGGGAAAAGATTTCACCAAGATAGAAGTAATCACGTCCGCTGTAATCATCGTAATAATAATATTATTCATAGCATACAAAATAAAGGAGTATGTAAAAACAATGATCAGCAAACGGATCATCGCAGCAAACGTGGTAAACGTTTAAGAAGAATTCAGCATCTTAATAAACAAACCTGCTCAAACTCAAAAAATCCAATAAGAAGGACGCTGCAATTCCAAAATAAAAACAATCAAGAAATCTCCATAAAAACAAATATTATGTAATTTCCGTATTCATATAATCAAAAATAATAATAAATGTAATTTTTCCCATAAATATAAGTTTACACAAAATTGTTAGTGTAATTAATATTAAAATAAGTATGTACAAAAAAAAATAAAAATAATAATTCCATAAATATGAGGATAAGCAAAATTGTTAGTATATAAGATAAATAAACAAAAATTTTCAATAAATAACATTTACGCCTAATAAATAGAAAATACCGTATGTATATAACTTAAAATTGAATGTTTACGCCTAAATGTATGGTTATTAAGTAATTAAAATAACAAGAATTGTGAAAATTATATAATATGAAAGTACGGATATGATATTTCAATATCATTTTAGGTTGAAAATAAAAATTTATGTCAATATAAACAAAAATTTTTTCTAGGGTAAATAACTTAATGACAATAAGTAGGTTAAAAACTAAATATTATGTAAATGAATAAAAATTTTTTTTTTGCTAAATCCAAATTTTTCTTAAGAAATAAAATTAATAGAACATAAAAGATGATGATCTTAAATTTTTCTGACCGAAATGGATTCACTGACGAAAGCTGAAAACCTGATTAGACAGACGCGTAAAATAGAAGAGTTACTAAACGAATCTAACTCTAAAACGTATGAGCATACATTGAATCTCTCAACTAAGCTCGAAGAGATCCGAAAGAAATTCAAGACTCTAGCAGTCACACTAGCACTCGAACTCAATAGCCAAGAATTTGAGAAAGTAAAGAAAAATTTCAAAACTCAGTATACAACAGTCAAAGAACTGATTGATGAACAGTCGCATCAACTGATAGAGAAAACTGAAATAGAGAAAAACTCAGCCATGGCATCGTTTGATATCAACTCCACCTATAAACTCGTTCCAGAATTCAAGGGTAAATACGAGGAATTGGAAAATTTTTTAAATTTAATTGGTTTCATCCATGACACGCTAAAGGATGATAACGAAAAAGCCAAATTAATCAATTTCATATTGCAAACTAAATTAGCCGAAAGAGCAAAGATTAGTCTAGGTTCTAGAAGGAGACCAACTAACCTAATAGAATTTAGAAATGTTTTCGCGAAACATTTAAAACTAATTTAACTCCATCCAAAATACATGCTGATTTAGCGAGAGCCAGACAAGCGAACTTGTCAGCCGATCAATTTGGACAAAAAATTGAAACTCTAATCGCAAAACTAAACACGATTCAAATAGCGGAGAAAGGTGAAGATAAAAGAGAGTTGATTTCGGAATTAAACGATCAGATCGGATTGAATACATTCAAATCGGGACTAAATGAACCGATTAAGACAACAATATACGCATCGCGACCGAAAGACTTGAAGGACGCAATAGATCTTGCTCGTGAGATTGACACGCAAGATAGAGCACAGGTATTAAGCTACGGTTTTCGTAAAAAGAATTTTAAGACTAGCGGAATGTCTTACTCAAATAATGTTCAGAAAAATAATTTTAAAAAATATAGATATAATAATAATGGTCATACAAGTAGAGATTATAATAATAATGGTAATAAAGGATTTAGCAATAATAGAAATAATTACCAAAATAGCAATGGCTATAACAAGAATTTTAAAAATATTCCAAATTATGGAAACAATAGATTTAATAAAGTAAATATGATTAGCTCGGGAAACGACGAGCTAGTCCCCGAAGACGTAGATTCGAGGGACTTAGGGAATCAGAAATAGATAACCCAATAAGAATACGTAATATAAATAATCACTTCACATAAGCACTTCAAATTTCATAATGATTCACAATAATGTAACTAGATTTATAAGTAGCACATTTTTAATAGATACTGGAGCTGATATTTCACTCCTTAAAGAGAACGTATTAAAAGAAAATATAGAGTTAACAGACGATACTCGTAAAATAATTGGTGTAACAAAAGATGAATCGCACACTTTAGGTACGATTATAGCAACGTTAGATTTTGATGGCGAGAAAATTAAGCAAAAATTTCACATAATAAGTGAAGAATTTCCACTAGGAACTGATGGAATACTAGGACGAGATTTCCTAAACAACTTATGTAAGATAGACTACGAAACGTATACTTTAGCAATTTATATAAACGGCACAGAAATTTTACTACCAATAAGAACCAAACTGAGAGAAGAGAACAACTTTAGAATACCAGCACGTACACAGATGATGAAAGCAATAAATTTAAACGTAGCTGAAGATAGTGTAATCCTAGACGAAGAGATACAAGATGGTGTATTCATAGCCAATTCAATAATACCAGAAAAAGGCATTACACATATAAAAATTCTAAACACACTTGATCATGAGATAACAGTCAAGAATATCTCACCAAGGATAGTACCACTTAGAGATTATGAAATTATGAATGTACGAGACAGCAAAATGAAGAATCTTGAAAAAGGAAGATACACGAAACTGTTAGAAGAATTAAAAATCGAAAACTTGGATGATACAGCAAAACAATCAATTTTGGAAATTTGTGAACAATATTCCGATATTTTTCATTTAAAAGGAGATAATCTTACAACAAATAATTTCTACAAACAAACCATCACTACAATGGATAAAACACCAGTCTATATCAAGAATTATAGATTACCTCAATCTCAAATTAAAGAAATAAATAATCAAGTAGAAGAACTAATTAAAGGAGACATAGTAGAAGGATCGACAAGTTCATTCAATGCACCTCTATTAATCGTAAAGAAGAAAGGGGAAGAAAATACCAAATATCGACTTGTAGTCGACTTCAGACAACTCAATAAGAAGATAGTAGATGATAAGTTCCCACTCACGAGATTGGACGACATATTAGACAGTCTCGGAAGAGCAAAGTATTTTACAACACTGGATTTGGCGAGTTCTTTCCACCAAATAGAACTTGAGAAGGATTCACGACCATTAACAGCATTCTCAACAAATAAAGGTCATTACCAATTTAAAAGATTACCATTCGGCTTAAAAATATCAACTAATAGCTTTCAAAGAATGTTATCCATAGCACTAGCTGGTCTAGAAGCAGAAGCATTCCTATATGTCGATGATATAATTATATTCGGGTGTAGCTTGAAACACCACAATATGAACCTGATCAAAACCTTAGAAAGATTGAGAAAATACAACTTAAAATTAAATCCAAGAAAATGCAATTTTTTACAAACCGAAGTAACTTATTTGGGACACTTAATAACAAGTCAAGGCATAAAAACAGATCCGAAAAAATATGATATAGTTAAAGATTATCCTATACCGAAAAATGCTGATGAAGCTAAACGATTTACAGCATTTTGTAACTACTATAGAAGATTTATACCAAAATTCGCAGAAATCGCAAAACCATTGAACAATTTAAACAAAAAAAACACAACGTTCGAATGGACTAAAGAATGTGAAGAGGCATTCACAACATTAAAAAACAAGCTGATCAATCCACCAATATTAAAATACCCAAATTTTGAAGAGACATTCATAATAACAACAGATGCATCGAATTACGCATTGGGAGCTGTGTTATCACAGGGAGAAATAGGAAATGATTTGCCGATTTCCTACGCTAGCCGATCATTAAATAAATACGAAATTAACAAGCCAATAATTGAAAAGGAACTGCTAAGTATACACTGGGCCATAAACTTTTTTAGACCGTACGTCTATGGAAGAAAATTCACAGTGGTGACAGACCACAGGCCATTAGTGAGTCTGTTCACGCACAAAAATCCGTCATCAAAACTAACAAGGATCAGATTAGACTTATCTGACTATGATTTCCAAATCATTTATAAACAAGGAAAGATGAATGCAAACGCTGACGCATTATCTAGAATAGAAGTAAACTCAGACACGCTTAAAGCGATGATACCGACATCCACGGTAAATACAGTTAAAACGAGGGCTATGACAAGAAAAGAGAATTACAAAACAGAGGAAAACACCGCAGAGTTGGAAACGGAGTGCACGCTGTATTCATGGAACTGCACCTCTATATCTGAAATAAGAAATATGAGAACCTTGTCATTCGAAGATAAAGAATCACGTGATAAAATAAAGAAAAAATGTATTGACTACAAAGAAAATAATGATAGTTTGCGAATAATTTAATTGAATAAAAAGAATAAAAGAGGAATCCTAGTAATATATAGTAAAAATCCAAGTATCGCCTTAGGGAATACACTGGAGAAGCTGATATTAATTATGAAAAGGGAAAAAATAGAGAATCTAGCGCTAGAGATTAATGATAGTATATTCACACATGTAGATGTGAATGAATTTAAAAATGAATTCAATAAGCTGCAGCAGAAAAATAATAAAGAAAATATGCAAACAAATTTAAAGATATTAATTTATGAAGCACCTCAAAGAATTACAGATAGAAATAAAATGGATGAATTAATAAAAGTTTACCACGATACACCACACACCGGAGGACATGCAGGTGTCAAAAGAACAATTAACAAATTAAAACAAAAATACGTCTGGAAAAATATGAGTAGAATGATAAAGAATTATGTAAAAAAATGTGAATCATGTGCTAAAAATAAACAAATTAGAAATGTTAAGGAAAAATTAACCATAACCGATACACCGACAACAAGCTTTGAAACAATTTCAATGGACACAGTTGGACCATTGCGACTTACGGATAGCAATAGATATATTCTTACGATTCAATGCGATTTAACGAAATACATTGAAGCGATACCGATAGAAAACAAAGAAGCAAAAACAATAGCCAAAGCGCTCGTAGAAAAATTCATTCTAAAATACGGTAATTTTAAAAAATTAAAAACAGACTTAGGGACAGAATTCGTTAATGAATTAATGAGAAATGTATGTGCATTCTTTAAAATATCCCATATAACCTCGACACCATATCACCATGAGACACTTGGTTCTATAGAGAGAAACCATAGAGTGTTGAATAAATACCTTCTTTCATTCACGAGTGATTATAACTGGGAAGAGTGGATTCCATATTTTGTGTTTTGTTACAACACAACACCACATACAGACACCGGGTACACACCGTATGAGTTAATTTTTGGAAAGCTAGCAAGCCTTCCATCGGACGAAAAATTGACTAATAACGCACCAATATACAATTTTGATAACTACGCAGAAGAATTAAGATTTCGCTTACAACAAGCTCAAAGCAAAGCGAAAGAGCTTCTAATAATAGCAAAAATAAACCGAAAAAATATCTATGATAGAAACGCGAATCCGATAGACATAGAAAAAGGTGATTACGTTTGGTTAAAAGTAGGTGAAAGAAAAAAGTTAGACTCACCATTCGATGGACCATATGAGGTCATAGAAATAGTAGAAAATAACGTTAAGATAAAAATAAATTAAATGAAAATTGTAACGAAAAATCAATCAATAAACTTATCCGAAAGTTTAAAGTTAAAGTGTTAGTTTTAATTTAAAACCTCTAACGGAAGAAAGTCTGCCCAATAGGCCTTAGTCTACGGGTTTAACATGGTTTATCCAGTTGTAAAGACTTTCTTCCCATCATAAATATCGAGACGAATAAGTGGACGCCGTAGTATAGCAGCTCAACAGATAAGTCCACCATACATCATTCTGTAACGCGAAATCATATCCTTATTATTTTTTTTACGCGAAAACATTGTACGGTATAAAAAATGTTTTTGGGCATTCACCCGTAAAAAACAAAACAGTGCGTGATACAGCGGAACCACACACTAAGGACACGAATGTTCCGATAGTAGATTTATCAATTTTTGAAACAAACCCCACAATTTTAGAACCAATGTTGAATATAAAAAGCGAAAAATCTATTGTAACCCACGAACTACGACAAAACCCTTTCATCGATCTATCCAATGAACCACATTTTACTAATGTCTTAACCACGAATGTAAATACGCAAAAAATTCCATCAATTCCAAAATTTTGGAAAAACCAAGCTGATACATATTTTGCATACGTGGAATCAATATTCCATAGAAATCATGTGGTTGAAGATGAGACGCGGTTTCACATGATCGTTGGTTCCCTCGAACAAAACATTTTACCAGACATTTCAGATATTATAACCGACCCCAATGTATCAGATAAATACAAAACTTTGAAAACTAGATTGATTTCTTTGTTTTCTAGCACGGAAACAAACAGGATAAATAGATTAATGTCGGGATTGAGTCTAGGGAACGAACGCCCATCACAACTATTACGGAAAATTTGGCACAAGACGAAATTAGTTCGTTATTTTTAAAAAACATTTGGCTACAACGATTGCCAACGCAAATCAAGTTTAGTGTTTCTACCGCTCAGGGTGATCTTAACACTTTAGCCTTTAGGGCAACTTGCTGATAAATTGCACGAATACACCAATTTTAATCAAATTAATGCAATCACGTATCCTAACACCCAAAATACACCGTTAGAAAATACAGCTTTAGTTGAAATCGAGAGGCGATTAGACCTCATGTCAAAACAAATTCACGAAATAAATAGCCACAAATCTTATTTTAAATCAACCCGTGAATCCCGTAGCAAATCTCCTGGGTATAGGAATAGGAGAGCAAAATCACGCGATCGCAACTACTCCAAAGAAATTTGTTGGTATCACAACAAATTTCAAGCAAGGGCAAAAAAGTGTATACAACATTATAGTTACAAGGATACAACTACCAGTACGGATAAGGAAAACTAAATCGCCAGTTGTTAGACACGACGGGTACAACCGGCGATTCAGATAACCGTCGTCTGGTAATAACGGATAAAAAAAATAACATTCATTTTTTGGTCGACGCCGGAGCAGACATGTCTGTCCTTTCTGAACCCTTTTCAAATGAATCAGAACAACGCACATCCGAATATAATCTTTTCGCCGCAAATGGTTCCGTCATTGAGACATTTGGGACGAAAACATTATGCGTTGATCTTGGTTTACGAAGGGATTTCGCGAGGTAATTTATAGTGGCCAGCGTCAATAAACCCATTCTAGGAGCAGACTTTTTAAAACATTTCGGTTTATTAGTTGATTTAAAAAACAAAAATTTAAGAGATAAAATCACAAACCTCAAAATTATCGGCGAAATCTTCTGTTCCGATACGCCCATTATTAACACAATGTTTTTCAAACATTCATCCCAATTTTCAAACTTATTTCTAGAATTCAAAGATATCACAATGCCGATTCTAAAATCTACCACAACAAAACATAACGTGACACGATGTAATAAACTACTGGAGAACCTGTATCTAGGACACAATCATTATTAACTATGAGTCAGAAGAAATGATTTGGAACCTTCAAGAAATAGAACGCACACCGGTATCACAACAGCATCCATAGTGATTGTGATGATTATAAATACAAAAATAATAGACGGCGATCAATCACAACTGGATTAATTTGGAAGAGATCAACACTCAACACTTATGTCGAGTTCTTTTCACCCAAATCCATCAAAAAAATTGATGCAAATCAAAAATTTTGTTCTTTTCACCCAAAAACTTCAATTATTTTTCCGATTTACATCAAAAAAAAATGTGCATTTTTTCGTAATTTTTTTTGACATTACTAATATCTACTGAGCCTACATAAATAGAGAGTGGACAGGTAATTTTCGAAGTTGACTGTTCGAAAGATTTTTATCAAGGTATTAGTGCGTATATTATACTATATATTATTTGTGTCATTCTAGTTGTCAATGTCAATATTACTAATATGTTTTGCATTTTGAATAATAATAATAATATTTATTTCAGAGTAAGTAAGCTATGAAAGCTTCTATTTACAGTGAATTACATCACATATATCTCTCTTAATATTTACAACTAATAACTTATATAAATTTTTACTTTAAAGTTAAAGGAGGAAATGATTACATTAGAATTATGATTAGAATTATGAAAGATACGTAAACTAATGTATGATTTGACTAGAAATATGAATTTAGATGAACGAATATCACAAAGTAACAAAATAAAATCATTGCCTATTTATGTCAATTAGTTTAATGCTTGGGGAATATTACTTTTACTTAGGTGCCAAGAATTTTTTTTTAATTTGATATAGAATCACTCACTGAAGCGAATAAAACCAAAACGAGTTGTATATCAACCCCGGGGGCCAAGATACAGGCCTTTGAAAAAAGCAAAATCCATACAAAATTGCACTGTTTTCACAAAAAAATTTTCTATTTTAGCTTTGTTTCCTATCATCAGCGTAGATGTGAAATTCA
Organism: Diogma glabrata; assembly: GCA_963693315.1. Lineage (NCBI taxonomy): Eukaryota > Metazoa > Arthropoda > Insecta > Diptera > Cylindrotomidae > Diogma > Diogma glabrata. Next base: position 117,626,354 of record OY856186.1, read on the forward strand.
GAATTCCATATGCAATTAGCTATGTCATTTATGAAAAGCGAGAACAAGATTGGTCCTAGGCTAGGACGGATCCTTGAGGAACACCACAGTGCAGTGACATTATTTCAGATAGAATATTATCAATTTCAACAATTTGCGATCTGCCAGTCAAGTACGAATAAATGAGCCTGCAAGCAGACGGTGAAAAATTAAAAAGAGATGAAAGTTTACGACAAAGTTTTTTATGGTTTAGTGAATCAAATGCCTTCGAAAAATCAAGCAGCGCAAGTACCGTGAACTTTTTTGCGTCAGCATTACGGCGTATATCATCTACAATGTGTAGTAGAGCTGTGGCTGTACTATGACTACATGCTTTTTTTTTAATCGTATGGTTTATTTATTAGAAGCGCCCTGATTCGAAGCCAATTATTAGAAGTGACTTATTAATTGTGCCACTATGGGCTTTGAACTTTTGTTAACAAATATATATTAAAAATATATGCACGGGATGTGATTTGCCCCCGCACGAATCCTAAATTTTGGGAATCTCTTATGAAAACTATTATCTAGCCTGTCATCAATATGACCAAAAACCTAATAAAAATACAAATATAAACAATATTTACAAAAAAACTTATCTTAATTTATTGATTGGTGGACCCCAGGAAAATATGCGGCCTCCATTCACTTCCAGTATGATTTTCTTCCAAAAAAACAATACAAATTTTTCTTGATGTATCATCCAATGTGCATGGCTTTGCCAATTACGAACTTTTCTATACTGCTAGTTAAATAATTGAAATTTTGGACATAACCTCGTCAACGCGTTGAATAAATCTGATATCATCTTTTCATCCACGTAAAGAAAAAATGGTTTTAGTTGTATTAAAATTTACTGATGTAGTAGGTTGACATTGTTAAAATTTTTTTTTGCTTCAACTTGGTTTTTTTTTTTCATAAACTTTCAATAACATACAAAAAAACCAGCAGCAAAGAAATAAATATAAAAAAACCAATTTGCACGTGAACTTCCTATTATTAAAAATCCAACTTTTTAATTCAGCTATTATTATTTTTAATTTTAACTCAAATTTATTTTTTTTCATATAAAACAGAAAGAAACTTAAAAACAAAAATGTTTTACTTTCATTTTTTTTATTAAAACACACAGATTTCCTAATTGGAACATTTTTCAAGACGTGATCTTTTGAAAAAACAAAACTGGAATGACTTTTTATTATCTCAGATTTTTAACATCGAAAAAAAAACTGATTAAAAACAAAAAAATGTGATTTCCTTGACATCTTCTAATGAAAATCGTGCAACACCAAGATTCAGCAAAAATTGAGTAACGACATCTGTTCGTTAGAAATGAAAATAAAATTGGTACGTTCGTTTATTTTTACAATATATTCGAAATTTAGCTGGCCGTTAATTATTTAAAAATTTTAAAAAAAATTATTATTGATGTAAAAATGAAGTGAAAGTATTGAAATAAATTTTTTATTGAATTAGAAACAGAAGATGAATTGGTTTTATTATTGTTTAGGTGAATATAGCGGACGTTACATATTCAACATCAAAATACATTAAATTTTATTTTTCAGTCCATGTATCCAATCAATAAATTGATCAGATAAACAAAAAGCCTCTTCAAAACATCCATTGAATTTAGTTAAATTACATTCTTGAGATATGTGATTGACTGCCTGAAATTCTTTACCACATTGTTCTTATACGATTTAATTTCACCCAATCATTTCTTTTTAGCTCAAAACCATTAAATTTCACATTTGATTGTTCATGTGATATATGTTCAAAAGCGAGATTTAGAATGTGAGCATCAATTTCCGGAAAAACAGGGTCAACATTCGAGTCATGTGAGGGTTGGATAGGAACAGCAGAGCAGTAATAGCTATTTAAATTATTAGGTTTAAAAGGAATTACCTGGTGTTCATTATCTTTACCAATACCAAGGCTTTATACATTGTTCCAGAACATCTTGGGCGGCAGTTCAGGGTTTAATTTTTTATTCAGATGTTCGTATTTCGACTTCCGGATTGATGCGGTAACAACCCTGATTAAACATTCCAATTGAAAAAAATGAATTGGATTAATCGGAATTCTGCATTGGGAATTTTCAATTAATTCCTATTCAAAAAATCTATTTCCAATACAATCCTATTCATTCCTGTTAAATATCTCTATTTTATTTTTCAACCGGAATGGATAGGATTCTATTGGAAATGTTTATAAATAGGAATTAATTGGAAATTTCCATTGCAGAATTCCGATTAATCCTATTCATTCCTATTAAATCTTTGCCAATTAAATCCTGTTAAATTCATAAGATTGTTTAGTTTTTTTCTAAGTTCTTTTTTCCTATTGATTCTCTTAATTTCCGATTAAAATTCAATTGGAAATTTCCATTAGAATCCTACAGAACCTCTTTTCCTGTTGAATCCCATTCATTCCGATTGAATTTTAATTGGTAGATCGAAGTCTTCCTATTAAACCTATTCAATCCGATTTAATCCTATTGAAATTATATTGGATTTAATAGGATTCAATAGGTTTGAATTGGAATGTTTAACCAGGGAATATTTCTCAGCCGTACATAGTTTATCCGGTTTTGATCAGAGCGAGTTCTGACCCACTTATTGTATGCCCTAATTCGTTTTGTAATTTTTATTTTAGTAGTGAACCATTCAGGTTGTTTTAAATTAACATATATTTTCCTAATCGACGAATTCGAATCGAATTTCGAACATCTCAATTACTAGCATATTGAAATGCTCAAGTTGGCTGTTAATATCAGTCAAGTCGTTCCAATATTTCGACTACTATTCTCCATTATCATCAAAATACAGAGATCTGATTGCACAAAATAAAACAAGAAAACGCGGTTTTAACCTCAAACACGTGGGATATTTTAATTATAAATTCATACAATTAAAACATTCAAAATTCCCTAATAGCACTTAAAGCACGTAGGATTATAATAACTTAATTAATTATTATAAAAAAAAAATTTGATATTTTACATAATAAATCGTTTTCACACTTTATATTTCGTAATATAATAATAATGAAATGTCAGTTTTAAATGTCAAATGACTTTCTTTGTTTTTGTTTACTTTCGAAATGGCGGCCATATTTTTCGAAAATCTATGGCGATTTGTATGTATTAGTACGAAATTTTTGACTTCGTTTTCATTTTTACAGATAATTTAGGATTTATAAATTTTTTTCTTCTCTACCAAATTTAATTATAATTGCATATTAAGAGGCCCAAATGATTTTTTATTCGCCTACATATTAAAGTGTTACTTTATTACTGTGATTTGCGGCTTTAAAGTATCACTTTTCAACTATTTATTTTGTTGTCATAGCTACGTCCAAAAAAGTAAAAAGCATTTGTATTTATTTAAATTCTATTAAAAATAAAAATTTTTATCAAAGCAACCCTTAAATTCAAAATTTCATTATCCAATTAAAATAGTTGTTATCATTTGTTGTCATAGCTACACAATAATTTGGAAAAAATAATAAATATTTTGTCAAAGGTTGCTTGTTCCACATTTTTTTTATTTTAAAATTTATGAAAATTTATAATTTTAATTTAGAATAAACAAATTTTCTTAAAATATTTTGCTTGCGGCGAATAAAAAATAGTATATGATGCACGGAGGTAAGCTATTTTGGACTTAATGTGGGTGCAAATCTCGGCTAGCGCCTCGATTTGCAAACTCCAATTTCCGTCCAAAATCTTTAGCTTTACGTCCTAGCATCATAATGTACTATTTTTTCAAATCTGAGACAATAAGCGTTTTATTTAAAATTAACGGTAACTAACGGAAACTGTCAGTTTTAGCCTGTCCACTCTCTATTTATGTAGGCTCACTACTAATATCAACAAAGAAAATTTAAAAAATAAACGTTTTGTTAACGACAATTTTTACATAACTATGAAGTGTTTAATTTTGAAGAATTAATTATTGTGTTTTCTATAATATATATACAATATAATGTAACTAACATTTAATAAAATAACTCCTAATAAATAAAAAAAACTCTAAAATGGATTTATTAGAATTAAAATATTATATTTCATTAGGTGGATGAAAAAAGATGCATCATAGAAAAAAACGAAGACGCTTTTCTCTAAAATGAAGTAATTTAAATTGAAAACAAATATGAATGAATAAAACAAAATTATTTTATTTACAAATTAATTGAAACTAATATAAATATTTCAATACGCAATTGCAGAATATGCTATTATACGAAATTTTTCAAATTTAAAAGCAGACAACCGCCATTTAAATATCACTAATACAAACATATTTCACATCAACTTTTGTTTTTTGTTCTTTTCAGACCCGAATTTATAAATTGATTTAGAAAAGTGATAAGAACACCACATTACAAACGGTAAGTTCTTTTCTTTTATTATCTTATATTGAATTATAATTATTGTTAGGTTTTTATGTTGAAATGATAGGCTAAGTCGGATTATAAGAGATCCTCAATTTCATGATTCGTGTGGAGTGATTCGTTGTCCCGTTTTCCACTTTTCTTTGTGTACAATATTTTTTTTTATTATTGTGATAAAAGTCCTATGTAGAATAACAACAGGTCATATGTTTAATTATGACGATGCTAATGTCATCGATATAGAGATAAATTCTCAAAAACGACTACATTTAGAATCAGTATACATATTGCTACATAGCCCAAACACATGCAATAGGAAAAACGATGTAAACGCAATTCACACACAATATTACAACACAATAGATATATACAGAGCTAATTCACCTAAATTTAAATCTCCAATCAATCAACAAACTAATCAACAGTAAATATATACAATATACATACATTCTTTTTATTTATAACATGTTTCTCATTTAGCCTGTAATGAGCAAGATATTCAATGTGAGGGGTACTTCCATTTGCCGTCCTATAGTAATATACTATAGACCTAAGTTATTATCAACTCACTTTTCAACCCGTTTGTGTAATAACACAACTAGTTAAAACATTCCGATATACATCCAACACCCTTCCGGTATTAAATTATTTTTTATAATTTTCTATATTTTTTCACCTAATTATGAAAAAATTGCAGAGAATTAATGAATTAAAGAAATACACAATTTTAACATAAAACTTATGCTGGCGGGAGAGTTCTTTCTTGGCTCATGTCATGAAAAATTTTTTATTAGTTTTTTATAGCAGTTAATAAGTCGGGGTTTGTTAGTTGAAGCGACAGCGAGGTCTTGCTACCCCAGTCGTTTTTGAAATACAGAGTGGGCGAGTTTGTTTGGGATGTGAGTTGTTGGATAGTGAGTCGGGATGAGCTTAAATATTTGCACTCTTGTCTTAAAGTTTTAAAGTGGGCCAAAAATGATTGTTTTCATTTTAATTTACTTTGCTTTTTGCTTTCTGTTTTATTTTAAATGTAGATTCATGATTATGAAGCACACACGCTTCGAAAATTCGAAAGATTAAAAATCAAAAAATTGTTTTGTATTCAAGAACATCAATCATTTTCGTTTTCTATCACAGTTTTTAAACAAAAAAATTTTTTAACCTAAAAAATTAGTATGTATCGGCCTCTTTAATTAAAAGTGGGGAGGGGCCTAACTTCAGTATTATAAGTGAATTTGTAAAGAAAATAAAAATATAAAAAAGTATAAAAAGTGACAATTTAAGAAAATAAAAACGAAACGTGAAAATTAGTAGATTAGAAAATTTTTTACAAATTAGAAAATAAGCGTCCGTCAGGCATCCATTTTGCATAACACAAAAAATGTTGCATTTTAAGATATTTTTAAATTAATGTGTAATTGAATTATAATTTAGTAAAGATCCGAAATCACTTATTGTCAGTTAGTAGGGTGCACTTTAAAAAAGAAAGAGATAAGTTAGAAATGATTTTGACAGAAAATTAAATATAAAGATTAGATATAATTAAAAGAAAATACTATCTTTAAAGAGTAATATGTAAATGGTTACAATTATTTACTAAATTTAAAATTATTTTGAAATGAAAAACTCGAATTATAAAGAAATTGTAACTATAAGTTGCTAAAAATACTAAAATTAAATCAAAACACTGGTTGTGTAATTTCATATGCTTCTTTTATTTTACAAAACCGTTATTGACAAAAACAAAAAGAAACATGTAGAAAATATTACAACATTAAACTGTTGTCGAAGGTGGCAGCTTATGTCACGATTGTAATAATTGATTTTTGTATCTGAACTGGAGGATCCACAAAAAAACAACAACAGCAAAAAAACTTTGTTTTCATTAGTGTAAGTAAACAATTTTTTTTTCTATCGGATGTTTCTTTATTTGAAGTAAACAAAAGAAACACTATAAAAATTATGGAATTTATAAAACTGAAAAAAAATTATCAAGTGATTGAATTTTTTGAATTTAAAGATGTATTAAGTCATTATTGTTTGTTAGTGAATCATGAAAAGAAAGGGTGAATTTAATTTTAATGTGTCATCATACAAGCAGACTATAATGTAAAAGAAAAAACCCACGCGAATAAAACTCCCGCTAGAGCTAGGGGTTTAGACGACTCCAAAAACAAATAAAAAAAATTAAACAAACATGTCAATAAACATAGCCTGAAATCCTTCATAATCCTTCATAAAACTTTCCAGGCCTACAAGAAGCTCTTCTTCAAACAGATTTCTTAGGAAACCAAGTTGATACGATTTCAGCTCAAATAAACAAGTTTTTAGACAAATGTCAATCAGTAGATGGAACCATCAAACCTGACCGGAATACGGTAGGTGAAGATAGCCCATATCATAATAATACCGCGAATGACTTCACGACAGATAAAGTGACTCGTCTCTTTTTCTGTTCCACCTGTAGTTCCACAAGTATTCAGAACTGAAATACCAAGTGACAATACCTCACAGACGAGTGAGAAAATCTGCGTGCAAGAATATAACGTGATTTCGATCTTCCAACCGGTTATAAACTATTCGAGTCATACGATCATCTGTAATGCTAGCTGTTCAAATCAAGTAACCTTGCAAGTGCCAAACAAAATCTCTTGTAATGCCACTTATGAGTTTGATGTTATCTTTCACGAAACCGAGAATCTGACTATGAAAAAGCCCCATCAATTAAAATCTTTTGCTGGACTTGATCATGCACATGTTAAAAATCTAATTACAAATGGATTGGAAACAATCAATAATGACTATACAATCGTGACTTAGGATGTTAATTATAATAGAAATATTCCCCATTCTATGAATTCACACAAAGTATTCTCTAGAAATTTAATGCAAAAACGTACATATAATGTAAAAACATTTCCATAATATGGAACCTAATGACAGTGGAAAAATTCAACTTAAGTAAAAATAAATAAGTGATGAAGAAGTTTCAACTTTAAAATTGTCATCGCCTCAACGGCGTAATCGATAGCGTGTCTGCCCAAGGATTCGAGCCGGGCACTGACGAGGTAGGTTCGAAACCCAACGGAAACACGAGTGGAGTTTTTTTCTGAGAAACTTCAAACCATACCTTTGAATTGAAAAAATCCCAAATTCTTCTTTACTTACTTGAGTTTAATTGATTTCAAAAAAATTCAAAACTAATTACAAATGTTTTGAAACGCCTATCTTTCTTTCCATGGCATTCGAAAAAAATCAGTGCAACTAACTTTCGAAATTAACCTTTCCTAAATAACACAACTCGTTTCTATTGCTATAGAATATTGAGCAATCGGATTCAATCAAAACAAATTGCAGGGTTAAGTTCGAATAAAATTGAGCGAGCTCGGTATTGTTTAAACAAATTGTTACGAAGGATATTCGCAGAGCCACCGCTTTTCAAAACCTCGTCGCATTTCTGTTTCCTTCGTCCCAAGTTCAATTCCAGACATAAATTCACCCATCTTCGAATTAATTTGCTTTATGTTTCCGTTCTGCTGATCACGCAAAACCTCAATTAGTGAAATTAAAATTTTCTCACACATCGTTTTGTTTCTCAATTTAGTAAAAGCATGTGTTTAAGACACTACACTAAGACGCTCTAGACATATGCTATACATAAAATTTCTCAGAGCTCGTTTTTGCAGTAGATGCAAAAACGTATTTTAAAACCCTCAAACCCTCTATTTTTTTTGTCTATTAGACTGTAATTCAGTCATTTTTAAATTAAATAGTTTCCGTTGTTTAATTTTGGGAAATTTGATTTTTTTCTACAGTTAACTGGTTGTCTGGAATTGGGTTTCTTTTATTAACATCATTATGTTCTTTTTCCTTGTTTTTGTTGAGGGATCAACTAGAACCGAGGTTTGGAGGAAAGTTAAAGAATCGTTGGTCGGGAGTTTCTGGTCGAGATGCTGGTTCTCGAGTTTCTGGTCGAGATACATAGTTCGGTTTTGTTTTTGTGTTTATTTTTTTTTGTTTTGCTTTGGATTGTGTATTTGAATTTTTTTTAAATTTTTGATTATCAATTGGTTTATTAGTTTTTGACTCGCCTAGAGTTACTTGTTGTGCGGGTTTTGGTAATGTCAGAATAAAGAAAATTAATTACGTGATAAAATTATGAATTAAACTTAGCATTAATTATATATAAAAAGAAAATTAAGTTAATTGTTTTATATGTTCATTGTTCAAGTGATTATTGAAAATTATGTTTCAAATAAAGTTTACGAATAATAAAAATTAATTAATAAATTGCTATATTTAGTCAATCCTTAAAATAAAAACATAGGATAAAAGAAAAACTAATTATACATTATAAAATTTAAAAATCTTATCTGTGTACAGTTGTGTCTAATGGCCAGTTATATTTGCTTGTTTACTTAATGTAATATAAAAGTAAATCAAAACAAATTCCAAATCCAAACAAAAACTGCCAATAACCATTTACGGTTTAATACAGAGTGTAGAAGAAAGAACTTGCTACCCAGCTATACATATATTTACGTAAAAACAAAGTCGCAACCAGCTATACAAGCAATAAGGAAAGCTCGTCGTCTATCGAGAGACAGCACAATAAGAAAATGGTATGCTGTCAGAAGCAATTTGTGCACACATCTAAAAATTGTGCATACAGGAAGCTTCCAAGCTTCATGCATTGGAATTTGATGTGTTTGATCAAGCCGTTAGAGACAAAGCAGAAGAATTAGCCCACAAGCAATACCTAGTGCAGAAGAATAAAATCGAGAGGCTGATTCACAGAGAAACAGAAGAGAATATTCAAAGTGAACCACCTATAAACAACTTTGATCCAAGATTTTAAAATTTCACCACCACAACATTTACGAAAGAAGAGGAATCCATACTAAGCCACGGAGTTAACATTTCACCATCAGGCGTAATCAGTACGAACCGTTTTGAAGAATTAGCAATAGACATCGAAGCAGCTCTGGTGGGTTAATCAGTTCGATTGAAAGCAGTCTGCGCGTTTTTTTTATTCTAAGTTAGGCATGTTTAGTGTTAATTATAATAAATTATTAATTAACGTCTCTGAATATCCGAAGATACCATGCCAACTAGGGATTGGGATTAAGTTTGAATAAATTAAGTTTCTTTTAGAAATTTATGGACGCTAACTTTAAAAGTTTGAGGATTAAAGCTATCAGGAAAAAAAAATTTCAGCATACCCTCAAGAATAGCCTCCGTAAAATTTAACGCAGCTATATTAGGGTCTTGGCCGGTAAGACAATTACGTTTCCAGGAAAAACGCTTTAAAAAAATTCTAAGACCCTGCCAGTTCGCAGCATAGTCCTAAACAAGACGTGGATTGGCTTTAAATTGTTTTGGAATTTGTAAATTTAAATGTGTAGAGATCAAATTATGATCTGAGCCACCTAAAGGTTCTGATACTTTAAATTGTACCAGGTAAGGATCATTTGTTAAAAACAAATCAAGTAAGTTACTATTTTGTCCCGGAATGTCAGGTACTCTGGTAGGCTGATCTTAAAACTGTGTGTAATTATGGTAAAGAGAAAAAAACTCAGTCTGTTTACGTATCTCATCAGTAATGGAACTGTGTGTGAGCCATTCTTTATTGTGGACATTAAAGTCACCAAGAACTATAAATTTGGAATTAGGATACTCAGACAACCTATCTACTTTTTCAGATAGGTCATGAAAAAGGTTGATGTTCTCATGTGAATTAGGGGAGCGATACAGACCAAAAACAAACAACGTTTGATTTGAGCAGCAAGTCTTAAGGGAAACCATGTTATGGTATTTTGAATTTAATTCAAAATTTTTAATTCTTAGGTATGGAATGGTGTTTCTAATAAACACACAAACACCATGCTTAAAATAAAAAGAGGATTCTAGTTCATATTGAGGACAAAGATATTTATTACGATCAAGAGTAACAGCTCGGTCACTAATAATCGTTTCAGTTAAGAATAGAATATCCGGTTTTGTTCTTTCAAGATAAAGATGGACTGAATAAAGATTAACATTCAATCCTCTTATGTTGGCAAAATTTATTGATAATTGTGCCATTTTAAACAACAATAATTTGTGTTCAATTTCAAATTACATATGGGAAAAGAACAGATCCAAAAAGAACAGGTGAGTACCATTAGTAATAGAAGTACGTTAAGTTCGAATAGTGTCATAAGATCAATCAAAGAGAAAGTTGTTGAAAAGGGCCTAATTGTTTGTAAGGCAGATAAAGGTAACACGATAACGGTTTAAGAAAAAGCAGATTACAATAATTAAGTGTCACATGCTAGAACAAATGCTGTTGCGATGACGTGGAATTGCTCAGAAGTATTTTTATAAACAATGGTTGGAAGTACACCATGATGAATTGTTTAGCACCCAATCTCTATGGTTTACCGAAAATACATAAAGATAATATGCCAATTAGACCGATAGTTTCTTATTGTAATGCACCCGCTTACAAATTATGTAAAAAGTTTAATGATCTTTTTCTGAACCACGCCAGTTTTGTTTCAACTTATTCCATTAAAAATTCAGTAGATTTAGTTAATAGAATTAGCCAAGTTAATTGTGTCTCCAATGCCAAATTAGTCTCGTTCGATGTAGTTAACTTATTCACATCAGTTCCGATTGAAGTTTTGACTAGTATATTTTACAGACATATAGAACAAGATTGTACTGATGCAGAGATTCGTGCAGACCTTAAGAAGATTTTTAATACTTGTATCGAACAAAATTATTTTTGTTATGATATTAGTTATTATAAATTTTCGGATGGTCTGCCGATGGGCTCTCCTCTTTCCCCATTGTTGGCCGATATTTTTATGACTCACTTTGACGCATCAATCCATTCTCCAGCAAACCCATTTCATTATTTTTTTGTATAGATATGTGGATGATGTATTATGGCAAGGAACTAATAGAGTGTTGGATTGGTTTTTATCTTGGATTAACGCCCAATTTTTGACAATAGATTTTACCTGAGAAATTGAATCCGTGAAATCAATAAATTTTTTGGATATTACTATATTCTCTACTCCACCAAAATTTGAGTTTTCTATTTTTCGCAAACCTACTTACACCGATTCGATCATCCCAGCCAATTCTAATCACCCTACCAATACAAAAACGGCAGCTTTTCATGCTTTTATTGACAGATTAATAAACATTCCAATGTCGGATGCTAACTTTAGAAATGAGCTTAATACTATTGTAACCATTGCTAACAACAATGGTTATGAAAAAAGAGTAGTATATGGTTTATAAAAAGGAAACAACGACAAAAAGTGTTAAATAGTATTTACCCAGTTGAAAAAGTTGTAGATTATTAAGTGGAGATGTGCTGGTTACAGTGGTAGAATTTGTTCTAGGTTAGGTAATTTTGTTTCAAAACATTCAAAAGTTAGATTTGCTTTTTCAAACAAGACACGATTAAGAAACTGCTTTTTAATAATATAGCCAAAACCGATAGATTATTAAAATCCGGTGTATACGAAATGAAGTGTAATGACTGCAATTTCAAATACATAGGCCAAACAGGAAGGAGCTTCAATGTAAGAGCAAAAGAACATCTTGCCTCTTTGAAACTGGGTAAAACTGATTCTGCCATAGTCAACCATGTTGTTGAGATTCATAACGAATTGAAAAAAAAACTTTTAATATAATACAGCACTGTATTTGTATTTAAAACAAACAAAAATAACGAAGAAGAAAATAAGTTTTTTTTGTTAATTTGAAGTTGTTCGTAATTTTAAGTTGTTAGTTACATCTCGAATTTCTTTCAACGAACATAAAAATTTATCATACGCAAATAAATATTTTAAAAATTTAATAAAAATAGAGCATTTTTCATTTACACACACATCATCATCACACACATCAAAACATTGGTCCTTCGAGCAAAATATATTCATTATATTGTCATATAAGGGGGATTTAGTGAAGCCATTATATTTCTAAATTAATCATAATCATCAAGCAATACAACAAAAAATAATTACATCATCATAGGTATTTCGGATCAATTATAATCAACAATCAATACAACAAAAGGAATTTTTTCACCCTAATTGGTATTTGAATAAATATTTTAATTGTTATAAAATTCTACGTAAACATGTGAATACATTATTATATAAAATTTAAAAAAAAAAATCTTAACAAAATTGGTTCAAATAAAAGGCACGTTGCCAAGTTTATTAATAATTAGTTACGACGAGTGCAAGCGTCTTTATTTCAAAGAACTCGTATATCAAGTGAAAAAGTTAAAACATAAAAAACGTTGCCATTTTTATAAATTATAACGCTTGCAATACGTCTTTCTTTTAAATAATATTAATATTAGTTCAAATAATATATAAATAAAATTATATTAATATATTTTATATTGATAAATATTTTAATTGATATATGATCCATCATAAATAAATGTATACAATAAGAAAACAAATAAATTAAATCTTAAAAAAAATTGTTTAAAATATAAGGCACGTTGCCAAGCTTAATAATAATTAGTTACGACGAGTGCAATGCGTCTTTATTCCAAAAAACTCGTACATCAAATTTAAAACATCACGTTGCCATTTTTATTAATTATAAATTACGACGCTTGTTATGCGTCTTTCTTTCGAATAATATTAATTCAAATAAAAAATAAAAAAATTTTATAGGTTATAGTTAGTTATAGCTTAAAGTTGTCAGTAGTTAATAATTTCAATTTTTAAAAGTTTAAATCAAAAATTCATGCAAAATGCCTAAACCCAAAAGAGATGTAGAAAAATTGACTCGCAAACACGAATTTATATATAGCAAGATAAAACATATTGAGACATTTGCTTCAAGATTTGATATACAAACGCAATGTTTTAAGGAAATATCGTCAAGGTTAGAGGCAATATGTATATATAACAAAGAATACGAAGCATTTACAGAATTAGTTTTCGATTCATTAGATGCAGAAGAGTTTGAATTATTTCAAGTTCATATAAACACTTTTTCAAATAAATATCACGAAATCAAGTCAGAACTTGAAACATTGATAGAAAAATATTCTGATTCAAAGGTCAATTCAAACAATCGTGAAACATCTGAGAATCAGTTAAATATTAAACTACCAGATATCCAACTTCCCATTTTCGATGGAAATATAGCAAATTGGCTTACCTTTAAGGATACATTCACATCCGTTATTCACTCAAATAAAAACATATCTGATATCGTCAAATTTACGCACTTATTGTCCAAACTGAAGGGCGATGCTAAAGAAACGATCGGTCATGTCACACTTACCTCAGCGAGCTACAAAAAAGCGTGGTCTAGTTTAATAGAACGTTACGATAACAAACGTGTTATTGTTGATTTACATATCAATGGATTATGTAATCTTCCTTTTATGAAAAAGGACAATTCTATACAATTGCGCAAACTACTAAATGCGTGCGTTTGTCATATCTCTTCATTAAAAGCTTGCGATCAAAAATTAACCGGCGTTTCCGAGTTAATGATTGTGAATATGGTCACAAAACATCTTGATCCTAATTAATCGACGAGAATGGGCAAATCAAGTCATACAAGCAGACCTACCAAAGTGGAAAGATATGCAAATGTTTTTACAAAACAAATGTCGAGTCTTAGAATCAATAGAAGCAACAAAACCAACAATTACGCCTACCGTTAATGTCAATAACAAGAACAATTTTAAGTACAATTCTTCACAAGGAACACCTAAAACATTTATTACGTCTAATTATCCTCAATAATCATCGGATTGCACTTCAAACCCTATTCCAAACTTTGTCAACAATAAACTTGAAATATGTCCTATATGTAATAACACTCACGCAATGTATATGTGTTCAAGTTTTTTGTCACTATCAACTCAAGATAGGTATCTTAAGGTAAAGGATATACAACTTTGCCTAAATTGTTTACGAAAAGGTCACTATACATCTGATTGTAGAGGAAGAGGTTATCGTTTCTGCAATAACAGACACAACTCTCTACTACACCATGCAACTCAAACAACTAATGCATTAATTTCAAATGAATCACCAAATTCAGAAAATAATATCCCAATTCCAGAAAAAACAGAAAATTTTTCTTTGCAAAACAAAATTATCAATAAATCGGTTTTGCTTTCAATGGCTGTAATACATATTCAAGATAATAAAGGTCGTTTCCATGAAGCTAGAGCATTGTTAGACTCAGCCAGTCAGTCAAATTATATAACCAAGGAATTTGCTTCAAGGTTGAATATTACCAATATTGAAACCAATATTTCAATATCTAGCATTAATGGAATTCAACAAATATCGCCCACAAAATAAGCACAACCATAAATTCCAAATACGATAATTATACAGAAACTCTAGATTTTTTAATTATTCCAAAAATTTCCAATTCTTTGCCCGAGTTTAAATTTAATATATCTACGTGGTCATTACCATTTAATATAACTTTGGCAGATCCACATTTTAATATATCACGTCCAGTAGATCTACTACTCGGAGCAGAAATTTACTTCAATGTTCTTAAAAATGAACGCATCATGTTAAGGCATAATTTACCAATATTACAAGAGACCAGTTTTGGGTTTGTAATAGGTGGTAAATTTGAACAACAAAGATTAAAAACGTTTTCATTGATAAGTACGTCAATCAATGATGAACCCAGTTTACATAACTTAATGGAAAAATTTTGAAATCTAGACGCTATTCCTACTAAAGTTATTTTATCACAAGAAGAACAAAGGTGTGAATCATATTTTTTAGAAACTCATGTAAGAGGATAGATATCAAGTTAATTTACCATTCAACAATAAGATTGATCAACTTGGTTCATCAAAGGAGCAACCACTAATGAGATTCAATCATTTAGAAAACAAATTTTGCCGTGACTCTATCCTCAAATCGGAGTATGACAAATTTATAAATGAGTATATCGAAGTAGGTCATATGTCTGAAGTTATACACGATAGCAATAACCCTAATTATTATTTGCCACATCACGCCGTCTTTAAACCTAGTAGCTCTACGACGAAACTACGTGTCGTGTTCGACGGTTCAGCGAAAACATCTACAAATCTATCGCTAAATGATACCCTTATAGTCGGTCATAATGTCCAATAAGATTTATTCTCAATTATTTTTCGTTTCCGTAAACATCAATATGTTATAGCTACGGACATAGCCAAGATGTATAGACAAATAAATATCAATAAACCACAACAAAACTTTCAACGCATAATTTGGCGTTCTAATCCAAATGAAGCAATCAAGGCACTTCTGCTGCACCTTATTTAGCAACAAGAGTGTTAAATCAACTAGCTATTGATGAAAGGAAAAACTATCCAATCGCTTCCAAAATTACTATTTCTGATTTTTATGTCGATGATGTGCTAACTGGAGCAGATTCAATAGAAGAAGTAAAGATTATTCAAAAACAATTAATTAATATGCTAAAGAGTGGTGGTTTTCAATTGCACAAGTGGTGCTCAAACTCTAAGATAATTCTTGAAAATATCCCGGAAAAAGACAGGGAAAAATCAGAACTTAACAATACTAGTTTAAATGAAACTATAAAAACTCTCGGCCTAATATGGCAACCAGAACATGATCATTTTTTATTTCATGTCTACACTTAATTTAAATCAATCATTACCAAACGTACGATACTTTCAGATATTTCTAAATTATATGATCCGCTGGGACTTTTAGGACCAGTAATTATTACTGCTAAGTTATTAATACAATCTCTATGGAAGTCCCATTCTGGTTGGGATGAAATAGTAACACATGATCAACAAGATATTTGGCACACGTTTAGAAATAGTTTAACAGACATTAATGATATTAAAATAAACAGATGTGTTATTCCAAATTATTGTGAAGTTCTGGAACTACACGGTTTTTCCGATGCATCGGAAAGCGCATATGGTGCATGTATATACATTCGTTGCATCGATTATTTACAACAAATAAGTGTAAGCTTGTTATGTAGCAAACACGAGTTGCTCCGCTCAAGAGCATCTCTCTGCCACGTCTAGAATTATGCGCAGCTCTCTTATTATCTCAACTAGTTAATAAAACAATTGAAGCAATTAACTTGCAATTTAATCAAGTATATTTGTAGTTTGACTCTAAAATCACATTGATAATATAAAAGAAATTAAAAATATAAAATAAATTTGCATTGCATATTAACGGCTTATCTGAAAAATCCTAGTTTTAGCTGAATTAGAATATATTTTTGTGAGCAATGTTTTTTGATCTTTGGGTATGAACGCATGAAATGATTGTGTACGTTTTATAGTTACAGCCTCTCTGTATCTTGCTTCTAGCCGTGACTTCATTTCTGTATAATAATTTTTACTGGTATATGCAAAATTCATTGTGGATTTTCTTGCCCATTCATAAAGATCCATAGAGGTTTGAATAATATTGTTAGATAAAATTTATCGATGGGCACCTCGTTTCAATGTACACCTATTCCATCACACGGTCCTTTTCCATGACTGGTAGCGTAGAAGTGCCACTCTGCGTCTATATTAAAATCTGGTTTATGGTAACATAGATTTATAAAACTATATTTATTTTTATGCTGAGATCCAGCATCATAAGTCGCATAGACTTTTTTCAGGATGTTTTATTTTATCTTTTATAAAATCAATCATTTGTGATATGAATAGATACACTGCCACACTATCATGTTCAGTTATATCAGAGATAATGACAAAACTTAAGTGATCGATACCTTGACTAGTAGGTGAATTATAATACATTAAAAATTGTTGTATCGTAGCTTGCGAATTATTACAATGATAACTCTGCACAGAATCTTGAATGAAAAAAGAGCAATTTTCTGAAAAATCGCCAAGTACTAAGCACTCTACCGCTTTCAAGTTTGCTTTTGTGTTTTCCAAATACATGAAATTTACCAGGTTTTTATAATGAAATTTATAATTTAAATCAGCCAACTTTGAATACACAATAATTTAAAATCATCTGCAGCGTCGAAAAATTCACCAATTTCCTATTTGTGTTTTGGTAATGGCGGTTTTTATGACCCAAAATTTAATTTTTTTAATTATATAATTGTTTCTATAAAATATAAACCAATCTTAAAATTTTCACTGTAGTAAAAGAAAATTGCGTTTGTTCTATCGGGAGATATCGAAATATAAACACCAAGTCATCAAAAACATTGATGACGTATAACTTATGAACAAATTTTTGTTTGGTCATTTAAATGTATTAGATTAACCGACTTACCAATTTTCGTTAAAAAAACTCGGATGCCGAAATTGACTAGATTTCAAGCAAGTATGAAATTTGCAGCTCGAGCGTAGCAAGGGCTACTTTTCGTATATGAAAATTGTAATAAAATGATCAAAACCGTTAGAAAAACTAATTTAAACTATTAATTTGTAAACACATAAACAACTGGCGAATAAACGTTCAACTTTATTAGTCTTGATTTTTTTTAATTTTTGGAAACAAAAGAGATATTTCCCAGCATATATATAAGACATATCTTTCACTAGCAGGGGGTAATGTGAAAACTGACCTGCCATTTCAGTTTACTAGACTAATTTACCACAACACGAAACTAGTATACATTTTACGTATCCAGTCTACGATAGCGCTATGCATTGTAACCATATCCAATATCTTATTTTAAAATTCTGGTTAAATTAATTGAGTAAAAAAAATTATAATTAATTGCAAAACAAAAGGTTTATTTTTCACATTACATTGTATGTTGGATTTAAGTTTTACAAACATGCAAGAGTGCATTTTTGGTCACGTAGACCACAAAGTAACTTTTTATGGAATGTTCGAACTTGCGATCAACGATCGGAAAAAAAAGTTATTTGTTGTGTGGTGCCAACAGAGCGGTAAGCTTCTGAATTTAATTAAATATAATATTAAACTAAAACATTGTTTGTTGAATTTTTATTAAGTAGCATTAAAATAAATAAAGTGAAAGAAAAATGTAATTTTCTTTTTTCTTTTGTGAAAACTTGAAGTGATCCGTAGTCCACATACTGTAACCCGGAGCTCAACACCTGTAAACATTTTATAACATGTTTGAATAATATGTTAACTATGATAAAATTTGCTATTTCAAGTCATATTTCAAAATAAATTTGTTTCGTCGATACTTTATCCGATCATGGAAGTTATTCCTTATTAGCATGGCGACATATAAACGACTGAACATAGTAACGATAATTAGACAGATGATTATTTTTCTATTACTTTATCATAGTATCATTACTCCATTCATATAGTACAATATAATTGTTTGATAATTTTATCACAACAGATATAAAACGATATCACTTCGATTATAAAACATTTCATTGCGTTGTTAAAATGCAAATAAAAAGTATACAAAAAGTTAAATAGTTCTAAAATTTTAACAAAAAGTATATCTAATACTAAGTATGTATCAAAAAGTAAAAAAATATTCATAGCATTAGTCGATTTTCGAAGTATTTAAATTTTAGCCATTAGCTGTAATTTTTCAAAATGACGAATTTCATAATTATTGCTGTTTGTTGCGTCGTTTGAGCTAAACTTCGTTTGTCGTCATATATCGAACGACTGGTTTTCGATATATCGTAACGGCTATCTATACTAATGATTTTGTTTTGTTTTATATGAAATAATATAAAATTTGAATCTGACCTCTAGTCTAGGTTGGTTTGAAAAATTCTTCACCTATTATCAAACAACAAAGAACTGTTTATCTTATTCTCTACACTACGCTATTAACAAGTAAACCCATACAACCAGCATGAGACGAACTAAATTTTGATTCCTTGAATTATAATGCATTATAAATTATACGTAAAACTATTTCTTTTCGAAATAAAAAAAAAACTGTGATATAAATAAAATAAATACTAAATTAATACCGTAACTATATAATAATAAAAATAATTCTGATAGTTACTTAGTTTATAAAAATAAGGATATTTAGTTATCTTTTTAGTGTTAACTGTTAAGTCAACTTCATATTTAAAGTTTATATAAAAAATAGGAAAATAAATGTATCAAATATTAATGTCATGATAATTTTAACCTGTTATTTTTGATTCCTGTTTGATTTTCACTGATTTCGTATGCATCATTTTTTATAATGTTGTTGATGTTACAGCACTAATACCATGTACTAGAATCGTTGGGGGCAAATCTGAAGTTAATTCCGTTAACAATTCTAAATAATGTTCACTTTTTTCATGCCAGTTTTTAGTATTTGTTTTTGGTGGCGCTGCTAAGTATATAAATGAAACTGCCGTTTGCTCTGAACGTTCTTTTATAATTTGATTTACACTTTGCATGTATAATTTTGAACGATTAATATTTTCATCGGTTTGAATATTAACATCATTTTCGGAAGTTTGTGTAAATTGTTTTATAATTGAGATATGTCGCATGAATTCAACGTTTTGAGACCATTCAGGTATCTAAAAAAAAATATAAAGGAACTTTATTAAAAATAAATAACACTTTTAGAATAATATTGGTACAATTTGTTTTAAAATCACAATCAGTAACAGACGTTAAGATAATATGTTGTTATGCTCATACAATGAACGATTTAATAGTTCACTCACATATAACAGAAAATTGCTCATTTTTTGTTTACAAATTTTTAAGCGGATATGCACCATGCCTGGAATGTAAACTACAAAGCCCTTTTTGATATCATGTCTGGTATGTAAATTACAAAGTCCTTTCTGACATCGTTATATTGGAAAGCTAATTTTTCCTGTTGTTGTAGTAAGTCCTGTTGTTGTAATTAAGGGGTTGAATACTTAATAAAACCTGGCGTTTGTGCTTACAAATCAGTGATCGAATCCAGGAAGATTTGGGAAATGCATTTATCGAATTGAGAGAAAGACCAATTCGAAGTAAGGTTAGAAAAACGTAACACTATTATTTAGAAACCCGGTGAAACCTGGATTCACACAAAAAAATTGCCCTAGTAATTACAATTTTTTAAAACAAACGACATTTAATCTGCAACAGCGTGATATTTTCCAGCTGTTCCTATCAGATGGGAGTAGCTGAAGATGGGTAGAGCCATATTGCGTGTCCAATTTCATGTTCAATTACATTTCATGTCATACAAATAATTAATTTTATGATTTCGCAAAAATTGCGTAGAAAAAAAAGAAAAGCCTTTGGCACACATGACAATATTTTTTTGTCAAACTTATAATGCAATAATCAAGTTTTAGGTCCCACATACCAATGCCGACCACCAAGATTTCTCCACATTCAACGTTACTACTCGTTATCACTTAAAATGAACATTTTTTCAGCAAAAACTATGCAAATTTTCTTATTTTTACACTTAATGAATTTTTTTGACACACTTCCGGTACAGTTATCGAACACATCGTCCTTTCGGCTCTTACCATTGAGTATACCTTTTTTTAGAAACAAAAATGTTTGACCGTCTTCAGAGGTTTTCTAGAGTTCGTCGATTGTGATGTCCGACTGACAGAAAAACATACACTTTTTTTTGCTTCTTTAAAATCGTTAGGACCTAAAACGTAGAGAAATACAAAAAACAAGAATTTCACTTTTATCTCGAGAATGTAATACTTAGGTTTTTTAAACCGAAGTAATTACGAATAATAAATTCTAAACTATTTGTTGCATAATAATAACTTTTATCCACGACTACTAAAGAATATATATACTTTCCATGTCTATTTCTTCCATTGTAATTTTATACATTCCCTAACTTGTGTATAGAATGTGACGCAATCGTTACATTCTACTACAGTTCTATAGTTTATTTGTTGGTATAATATTATCAAAAGGTTAAAACGAGAACAATACATATAAAAACGCAGAGAAGATCCAGCCATGATATAATCCCAATCTTTCCAACATCCAACATTAATGAAGCAAGTGGTTCAGTGGCAAAAGCTTAAGCACATAGGAATTTTTCATTGTATAAAATGCCAACGATTTGCTCATGCAACTCCATTTTATGCAACTCCTATTGACACCTCGCATCATACAAAGGTTGTCCTAGAGATCGCGCGTTAGTTAAAGTCGCGCTAAACATATTAAAATGGAAAAAGAAAAAAATTCAAATAATAAAATTTCGTTAAGCCAAATCTCAACTTCAACGAATTATTCAAACAAAAGGCAGACGCTCCAAAATCACAAAACAAACAACAAACACAATCACACTAACAATTTACGCATAATTCAAACATGTCCAATCCAAGATGTCAATGGGATCTCAACCACAACGCATTCCATTATCTTCACCACTCACAAATCAGTTTAACAACATAATATCCCAATGCGAGGACAAAATCAACGGTACGCTCGCTAGGTCAACAAAGACTCTTACTAATGCGATAAATAACATACAAAATCAATTTATCATGGTCAATAAACCAATTGACCATCTGCAACCATAAAGTTTTATGTATAATAAAGAAAATGTGTGAAGGATAGTAATAGCAAACATGATCATCAGTTAGATAATCTCAAATGCATCTCAATAAACTGCAATTCCCTGGTCAGCTTGGACAAACAGCATTTTGTGAATTTATTTCTGAATTCATTTAAACCGGACATTTTACTGATATGTGAAACAAAATTATCAGACAAGCATAAAGTACAATTTAAAGATTATCACATTATACGTAATGACACACCTAACAACAGTGGCGGTGGTGGTACTGCTATCCTTGTTAAAAAATCGTTAAAAATAAAATTAAAAGTAATTGATCGAATAAAAAATAAAACTAAGGAATATCAAATTTATTAAATATACAGGTATAAATATAGCAAAAAATTACAGCCTTACTGTAACTCTGTATACGTTACCGTTCAAACAACAATACCATCACAAGTTTTTGAAAATAGATTTACCGACTTGTTCATAAAATTAAACCTACAGAAACCTAAATAACTGTTTTATAACTGCAGACGACATAAATGCAAAACACAGTAGCTGGTCAAACACAATGAATAATACGAGAGTTCATTCTTATCGAAATGGCGAATAGATACATACATGTTTATTTATTTTATTTTTATTTATTTACATCACAAAAACCAACAAACAGATGAAATCCAATTACATGTTTGTGTTCTTAAATTATAGTTATAATAGCATATATAATAAATGTTAAACAGATTTCAGTTAAATCATCCTATAACACCTACATGCCCATCTGGTAACTCTTTCCTAGATCTATGTATTACAGATGCCAGATTAAATATATCTGCCAACAATAAAAAACAGATAAAAGTATTACCTTATTAGGTATTACAGTATTACCAAATTAGAAGCAGCTGCTGTTATGTTAATAACGATATATTTATTAGTAGTATTGATAACAATGACGAAAGCAATAAGAGTTATTTAATAAACGATCAGGCAAATTTAAATGCCTCAATAATAGAAACTGCAAATATAGGAAACGATCTGAATTTAAATTATGACTATGCCCTAGGTATATCGTTAATGCGACCCATATGGAACGCTATAGAACGTTCGAACTTAAAATGCTACGATCCGCCTTAAAATTACATGAAATACAAACAAAAACTGCACGCAATACTGGCATATAAAGAAATCTAAGTAATTAAAAACTATATAACATGGCTAATATTCACAGAATTGATTAAACAATTATACAGCTGACAAGAAATCATTTTCTAAAATGTCGTTCTGTGACAAATAATTCGTTGAACGAGCATATATTTTATCCAAATGACATTTACTTTCAAAAAACTCTAGATACAGGTTACATTCTACTCGAAGCCTTTATTTATTTGGTTTCAAATGAATATATTATGGATGTAAACAATATACCAATAATGTGAACCGCAAAACAACAGATAAACGAATAATATACGATTCAAACATTAATACACAAAATACACCGACAATCAAAATTTGCGATTCCAAACTTAAAATATGGAGGGGCTGAAATCTTACAGCTCTGAGATATCAAGACTTCGGTCTGGGTTAAGGATTTTGATATAGTTTTCGGCAAAAAAACTTTTATGAGGACATGGTTTTTAGTTTTGAGCAGTGATGTATATCAAACATAATTTTTTGTTAAAGTACATGTATTTTTTATCTCTGTTTAGATATGTATTACAAAACTAACACGAAACATCAATACGTTGTTGGAAAATTATAACAGATCATATATTAACATAATTTAGTGAACATATATTATACAATCAGCAAACTACTCAAAAACCTCTCCATTTAGCGTTTCGAGAAAATATTTCAAAATCACAAATTCATATTTCTTTCAAAGTTCCAAAAATATTGTAAAATAAAAAATTCTAACTTTTTTCAAACAAAATTCTAAAAATATTTTACAAATTATTACAAAATCACAGATTAAAACTTTTTTCAAAAATTCTAAAAATATTGCAAAAATTATAACAAAATCAAAAATTGTAACTTTTTCCAAAATTATAAAAATTATAATAAAATCAAAAATTTAAAATTTTTCCAAAGATATTCCAAAAATTAATACAAAATCAAAAATTGAAACTTTTTTCAAAATTCTAAATATGTATATGTATATATAAAATTCAAAAATTCTATTTTTTTTTTTCAAAATTCTAAAAATATTCCAAAAATTAGAATAAAATCAAAAATTTAAACTTTTTCTAAATTCTTATAATATTCCAAAAATTCTTAAAAATTCATAAATTGAAACTTTTTTCAAAATTCTAAATATATATGTAAAATTAAAAAAAATTTTTTTTTTCAAAATTCTAAAAGTATTCCAATAATTGGAATAAAATCAAATATTTAAACTTTTTCTAAATTCTAATAATATTCCAAAAATTCAAAAATTCAAACTTTTTCCAAAACTCTAAAAATATTGCAAAAATTATAACAATATCAAAAATTGAAACTTTTTCCAAAATTATAAAAATTTTAATATAATTAAAAATTTAAAATTTTTCAAAATTCTAAATATGTTCCAAAAATTTTTACAAAATCAAAAATTGAAACTTTTTCAATTTCAACAACTATAACAAACTCAAAAATGTCCATGTCCAATTTTATTTTCAATTACATTTTCAGCAAACTATTCAAAAACCTTCAATTTAGCGATTCGAGAAAATATTACAAAATCACAAATTCATATTTCTTTCAAAATTCCAAAAATATAGTAAAAATTATAATAAAATCAAACTTTTTTCAAAATTCCAAAAATTATAATAAAATCAAAAATTTTAAATTTTTCAAAATTCCAAAAATATTCCAAAAATTCTTACAAAATCAAAAATTAAAACTTTTTCCAAAATTCTAAAAATAATGCAAAAATTATTACAAAATCAAAAATGCAAACTTTTTTCATAATTCCAAAAATATTTCAAAAAGTATAACAAATTAAAAAATGTCCGTGTGCAATTTCATTTTCAATTACATTTACGTCACAAAAACAGCTACATTTTTTTTTCAAAAAATTGGCTATAAAAATAAATGAAATCATTTTTTGACACGCTTGACATTATTTTTTTGACAAACGTATAATGCCATAATTCTCAATATAATAATAAAATTTCATTTCAAATAAATAATTAATTTTATTTTTTTCCAAAAAATTGGGTGAATAAATAAAATAAAAATCTTTGTTTTGACATACTTGACAACATTTTTTGACAAACTTATAATTCCATAATTCTCTCAATAATAATAAAATTTCATTTCAAACAAAACTTTAATTTAATTTTCTTCCAAAAATTGGGTAAAAAAATAAATAAAAATCTTTCTTTTGACACACTTGACAACATTTTTTTGACAAACTTATAATGCAATAATCTAGATTTTGGTTCACATACCAATCCCGACGATCAAGATTTCTCCAAATTCAATGTTCCTACTCGTAATCACTTAAAATGAACGTTTTTAAGTAAAAAATATGCAAATTTCCTTGTTTTGACACACTTGACGATTTTTTTTGACACACCTTCGGTACAGTTATAAAACACATAGTCCTTTCGGCTCTTCCCATTGAGTAAACTTAGTTTTAGAAACAAAAATTTCAAATCCGTCCAGTGGTTTTCTAGATTTCGTCGGTTGTGACGGCAGGCCGGCCGGCAGACAGACATACATTTTTTTTTGCTTTTTTAGAATCAGTAGGTCCTACCTAAAACGTCAAGAAATGCCAAAAAAGTGGGGGTAAGAATTTCACTTTGAGCTCATGAATGTAATACTTAGGTCTTTCAGACCGAAGTAATACCTAATAAAATACAAGGCAAACAAAAATATATTTTCAGCCCCGAATTTTTTTTTGTGCCGTATGTGTTCCATATAGTAACGTAGGTTGTTAACAAGTGTCTCTCACCTATATTAATTTCATCAATTAATCTGACTATCTCTGACATCTTGCAGAAAGCATCTTGCTGTCTTCCTTATGTCTCTAGGTGGTTCGATCGTAGTTGATCGGATGTTGCTCTTTGTGACAGGTCAAAAGATATTGTTTGGTTAGCATTTCATTATGTTCACGGACAGGCAATATGTTACTTTCCTCGTGCAAGTGATCTCGGTGGGCCATCAGGCGACATCCGGTTGCGGTTCGCCTGATTTTGTGTTGTTTGTAACTTATTCCAGTGAGTGTTGGCAACTTGGGAGGTCCATATGGGTGCAGCATAATTTAAAATAGGTCTTCCTATTGCTTTGTATGTTGTTATGATCGTGTTTTTATCTTTGCCCCATGAACTACCCGCTAGTGCCTTTAATGCGTTATTCCTGTTTTTCAATCTTGAGTTTATTTGTTGTGCATGAGCGTTGAATTTAAGCAGTGGGTCGAATGTTACACCCAGCAGTCTCGGGTTTTTTTACTGTGGGAATATGTATGTTGTCTATGCAGATGCTTAGTGTTGAATTTACCTCCTTCGTCCATGTGGTGAAAAGTGTAGAAGTAGACTTTTCAGTGGAAAGTTTTAGTTTTCTGCTTTTAAACCAATCATTCAGAATATTAAGGTTCAGGATATTTGTAAGTTGTTGCAGGTTATTTCCTGTTGCAAGCACTGTGCAGTCGTCTGCATATGACTGTATTAATTGATTAATTAATTAAAAAATACGCAAATATTTTATCTCACTTTTTATCTCACCTAGTGAGATAACACTACAAAATAACCACCCTGGTCTCTTTCTCGTGTTTACGCTGCTTCGTCGAAGGAGATCATGCAATTATTTTGTGGTTGTCGAGGATGAGTTAGGCTCTTAATGACCTTTCAAAGACTTTTACTAGTACCCAGGTTTGATTTACTCACTAACTCTCTCCATTTATTTCTTTTATGGTCCTTGACCAATTTGTTAATTTGCTTGTTCAGGTCCGGAATTCTGGAGTCGGCTGGATCTGCTTTACGGATGTCATCTCTTTGATTAGAAAGCACACACGCTTCATGTGGAAAGT
Organism: Diogma glabrata; assembly: GCA_963693315.1. Taxonomy (NCBI): domain Eukaryota; kingdom Metazoa; phylum Arthropoda; class Insecta; order Diptera; family Cylindrotomidae; genus Diogma; species Diogma glabrata. The sequence continues at coordinate 117,653,241 of OY856186.1, forward strand.
TTGATTTTAGTTTTTGAATTCTGCCAGCTGGCATGTATCGAGCTCTAGCCTTATTAAAAATTTCTCTGAATTGTTTTTCCCCAGAGAGAGCGTCAAGTGGTAAAAATTGCTTACTGAATTCAATTTCGGTAAAATTTGTAAAGTTTTCCCAGTCAGCTTTGTTAAAATTAATATATGTCTGCTTTTCGGAATTGATTTTGAACGGCTTAAGGTGATTATGATCGGCACGTGGTCTGATCCCAATGCAATTTCTGTTCTCCATCACTGTCACTTCACAATTTCTGTTCTCCACCACTGTCACTTAATTTAATCGGTTTGTTTTATATGGGTGAGCAGTTCAGTTTTTCCAATTTATCAACTATATTATTTCACTATCAGTTGATTGGAAACCGGTATGTTGATGGTTGTTAATGTTTTGCTTAAAAATTCTTTGACCTAGATGGGAGCCAAACCGGGGTACTCTTAGTTCGAAGTCTAACGTGCTACTGCTAGGTCATTCAAGACACACTCATTCAGCCCCGAATACAATACACAATATGGTGGTTAAAGGAACATAACATCAGCTATACTAACAGTGTTAACAATAAGGTAACATTAGTAAACAGATGCTCACACTGTTTTCTTACCTTCCAGCCCCGGTTAACGTAACGTCTCGTAACTCATTGGAATTTCAGGACGTGTTGTTAATCGAGGCTTGAAGGTTCAAAATATAAATCAATGAAAAATAAATACATAATAGGTTGCCTGGTTTTTGTAAAAAAATAATTATTTAGTCTTTAATGCTTTTATCCTAGTTTTAAGCTTGTATTTCTATATGTTGTACTCGTCTTGATAAAATACAAACTGTTTTAAATAAGTCATGAAAAAAGAAGATTTAGACTAAACGTCTCACGTCTAGGTAAATTTACGTACAAGCAAGATGATGTCCAAAAGACAAAACTATTTAAATTTTTAATTATTGATGAACTACTTAAAGTGTTATTCTAATGAAAATTTTTTAATTACCTCTTATACACTTTAATAATATTATTAAAGTGTATAAGAAGTCTTTCAATAAAAAAATTTTCATTACAACTATTTAAATAAAAATATAACAATTTGATTAATTTACAGTGCATGCACAATGAAATTACTTTTACTTATGAAATTTTAGCAACTTTTTATTATTATTTTTTAAGAGTAGCACATTGCTTTAAAATGTAGCTCGGTTCATTCTCTATTTAGTCATGAGGAGGATCATGAGGAAAAGGTTAAGAAATCTTTAACTTTTTCATTGAGAAAAATATATTTCAAAAATAAATTTTTTTTTTCTCATAATAAATTTTCATTCAAAATTTGGATGTCATGAGTAAAAGTAATTTCATTGTGCATGAACTGTTCATTGTGCATGCACTGTTGAGAGTCTCAAATTAGGGACTGTTGAGTTTAGCAAAATAAAAATTGTATAAAAGTAGCCTTTTAACTTTTTTTAGAAATAATACACAAATTGTAAAGAAAATGAAATAATAATAAATGAAAAGACCATAAAACTAAAAAAACTCACATCTACACCGATCGAAATGACACAAAAAATGTTACTGGATGTTAAATCTTATCCATAGCTGTTTATGGTAATTAAAGAAAGATTCAATTACACATCGATTTAATGTGAAAAACACGTTTTACTTTCACCAATAGGGTGGGTCCGTTCTTAAAAACACCACCCTAACAATAAAATATAAAAAAAATTTCGTTTCCATAATTTACTATGAAATCTGAGTCAAAGACATAAAATGTAAACATATATGCGTCATATGTTTACAATAAAATAAAACGATTAAAACAACATGTCTTTGAACCCTATTTCATTTCAAAACATAAAAAATAGTTTTTCGTTAGAAATTTAATAATTGCATTTTTTTGCTGATATGCATGAGTTTTTTATACATATGGAAATAATTTAAGTAAATAGAAAATATAAATTTCGATTGATTTAGGTAGAGAATATAAGTATATAATTTTAAATACATAATTTAAGGGGAAATAGTGTAGTAAAAATTTGTATAACTTAAGTATTGGGCGGAAACAAAAATAAAATTATATCTGTAGTATAAGATTCCCCAACAATATTCAGCAGCTAAAGCCTAAACGCAGACGCAGATAACGCAGTCAGATACAAAATACATATACAAGTGTTTAAAATACGATTTCAACAAGGATTTAAAAATATACATTCATAACATGGCGAACTTGTCCAATGCGGAGAAGAAGATCTTCGAAATAAAGGAAAGCAAGCCAATTTCAATACAGGAATATAAAGGAAGATATAAAATTGAACAACCTAAACCAGAAGTAGAAGGTGTTTCTGTGAGAAAAGAGCGAGGGGGCGAGTTAGCCAGAATAGGCCGCGAAATGATGTATTTATTCAGATTCGCAGAAATAGCTGTAACTGAAGAGGAGAAAAGGTATTTCTTGCAGCAGGCAGCCGAGTTAAAGCTAAAACGTAGAGATTTAAAGAAGAAGAAAAAAGAAGAAAAGAAATCAAAAAAACAATAATAGTTTAAGATAAAAATTTATATAATTAAGGTTAATTAATTAAGATTTTATATTATAATTGTATCAATGAAAGTTATAGACAAATTTTAAATAAATAAATGCGAAGATAAACGAAATACAGTGTAATTCGCTTATAACGACATTGAAAATGACATCAATATCCGTCGTTACATCCGAATGTCGTAATATGCGAAGTGTTCAATTTTTTCATCAGAAACAATTTAATGACAGTAGATAAGGTAGTAGATGTATCTGTAATTGGTGGAGACGAAAAATTTATGGTATCTTCAGGTTCATTTTGAATATCTTCTATACGTTAACGTATACGTTAATTTATAATATCGTCGACAGTATCTTTTAATGTGGGCTCTTCATCTGTGAATAAAAATTTATCAGCCATGATAAAAACATCCCAATTTTCATCACTCCTGACAGAAGTTGTTATCGAGAAGCAAAACTGGGCCTATCCGATTAGCGGAATATCATCATCAGCATCGTAACTCACAGCGTCTGTATCATCATCATCATTAATTTCAAAGAATTCGGTATGTCTAAATCAAATTGAAATACGACGTTTACTTACCAACACGATTTCTTGTTGTATAGCATCTACCAATTATAATGAGTTGTGCTTTGGTCATTTTCCATTTCTAGCAATTTTTATTAAAAAATTCTGTCGATAGTGATTTTAAAATATTTTATTACATCCTTATCCTTCGACTGAAGAACAGAAGACGTGTTGAGTAGCATAAGCACTAACTTAATAAATTTTAGATTTTTCAAGTAAATATGTGCAGGGCAATTATCCAACAGTTAATTTTTCTTTAACTCTGTGTCCAGTTTTCTTAAAAATATTCAATAATATTAGAAGTCATCTAGGCCTTTGTATTTCCTGTATCGTCCAATGGTATGGCCTTAATGTTTCCTGGGTGATTTACTTTTTCCTATCACAAGCCATTTATACTCGCTCTCAACTTACACATTTTTATTATTTAAATTTTTTTCTGGAGTCATTTTATAAAACACCCGTTTTTGCGACGTTGTGAATTTCATTTGCTTTGTAGCCGTCGAGTATTTTCGACTACGCTGATTGTTAGCTATTAGTCACATGCACTTCAATCAACAATTGCTGACTCATCAAAAATCCCACCCTGTGCTCCAAAGCACAATATATGTCTCTCACGGAAAAGTTCAGCTTGCCGTACATTTGAATTCAGAATTTAGCAGCAATCCAATTTCTTCTGTTTTCTTTTGCAATATTGAACAGATGTTGCAACAATTTTTGAACTGTTGTTGCTTAAACCCCGTCAACAACACTTCGCCAATTTTGCAAATTTTTCTGTTTTATTCCTTATACATAATTCAAACGCCTTTTAAATGATATGTTTGTTTTTCTATATGGTATAGTTTTTTTTAATCAAATCAACATATTAATCATTGAATCCACCATATATAAATCAATAGTTTTGAATATCCCAGATAACTACGATATATTCACGATTAATTAACGATCAGGTCTGAAAACACACGTTCTGAATAATGTAAAGGAAAAGTGATCTCCGTCGGGAATCGAACCCGGCATCCTTGAGTTACAAGGCTAGCGCCTTATCAACTGAGCTTAAACTGCGACAATGTAAACCAAATCACCAAAATAAAAAAATGTCTAAAATGGAATGATATAGAGGATTTTTTATTTATTTAGCGTATGGTTTTTTTTGTGACACATTAAAAAATTAAACTTAAAAATAGGTAGACTCTTCTATGAAATCTACCTAAAACAATACATGGATACACATTAAATGAACTTACAATCGATTTGATTGCTTGTCTTTTAAGTAAATTAAAAAGTAAAATATTTGAACATTGGGCAGTACATTTGAACATTAGATGTTTACATCGAGCGAGTCTATCCATGCTACTACATCGGGAGTTGCCAAATGGATGTCTGAGATGTTGCCATTGTAGAGGATAAAGACCATATATAGAGGATAAAGACCATCAATTGATATTTAAATAAATCACAATTATTTTTTCTCATATCTAAAAAAACGTTTTTATTTTTGAACTTATCGGTCGCAATAAGCGAACAATCTGTACATCCATCTGTACAAATGTTACTGCAAAATTGGTCGCTATATCAGAAATGTCGTTATAACCGAAGTCGTTTTAAGCGAATATTTTTACATAGGAACAAAGGCAAGTCCAACCATTACTGTGATTTTATGACGCTATAGGCGAAATGTCGTTATAACCGAGGCCGTTATAAGTGAATTTCACTGTATTTCACTTTTTATTTTTCTGTTAAATGGAATTTTGGTAATGGTATCCACTAGGAAGGGTTGTGAAATCTGAAATTCTACGTTCACGCCGTGCTATCTGGGTAACTCTAACAGAATGAGGTTGGTGTAGTTGAGAGGGACAGCGTAAATACTGCTTAAACCCAATGATTCTTTACCATGGTGTGTCATTGGCGCCTCAAAACCAATGCAACTCAAATGTCTGTGGAGCGGGCGTCTGTCTTGGATCAAGCAGCCTGTACCCGGACTACGATTTAAAAATGGAAACCTGGAACGCGCTAAGCCTTAAAAGACCAGAATATCTGAAACTTACAAGCCAAGTTGATACATTCCCTACTATTGCGGTCATCAAAACGGAGGAGTATTTGGAGTTGGCTTTTTCATACATCGTCGCGTGAATCAACATGTTATCGACTTCTGCCCAATTAATATGCGTATATGCACAATGAGAGTCCGCACGCAAAAAAGTCAATGCAACAATCGTCAATGTTTATGCACCTACTGAAGACAAGCAGATGACATTAAAGACCTGCTTCAATCAACCATTATAGCCGCAGCCAAACTATAATCAGAAAATGACCACCGAAATCACGTAACAAATGGTTTGACGAGGATTAAAGCCAAAGCGTTGAACATAAACAAAAACCGCATGAAAAATGGTTGAAAAGGAACACTCGAGCCTCCTAAACTAAATTATCTATGCGCCAAAAAAGCCTCAGTTCAGCAAAACTTCTACTGAAAAAGAAACGCAAACACCTGAAGCGCTGTATCGAAAACATCAACCAACACGCGGATAATGGTAATTGAAAAGGATGGTTTACCAATGCGCGGCATCTGAAAAAAGACTTCCACAAGTCATCATAAATAAAAACAACGAACAAATGAAAACAACAACAAATGAAAATGATGTGCTGGGAGTATGACGATCCCACTTTAAAGAGCTACTGAATAGGCCGAATGAAAATCATTCTATTCGAGCAATTGCTCCGTCAAGTTAGTAGATTTTTGTCCCTTACCCAACAATAAAAGAAAAGGAGGCTGCCATAACAACTGAAAAATGGTAAATCACCAGGTATCGATGGAATCTCTGCGGAACTATTTAAAAATGAAGGAGCAGTTCTCATCTCACGTATATACGACCTGATTCTGGAAATCTGGTACCAAGAAGAACTACCTACAGCATGGAAAACAGCTCCCATCGTGCCGCTACACAAGAAAGGTAACGGCCAAAAGTGTGTGAATCATCATGGAATCGCACTGCTGAACACGGCATATAAAATACTAGTTAATGTCGTACTTGCTCGACTCTATCATCGGGACTATTAGTGTGGTTTTCGTCTCAACCGTTCAACCACAGATAAATGTTTTACCATAAAGATGATTTTGCGAAAATTTTGGGAGTACAACATCAGCTCTAAGTTGATTTTAAGCAAGCATATGATAGTATCATCCGCTACAACCTTTGGTCAGCGGTCATAAGTCTTGGTATCCCAGAGAAACTTGTGTAAACTCATAATATCGGGATCAAATCGTAGAATAGTAACCGAACGGCTCAGTTTCTGACTTTTTTGATATAACATTAGGTATTCGGAAGGGTGATGCACTCGCACCCATACTATTTAATTGGGCCCTTGATTACGCGATAAGAAAAAGACGAATGAGACACAAAACTACAAATTTTACAAATATAGTCAAATTCTTGGCTATGCAGATGAAATTGCGCCTATCGGAAGTAGACCAAGCGATATTTAGAATAGTCTCTCACAGCTTGAAAGAAATGCTAAACGACTTGGATTATGAATTACCACCAGCAAAACTAAACTTTTAACAACATCCAGGCACATATCTTCCGGAAATCTTGATACTGGCGACCATGAAGTAGAAAGCGTGGAAAACTTCAAATACCTATAGAGTCTAATTAATAACATCGTCACATGACATGCAAGCAGATATCAAAAAGCTCCTGGCGCATACAGAGTTTTCTACGCATACTTAAAACCTCTGCGATCAAAACATCTTTCGCAGTCGTGTAAACTCACACTTTACAAAGCATTAATTCAACATGTTCTTGCTTTTAGAAGCGGCAACTGGACACTGACTGCCTCCGATTGTAAAATTCTATCAACATTTGAGAGGGAGGTCATACGAACAATTTATGGTCAATGTAAAATTGTTGAACATCAGTATAGAATCCGAATAAATCATGATATTAGACAGCTTCTTGAAGGCTGTGATGTGATCGGATTCATTAAATCCAACTGGATTAGATGTTTTGGTCATGTCGAAAGGGCTTCATTAGATCAAATGCTAAAAAAAATGCCGCAATAGCAACATACTCGTCCTACACAACGCTGATGACATCATCCAAGACCTTCGTCGAAACTGGGATGGAATGAGATGAATGATGATTGCACAGACGGCAAACTCCCTCCATGGGATGTAGGCGCCAGAGAAAGCGGATGAAAGCGGAATAAGAAAGCGGATGAAATAATGAAAGAGATGGATAAAATCCTTTTAAATTTGAACAAAAACTCGAATAGGAAGTTCACGCATGAACAAATATTAAATTGTACGACACAATTGAAACCTTTCAAATCAGAGTGAAAACAATTATATCAGTACTTAATACTGACTGATACCTTAGATTTTAGAAAAACTTAAGAATAAATTTATTCCGAAGCACAACTTAAGGGTGTTAAATAAGAGAACCTTTTTTTAGAACGTTTTAGAGTCATCACAACAAGAAGTTAACAACATACAGGAGAGATTTCATCGTTTGACATTGAAAAAACATTAAAAATTGTTTCAATTTTTAGTCGGAAAATCAAACGATTTTCCGATATTCTTGAACTTAAACTTTAGCGATGATGCTGAAAAGTCAAAACTAATAGATTTCGTTTTGGATACCAGGCCGACAAACAATGCCAAAACAAAGTTAACAGTAACCCAAAAACCAAAGGCCATTATAGAGTTGAAAGAATTGTTCAACAGAATATTCAAAAACAAAACGACATGATTAAACATATAGACTCACTCACACAAGCCAGACAGGGAAGGAAGTTCACCGTCAAATCTTATGGTAATAAAATAGAAAACCTAATAACAGAACTAAATTCACTTTAAATAGCAGGACAGGTGATGCTCACACGGACATTATCACTAAGTTAAACGAACAAACTGAACTCAATGCATTCGAAACCGGTTTAAACGAACCAGTTAAAAATATGATTTACGCTGTACGGTCGAATTCTCCTCAGGAAGCGATATAGTGTGCTACTGAATTGACTAACAGACGAAGACTAATATGTGTAATATGCTAATATGTTTCATTTTAATTCGCGAAACTATAGAACAGGCTATAGAAATCAAATTTCGAATAATTATAATAATATGAATCGGTCATATTATCATAATAGAAATAACTAGTGGGATGGGGGTGTGACCATAGAGGCCACGCCCAGAACTCCCCGTTAGATAAAAAAATAACCAGTTACTGGATAAGGTATACTAAAATACCAAACATAAAAAAAAATTATACAATATAATTTAGCTGCATTGTCCAAAAATATGTTTTACAGAACATAAATACAAATACAAAACGAAAAATTACAAAATAAATATTAAATCAAATTTGAAAAAACGACTCCTTTACCAAATTTTGAAAATAGCTCATATTTTTCATATTCAAATAAACCCGGATGCGTTTGCAGCTCATTTTAATTCAAAGGTTTCATCAAGATCTCATGCGTTTTCGTAACGAAAATAACACCTATTTTTAAAATTTTCTTAAAAAGCTCAAAAAGTTAGATAGCAATTGTTTATGCAAATGTCATTATAAATTGTTGACATGATGACAAATGGGAGATAAATGGTCTTGGTAGCGTTATTTATTCTCGTAATATTTGCAAGAGATGATTTTCAGTTTTTTGGAAACCAATAAAAACCAAATGAACTGATTTCGTTAGAAAAGAACTGGGCTGAAATTTACGCTAAGATACATCGATTGTGACCATTGCCGTTGAAATCGACCCATCGTTGTTGAGAAAGCGTTGGACAAAGTTGATCTACATACAGCGATACATACAAACATGCACACACACACACATACAGACTGCCAGCTAAAATAGTCTAAACAGCTTCAGGAGGTCATGAAACGTAAAGATATCATAAAAATTCCGATTTAGAAAATCGACCCAAAAACAATACTTTCCATATCGGGAAGTTAATAATAATTTACGTAGAGTTCCAGACAAATTGATTAATTTGTCTCATCATTTATTTTTATTTTTATTTGTAAAACAAACATATTTCATTTTTATGATATTTATATGATATTGATATTAAAATATTTCACGAATTTTAAGCTAAATAAAAAAACACACAATTCCCAGTCCTGTTTTATATTAAATAAATGTATGATTAAGAAATTCTGGAGTTAATTTTTTGAAGCGCTTCCCGCCGCCAGGGGCGGATAGAGAAACGCTTGCCGTATGACTGGTATCGGGCAAATCAAATATGCGGGCGGACCAAAATTAGCTAACTGGCAGTAGGTATAAAATGCAAAAACCCCCTCAAAAATGAAGAGGACCTACAATGATGCCTTGGCTTCTGTATCGGGTCCACAAACTAAAGCCCACGCTCGATATGGTGAGGCAGCACGTCCGGTGTCAAGTTCTAATCTCGCTCCCGTGGAAGATGAAGCAGGTGGCGTTTCTTCACGAACGGCCACCACAAGAGAAATAAGAGAGATAGAAACAACATCCACACATCTCGCCAGAACAAAACGTTTATCCAAGTCGGAACTTGGGAACCACAAGATCAGGATAACAACGCCAACGCATGCAATGGACAAAAGAAATAAATACCTTCATCATGCGTAAATATTACGAGATGACAAGGCTGGAGACAGATTTGACAGAATACAGACAAGAAATTCACAATAGTTTCATTACAAAATACCCGCAACTACATACTATTACATAACAGCACATAGCCGAACATCGACGTGTTATAATCACTTAAAACCTCCTTACACCCACAGAAATACAACAAATCAAACACGAGGGAAGCATACAATTAAATACAGAAACACGACATTTAATAAACACCAAAATACGTGTTTTAATTTTGTGTAAATACAACGCCATTCTGCAAAAATACAAAATTTCTTCTAGTACTACTTAGTTTTAGCTAGATTGCATATAAAAATCTACCTATTGCAATGGGCTTCATCTCGGAATTTCGGAAAAATTTTTGTGCCAAACGACTATATATGATAAGCGGAGACAAAAAAACAAAAAAAAAAAAAATTTATATATATATATATATATATATATATATATATATATATATATATATATATATATATATATATATATATATATATATATATATATATATATATATATATATATATATATATATATATATATATAAATATATATATATATATATATATATATATATATATATATATATATATATATATATATATATATATATATATATATATCTATATATATATATATATATATATATATATATATATATATATATATATATATATATATATATATATATATATATATATATATATATATATATATATATATATATATATATATATAAAAAAAATATATATATATATATATATATATATATATATATATATATATATATATATATATATATATATATATATATATATATATATATATATATATATATATATATATATATATATATATATATATATATATATATATATATATATATATATATATATATATATATATATATATATATATATATATATATATATATATATATATATATATATATATATATATACATATATATATATATATATAAACGATATGAGATATAACGAAAACGACCGGCACTCTCACGGTCGCATTTGTTGAGGTAGATCAAAAAAATTTTCTGTACTTGTGTGTTTTAATAATATCTTGGACAAGTTCGTGAATCAGCAAAATCCGACACGTGGTTAAGAAACTAGAGGCTTTTTTCTGAAAAAAATTGATTTTTTAAAACCGTTATAACGGCCGTTTGGATACTAATATTTCAAAAAATTTAACAAATTTAGAATCTTTGGAATCTTTTTTATCAATTTGTTTTAAAACTAGACCTCTGCAGTTAGAGGTTCCTGAGTGAGCGGCTCCAACAAAAAAGTACGCAAAAAATTTTTTTTTTAAACAAGCGGCACTCTCACGGTCGCATTTATAAGGCCAGATCAAAAAACCTTTTCTAAAAATGTACGTTTTGTTAATATCTTGGACAAGTTCGTAAATCAGCCCAATCCAACACATGGTTAAGAAACTAGAAGCTTTATACTAGAAAAAACTCTGTTTTTTAGATCCGTTATAACGGCCGTTTGGATTCTAATATTTTTAAAAACTTCATAAATTTAGAATCTTTGAAACCTTTTTAATCAGTTTCTCTCAAAAAAAAGACCTCTGCAGTTGGAGGTTTCTGAGTGAACGGCTCCAACAAAAAAGCTTGTAAAACACAAAATGCGTTTGAATCAACCGGCGCTCTCACGGTCGCATTTGTGGAGCCAGATCAAAAAACCTTCCGTAAACATGTGTGTTTTATTAATATCTTGGACAAGTTCGTAAATCAGAAAAATCTGACACATGGTTAAGGAACTATAGGCTTTATACTAGAAAAAAAGTGGTTTTTTTAATCCGTTATAACGGCCGTTTGGATACTAATATTTTTAAAATCTTCATAAATTTAGAATCTATGGAAACATTTTAATCCGTTTCTTGTAAATATAAACCTCTGCAGTTAGAGGTTTTTGACTTGTTAGCTTCAACAAAAAAGTTTGCAACAATCCCCAACTACAATTTCCAAAAACCTTATAACAGTCAATGTCAACCTTATAACAGTCAAAAAATAAAAGATTTGAATAGAAGAAATTAATTTTTTTTTCTTAGAAATAAACTATTTTGATATTTTGCAGTAATTGCACGACATATGATATAGAGTAGGTTTGTGTCATAAATTATCACACACATGTTCTGTGGTAGATTTGATATTTGTTTGTTGCAAAATTGGATAGATATAATTTTGCTTGTAGGTAGCTAATTTTCTTTTTAAAATTTGTTCGATATCTGTTTGAAATTAGTTTGTTTTGTTTAAACTAATCTGATACATCAGATTCTACTGGCACACAAAACTGTCTGATCTCGAAATCTACCTATTTCTAGCGGACATCCTGCCGCTCGGACTTTTGTTGATTTGTTCGTCTGACGTCACAACGATTAGGAAAGATGTACTTTTCCTTATTATTTGAATTTGAAAATATGGAGGGACTGAAATCTCACAGCTCTGAGATATCAAGACTTCGGTCTGGGTCAAGGATTTTGATATAGTTTTCGGCAACAAACTTTTATGAGGACATGGTTTTTAGTTTTGGGCAGCGATGTATATCAAACAAAACTCTTTGTGAAAGTACAATTATTTTTTTATCTTTGTTTAGAAATTTATTACAAAACTAACACGAAACATCAATACGTTGCCGGAAAATTATAACAGATCATATATTAGAGTAATTTCACGAGGATTCAACAACGTTTTGACTTGACCCTTTTTAATTTTGATTATTTTTTGTTTATAGATAGTCTTTGATAAATAAAAAATACAAGTTCTCTTAGAATTTTTTTTTTCTACCAGGGGTCTTCACAGGGTGCCTCTCAATTTTTGTTATTTTGTGATGTGAGTGCATTTTGACGAGCGATTGTAGAAAAACTACTCAATCGATTTTCATAAATGATATGTCGTTGAATAGGTATTAGAACAAAGTTTTAAAAATGTACACTGTTAATTTTTTGAAATAATTTTTAACGGTGTAACATAAGAAAAAAATGGTGTAATTGAAAAAAAGATGGCATAGCCTTTTTTTTTTTAAACTAAATTGAAGCTTATTTTATATCTAACAACTTGTGAAAGTTTAGGACTAGCATCATTTTTTGTTTTAGAGATAAAATTCGTTGTGCATATGACTGTCGGGAATCAGTTTTTTTTTGTTCTGAAGGAAAATTATAAAAATGGCGATTTTTAGATTCAGATTTTTTTTTTTATGTTGAATATCAAATATTTTATTATTAAATGAACTTTTTAAAAAGCAATTTCAGTCAAGTTCAGCAAAATTTTGCGACATTTTGACTCGACCCTTTTTAATTTGGTTTATTTTGGTCTATATTTAAAAAAATTCTACTTGAAGCCGTATTTTTCATTTATCAAAGGCTATCTATAAACTACTCAGCAAACTACTCAAAAACCTCTCCATTTAGTGTTTCGAGAAAATATTACAATATCACAAATTCATATTTCTTTCAAAATTCTAAAAATATTGTAAAAATTAAATAAAATCAAACTTTTTTCAAAATTCCAAAAATATTCCAAAAATTAGAATAAAATCAAATATTTTAACTTTTTCTAAATTCCAATAATATTCTGAAAATTCTTAAAAATTCAAACTTTTCCAAAATTCTAAAAATATTGCAAAAATTATTACAAAATCAAAAATTCAAACTTTTTTCAAAATTCTAAAAATTATAATAAAATCAAAAATTTAAAATTTTTCAAAATTCTAAAAATATTCCAAAAATTCTTTCAAAATCAAACATTGAAACTTTTTCCAAAATTCTACAAATATATATAAAATTCAAAAACTTTATTATTTCCAAAATTCTAAAAATATTTTGCAAAAATTATAACAAAATCAAAAATTGAAACTTTCTTCAGAATTCCAAAAATATTCCAAAAATTATAATAAAATCAAAAATTTAAATTTTTCAAAATTCTAAATATATTCCAAAAATTCTTACAAAATCAAAAATTAAAATTTTTCCACAACTCTAAAAATATTGCAAAAATTATTACAAAATCAAAAATACAAACTTTCTTCAAAATTCCAAAAATATTTCAAAAACTATAACAAATTAAAAAATTTTCATGTCCAATTACATTTACGTCACAAAAACAGCTACATTTTTTTCCCCAAAAATTGGGTAAATAAATAAATATCATTTTTTGACACACTTGACATTATTTTTTGACAAACTTATAATGCCATAATTCTCTATAATAATAATAAAATTTCAGGTCATACAAATTATTAATTTTATTTTTTTCCAAAAAATTGAGCAAAAAAAAAAATAAAAATCTTTCTTTTGACAACTTGACAACATTTTTTTGTCAAACTTATAATGCCATAATTCTCAATAATAATAATAAAATTTCATTTCAAACCAATAATTAATTTTATTTTTTTCCACAAAATTGGGTAAAAAAATAAATAAAAATCTCTCTTTTGACAACATTTTTTTGACATTTTTGACAAACTTCTAATGCAATAATCTAGTTTTTCATCTCACATACCAATCCCAACCATCCAGATTTCTCCACATTCTTTGTTCCTTCTCATTATCACTTAAAATGAACGTTTTTAAGCAAAATATATGCATATTTCCTTGTTTTGACACACTTGACGATTTGTTTGACACACTGCCGGTACATTTATCGCACACATCGTCCTTTCGGCTCTTACCATTGAGTGTACCTGTTTTTAGAATTCAAAATTTTTCAAATCCTTTCAGCCGTTTTCTAGATTTCGTCGGTTGTGACGGCATACAGACATACATTTTTTGCTTTTTTAGAATCAGTAGGTCCTAAAACGTCAAAAAATGCCAAAAAAAAGTGGGGTTAAGAATTCCACTTTTAGCTCATGAATGTATTATGTACTTAGGTCTTTCAGACCGAAGTAATAATGATGGAAAGAAAAAACAATAATGAAACGGACTACTTTTCGTATTTGAAAATTGTAACAAAATGATCAAAGCCGTAAGAAAATCAATTTTTGCATGAGTTGTATATAAAGTTTAATTCCATTTCCTTATTTGCAGGAGCGGATTGTATCTTTCACTTCCTAGGGAATAAAAAATAACAACTCATGACAACAATGATATTTTTCATGGGAACAGAAGTTTTTTACAATAAATTCAAACAGGTTTTAGGGTAAAGGTTTTAAATTTTGTTCAAAACTTGTATAGTTATGATTATTATCATTTAAATGATTGGCAAAAATTGACTTCAAATTTTGTTTATTATTGTTCATTGGAATATGTTCTTTGAATCTTTCTATAAAACTTCTTCCCGTTTTTCCTATGTAAAATTTTTCACAAGTATCACACTTGATTTTATAAATTCCAGAACATGACTTCAAATTGATGTTAGATTTTGGTTTGAAAATTTTATATAAATTATTTTTTGTTCTAAAAGATATCGAATAATTATGTTTTTTTAAATGATTTCTTAAAATGTTAGGTAATAAGTTAGTATATTCCATTGGAATATATTTGATGTTGGTATTTTATTATTTGAATTTTTTAACTTATTTAAACATTTAGATAGTAACTTATCAATAAATTTTGAATCATAACCATTATCTGAAGCGATAAATTTGATTGTATTCAATTCATCTTCAAAATTTGAAATGTTTAGTGGATATAGTTATATATATAGTGGTATATATTGCTGCTGCTTTTTGTGAATTTGGATGATGTGACGAATTATTTATGGTTATACTGGTAGTAGTTGGTTTTCGAAAAATTTTATATTCCAATTGATTATTATTTTTTAAAATGGTTATATCTAAAAAATTTATTGAATTATTTTCTTCAATTTCAAGGATAAATTTTATATTTGGGTGAATACTATTCATATAATTATTAAAATTTTGTATTTGTCTACAAGTTCCATTAAACAAAATGAAATCTACATATCTTGAATAAGAAATTAATAAATTTTGTTGTATATTTAAATTTGAAAATATGTATTTGTTCTCAAAATTATTTAAGAAAATATCAGCAAGTAATCCACTTAAAGGAGAACCCATTGCAAGACCCTTATCTTGAATGAAAAATTTTTCATCGAACGTAAAATAATTTTGTTTTAAAATAATTCGAATTATGTTGATTAAATCTTTAATTTTTAAAACATCTAAAGTGCCAGTGTTGACAGTGGCGAAGCGTCGGTATAGACACACTAGACAGTGTCTACCCAAACATAATATAAATATGAAACTTTATTTTCATATTGTTCGCATAATGTCGACTTAATACTATTTTATCAAACGTTCTAAGAAAATCATTAAGTTTTAATACAATAATTAGAACAAAAACAATTCAGCTATGTTCCCGAAACTTTAATACAAACGTTTCCCAGTTTCATGTACAAACAAACAAAAATGTTTTTCTCAGTGCAGTAGACGTTTCAAATTATGACTACCAAAATAAGCAATAGCAACAACAACAAATTTTCAACTTTTGTTCCTTCTTGGATAGACAGTTTTGTTTCTGTCTATTTTTGTTTCCAAATTTGTTGAGAAACATCAGTAGACGTTTCAAATTATGACTACCAAAATAAGCAATAGCAACAACAACAAATTTTCAACTTTTGTTCCTTCTTGGATAGACAGTTTTGTTTCTGTCTATTTTTGTTTCCAAATTTGTTGAGAAACATCAGTAGACGTTTCAAATTATGACTACCAAAATAAGCAATAGCAACAACAACAAATTTTCAACTTTTGTTCCTTCTTGGATAGACAGTTTTGTTTATGTCTATTTCTGTTTATATATTTTGTTTCCAAATTTTTTGAGAAACATATTATGGGAAGCATTTTTGACAAAAATTGTAATTATTAGTTAGATGTTTCTTGAGCAATTTTTTGTGTGATTGTGTGATTGTGAATTCGATTCTACGACTTCTGAAAAACAGGAACAGTTGGAAAATAAATTTGAATCTTTGATTTTGGATAAATTTTTGGAATATTTTTAGAATTTGAAAAAAGTTTCAATCTTTGATTATGTTATAATTTTTGCAATATTTTTGGCGTTTCGGGAAAAGTTTGAATTTTAGGTAGATTTCATATAAAAATCTACCTATTGCAATGGGCTTCATCTCGGAATTTCGGAAAAATTTTGATGCCAAACGACTATTTGTGATAAGCGGAGATGGAAAAACAAAAAAAAAAAAAAATTATATATATATATATATATAACGATATGAGGTATAACGGAATTTAGCGGCACTCTCACGGTCGCATTTTTTGACCTACACCAAAATAATTTTCTGTGTATGTTTCGGCAAATAATGTCTTGGACAAGTTCGTGAACTGGCCATATCCGGGTACCGGTTAAGCGGCTAGAGCCTAAAAATTCGAATAATCTAGGGCACTATAACTTCCGTTTGAATAATAATATTTTAATAAAATTTAAAAATATTGAATATTTGAACCTTTTTTTATCATTTTTATCTAGATGACTACTTTGGCGTTTCAGGTTCCTCAAAAATCAGCTGTTTTAAAAATTTACTAAACTTTGCTGCCCTTGATCTAGCTGAAATGGCCAAGCTCATAGTTGAAAACTTTTTTTCACGTACTTAAAATATAAATCTTTCCAAAATTTTCAAAAATAATAGTTTAAGTCTAACGGTTGAGACCCTACGGCTGTTGAAATAAAAACAAACGCAAAAGGCAATGCTTTCATCATGTTTTAGTTTATGTTATTTAAATTCATCTTAACTTTTAAACATACTTTTCAACTATAGCCTCAAAAAATTTCAGCTTTCTAACCCAAAAGGTTCCATTTTTATAAGCATTATAATGCAACCCTTACAAGAAAAATATCAACCCATTTAATACCATAGAAAAATTATCAAAATCTCTTTTGTTTTTATTTTTTTTACTAAGTAACCGTTTGAAAAAAGATTAAATAAGAACAAAAAAACACAACAACAAAAGATGATTTTGAAATAAAATTGTTTGATAATGTTTGATTATAAATTATGTGTGATGGTATAATTGTAGTTGTGACGTAGTTCATTTGATCTTTGGTGGATTTAATATGTTATTAAAAGTAGTTTAAACCAACTTAAATAAAACTGTTCCTGTTGTATTGATGGCGTTAGTTCGGATAATGTATTTAGTTTGGTTCGATATTTTTTTTGAATTATTCTGTTTCTACTTATATTTTTTATTTAAACTAATCTGACTTATCTAATTTTATTTGGACACAAAACCGTCTGACCCCGAAATCTACCTATTTCTAGCGGATATACCTGCCGCTGGGATTTTTTAATTTTGTTATAATTATTGCAATATTTTAAGAGTTCTAGGAAAAGTTTGAATTTTTGATTTTGTTATAGTTCTTGCATTAATTTTGGAATTTTGAAAATAGTTTCAACTTTTGATTATTTAATAATTTTTAGAAACGTTTTGGAATGTTGATGAAAAAGTTTAAATTTTGGATTTTGTTATAATTTTTGGAATATTTTTAGAATTTTGAGAAAGTTGTACGTGTACTTTTATTTGTACTTTTACAAAGAATTTTATGTTTAATATTCATCGCTCCCCAAAACTTAAAACAATGTTTTTGTTAATTTACAATATCCTTTATCTTTTGTACAAAATATTTTTATTTCAAAATTTTTAATTTTGATTTAGATTGAACAATCTTTTTTTTAAATATTTTGCTTGCGGCGAATAAAAAATATAGTATATGATGCACGGACGTAAGTCATTTTAAATGTGGGTGCAAATCTCGGTTGGCGCTTCGACTCACAAACTTCACATACGTCCAAAAACCTTAGCTTTCTATCCTCTCATCTTAATGTACTATAATTAGTTTCTACAGGCAAATCAATAAAACTTTTGAATATGTCTACCCTAGTTTCAGAAGCACGCTTCGCCACTGAGTGTTGATTAAATTTTCTTCTAAAATATTGATAGTTTCATCAATAGGTATATTTGTATACATATTT
Organism: Diogma glabrata; assembly: GCA_963693315.1. Classification (NCBI taxonomy): domain Eukaryota; kingdom Metazoa; phylum Arthropoda; class Insecta; order Diptera; family Cylindrotomidae; genus Diogma; species Diogma glabrata. The sequence goes on from OY856186.1 coordinate 117,671,921, forward strand.
GTTATGTCTAAAGAGAACATTTTGTATTGAGATAATAATTTGATCTTATTAATTTTATCAATCAAATTCAAATTATTTTTAATCGAATGGTTATTCGTTAAAATAATATTATTATTAATAATTTTGACTAAAAATTTGGCTGCTTTGTAAGATGGTGCTGTTTTATAATTAATAAGAGGTCTGATGGGAACATTTTTTTTTTTTTTTTAAATAAAATGTGTTGTATAATAGGGTTTAGAATATGTGTCACAACAACACATAAATACCTTTTAAGACCTAGGTCCCACATCAACTGACGTTCTAAGGTGTTGATTAACGATTTTTTAAACCTCTGCGGGTTGAAGCCACCTGAGACTAAGGGTTCCGGCAAACTATTCCATTTGTACGCAGTTCGGACAAAGAAGTCTCTCTGCGATCTGCCAGTATGACAGCGTGGGATCTTTACCGTTTCATCGGTTGCGGCAGCCGATTACCGAGTGGAACGGGGGTAAGAATAAGTTTGAGGCATGATGCCGCTGATTTCATCTGAGCACTGTTGATGACGATATTTGTAAAAAACAACGAGGTCAGCAACAGTGCGACGATGTTGTAGGGAATCAAGTTTTGATGTCAAAGTTCGATCACCCACAATTCGTATAGCCCGCTTTTGAACAGAGTCCAAGAGGGCCAAGATGGAAACAGAGGCAGCACCCCAAACTTGACAGCAGTTCTCCATACAGGGACGAATATAGGACTTATAAACATGGAGCAATTGGTAAGGAGTGAAAATTTTTTTGCATCTATTTAGCCGAGTTTTTTAGACGCGCTTTTTGCCATCGCCATTACATGATCGTTCCAGAGTAGGTCATTTGAAATTGTGACACCCAATAAACGAATGTTTTTACATTCACCTATTGGTTCATCACACATACTAAATAAAATATCTTTGGGGAACTCGGTCTTTAATCTGGAAACAATCAACAGCTGTGTTTTGGTAGAGTTGAAATTGACAAGGTTTTGGTCACCCCAGTCGGCGATTTTATTCAGGTCTTTGTTCACGTTTATGGCAGCGTCTCTTCGGGCAGGATTAATTCGTTCGTGCATTTTACCTTTTGAAGGAAGGGGCACGAACGACTTGAGCAGAGTTCTATCATCTGCAAAACTATTTATTGGGTTGCTGGTGATTTTCAACAATTCGTTGATATAAATCAAAAATAGGGTTGGGTGATTTTCAACAATTCGTTGATATAAATCAAAAATAGTATTGTCACTGAGCCTTGAGGTACACCAGCGTTAATTAGTTTAGACTCAGAAGAAAATCCGTCTAAGGTTACCGAAATGTATCGGTTGGATAGAATATTTTGAATCAGCTTCACAACATTGGGAGGAAAACCGTACGCAACGAGCTTGTTGATTAAGTTGGCATGCCAGACTCGATCGAATGCCTTGGAGATGTCTAAAGCGATAACGTATGTTTCACCACCTTTATCAAGTATGCTGTTCCAACAATGCGCTACATAGTTTAATAGATCGGTAGTTGATCTTTTGTTTCGAAAACCGTATTGGCTGTCGGATATTAAATGATTTTCTTTCAGAAATTTTGAAATATGTGTATTAATATAATGCTCGTAGACTTTGGATAGCACCGATAGTAAAGCTACTGGCCTATAATTTGAGATATCGGATTTTGGTCCCTTTTTGGGGACGGGCTGGACATTTGTCAACTTCCAGCACGAGGGAAATATACCAGATTTGTAGGATTGGTAGAATATTTTAGTTAAAGTTGGTACAAGTTCTTTGGAAAAGGTTTTTAAAATAATGGGTGGAATATTGTCCTTTCCTGAGGCTTTGTTGATGTTTAACCCCTTTAAAAGTTTAGCGACTATTTTGGGTTTAAAGTGAAGTTCATTTTTATTAACTCCTGAAGACTGGATTTGGGGTATTTCTTTAGGAGTTTCCAAAACAGTGGAGTTCAGAGCAAAGCGTTCAGCGAACAAGTTAGCTTTTCTTGCGGGATCATTGACGATTTAATCACCATCAATAATAGGGGGAATAGAAAATTTTGTACCAGAATTTAAAGAATTAATGGCACTGTAGAAACTCTTGTCAGAAACAGACATAGACGTAAGTTTTGAGGCTTTCGCTCTGTCAATTTCAGACTTTTCGTTTGAGATAATCTGGTTAGATATTTTGTTGGCCTTTATATATTGGGATCGATTAGTAGGAGTTTTGTTATGAATCCAAATATTAAATGATCTACGTTTGTTTTTACGTGCCGTTTTGGCAGCTTTCGAATACAAGTATTTTTGTTTGGGTTTTACTATGGAGAAAGGGACAAATTTATTGACAGCAAATTGGATGGTTTCTGTAAAGTTTTGAAACATTTATCAAAAGGGTACATTTGTGATGAGGTACCAAGGTAATGTACGGTTGTAATGTACGATGTAATGTACGGTTTCATCACGCCACAACTACCACAACTACTCCCTTCCCAGTGATTATGAAAAAAGAAAATAATAATCACGAAACTACGACATGGAGTAGAATTCCAACGACGTAGATAACCATGAGAAAACAAAACCAATTTCTTTCACCTTCTACTGAACTGGCAGTAAAGATTTCATAAAATCATTAAAACACTCTCGAATTGAGTTCAAAAGCTATTACTCTTCCAGATTTTTAAATTTTTAAATTAGAAATTGTGATGACAATTAATCATATGATCATTAAAAGTAACCTGTTTTTTAATGTTAGGTTTATTTTGGCGAACTGAATCTTATTGATTCGTATCAGTAACATCTGATTGTTTCAGATAAGTTTGGGGTTCTAAAACTTGTTGATTCAAAACGAAATCAGAATGATCAGTTTGATTTTTGTTATTAATCTGCAGGATTATGTTGAGTTGCTTTAACGATAGAACTACTTTCTTCATCGTTTAAATTTTCATGAAAACATGGTTAAAGTCGACCAATTGAAATTTTGGTTGATTTACAACATTGGTGACATTAATTTCGATATTGATCTAATCGTTTCGACTTCAAACTTTGAAAGGGCCAGTGTAAGGAGTTTGTAATGATTTTCTTACAGCATCTATACGCAACAGTACATGTGACCAGGTTAGTAAGTCTGTCCTGGAATTCTTATCGAGCTTCCAAAAGTAAGTTCCGCTGATGTGATTTGGAGTTCGTCACTGAAATTGGTTCTTAACCTAAAAAAAACAGTAGGTAAAATCTGTGTCCAAACTGTATGATTATGACACATAATTGCAGGCTTAATTATGCGATGCCATCTTTCATAACATTGTTATGGTTACAGAAAAATCTAGACCATTACAGAAAAATCTAGACGATTACGGTCACTTCCAGGAAAATCAAATCAAAAAAATACTACAACAAATTAATAAAATGAATAGTGTTGTTGTTGTACTTCTTAGAACTTGGGTCGACAATGAATAAAATTGAATGGTTTTATGAATCAAATCAGCATAACGTAAAGTAATCGAATATTCTACTATTTTCTCAAGTTTTCTAAAAAGTGACCTCGAATTATCTAGAAGTATTGCAGAAGGTATATAAGCAAATTGCCTCTTGTAGTTTTTAATTAGTGTTATTTTAACCCTGCGATAGTGAAGTTATAATTATAAAAGTGATTTTTAAATTAGTTTTTGATGAATAAAGTTTAAAGTGTTATTAAGTAGAAATAATTTGTGTATTATTTTAAACGTTGTATTACTGGAAATTTTTACAATCAACCGTTGGAGTTTCTGAAGCTGTTGAAAGAATATTGGTGTTTGTGCTTACTAATCAGTGATCGAACTCGGAAGAGATTTGGGGATTGCGTTTATCGAATTGAGAGTAAGGCCAATTCGAAGGAAGGTTGGAAAAACGTAACAATACTATTGCACTTCGGCTTTTAGCTGGTTGTTCGAAATCTATTGGAGCCTAATAGATTTGACAACTCTGAAAACAGTTGCGATTCAAATCGAGTCCCTTGATCAGTTGCAATTGATTCTGGGACATCAAATCCAGCAATCCATGAATTATACACTACGAGTGCGACTGTTGCAGCAGTTATATCTGAAACTGGAATCACTTCAGGCCACCACGTATAATGATCTATTAACGTAACGCAATATCGTTAGTTTTCGAATATTGGAAGAGGACCAATGATATCAAAGTGGATTTGCGAGAGTTGCTGTGAAGGAGTTTTAAATGCTCCAAGAGGTAACTTAGTATGCCTAGACACCTCGGACTTTTGACACGCTATACAATTTTGCGCCATGATTTTGACATCTTTATTAATAGAAGGCCAAATAACGTGTTTAGTTAATAATTTGATGGAAGAACACCAGGATGCGAAAGGCAATGAAATGCATCGAAAACATTTTAGCGAAATCGCAAAGGAATATATGGCCTAAGTATAGCTGTAATTTGTCATAATAGAAAAGTCTACTTTTATTGAAAGCGACTGGAAAGTTGGAAACTTCAAATTTGTATTACTTTGAGGAATATTTTTAAATTCCTCATTATTGGTCTGGGTAGCCGCAATTGCAGCATAATCAATTTTAGCCACGACTACTAAAGAATATATACTTTCCATGCGTATAGCTTTTATTGTAATTGTATTCATTCCTTTCTATATATCAAATTCTTTTTTATTTATTTCATTCCACTTTATTTACTCAAAATTCCCCTAACAAATTAAAAACTTGATTTGTTGGTATAGTAATATAAACAAGATAAAACAAGAACAATACATATAAAATAAACAAACATGTTTTGTTTTGTTTTTCATTTCATAGATTTATTTCAATATGGCGATATAAACTTTTACAGGAAAACTTGAATGAAATTATTTGAAATATTTGTAGTCGTGGATAAAATAGTATCTTGCATTCGCTTAGGATGAAGGCAATTCTTCACTCGGATGATTCCCTCCAGTCGCTACGCTCGTTCCGGGAAACTTCATCCTCGTGAAGAATTGCCTTCATTCTAAGTTCATACAAGAATCTACTATTCTTTGGAATGAATATTTGATGCGAGATAACGCGTCGGCAATGACATTATCGACACCAGATAAATGCCGCCTCTCAGTGGTAAACTGAAGGAAATCCAGTGGATTTAGTTTTATTCATTCACCAATAAGATACCAAATTTTCAGATTTAAAATAAAATTTTTTAAAAAAATAGCCCAACCACATATTTAAATTTTTAAAGAAAATAATCGATTTTTTAAGCTCCAAGGGACTGAATCTTGAGTTCGCAGCATCGAAAAATCATTATTAATATTAGATCGAAATATCACATCACCGAAAATCATATAATCGAATATTTAATTCATAAAATCGAAAAATAAGATGATCGAATATCATAAAATATAGTAGAATAAAAAATCTTATTATCGAAATATCATAACATCGAATATTTTCGATATAATGAATAAATCATAACATCGAAAAACTATACTTTCCTCACAGATAAAAATTTTAGTTTAAAATGCCAGATAGCTGGCAGTATATTTTATAAATTATATTGATTTGTATTATATTTCTATTCCATTGCTTCAGGGTTTTGATTTTTTAGTATGATTTGAGTGTGGAGTGGAGCTCGTTCATGAACTTTATTGGTTGAAAAATTTTGCCAGACATTTTTGTACATTATACTCAATAGATGTACAAAAATATTTTACTCCGTATCAATAACTCCACATTTCTAAGTCATGTATTTCATGTATGCAGTATTTTTGTCAATTTTGGAGTGATGCATCTGTTTCCATCCTGGCTCTTTTGGACTCTATTAAAAACCGTGCTATACGAATTGTTGGTAATCGGAATCAAACCTTGATTCCCTACAACATCGTCGCACTGTTTCTGATCTCCTTGTTTTTTTGTAAATATCCTCAACAGCAGTACTCGGACGAAATTAGATTCATCATGCCTCAAACGTATTCCTTTCAAACAGTCAAACTTGAGATCACTCACCAGTCACTGTCAATGTGACAAAATGCAAAAGGACTTCTTTGTCCGTGCATCGTACAAATGGAATGCTTTGCCCGAAACAATAGTCTTTAGTCCCTTCAATCCACAAATATTTTTAAAAAAAGCGGTCAGTATGGTATACATTATTTTTCGATTAAATGATTTTCCATGTATGCATATTTTCGATGTTATGATATTTCGACCATTTGATTTTTTATTCTATTTTATGAATTTCGATCATCTAATTTTTCGATGAGATGATTTTTTCAGTACATCGAGAAAATTTGGGTGCAACAATCTTTCGATGCAATGACTTTTCGATAATTTCGGTGTTATGATTTTCGATGCAGTGATTTTCGGTTGTTTGATTTTTCGATAGTATGATTTTTTATTTTTCGAGTTATTGATATTTTTCGATGTAACGATTTTCGATGGTATGGCACGATCCGTAAATCTTAAATAAATCTTCCTAGAAGACTTCTTCACTTTTTACGTTAGGTGGAGATGTGTTCTTTCTTCTTCTACTTCTTTTTTTTAAAGTTATTGAGTTGTTTTGGAAAAAAAACGAAATTTAATGAACAAAAAGAAAAATAACGAAGATGAAGAACATGAAACATAAAATAAAATACGAAGTTTTAGGAGTACATCGAAGTTTAAGATTCGTAATTTTTTATTTTAGTGACGTTCTTTTAGAAATTTCCATATCCAACCCCGACGGTTTAAATTGCAATGTTAACTACATAAAATTTAAGAGAAAGAAACTTCAAAACAAAAAAGCCATACCTGATGAATACTTGCATGTATTCGTAACATCTTAAGTAGTTCCTTTAATTTATATTCAGATGATCTTTCATATGATGTATTGTTGATATCAAAATTACTAAAAAAAAACCAAACTATTCAGTAAGCTTACACATATTTATGTTATATCAAACCAAATCTTACCTATGTAAACTAGTACGTTCTGTTTCGCACAAAAACACTCTTAAATGCAAATTTTTCCAAACTGGCAACATGTTAATTATACAAGCCAACTGCATCATAAACAATGAAACTACATCAAAGGGATCCTCATTTTTTGGTTCAAAAACATTCAATGGCCAAACATCAATATATTTGATTCGATTTTGTTTGATAGAAGAAGTGATTTCAGATTTATTTAAACGATGAAAATGACGGCAAAGACAGATATTCTTTTTCATTCTTAGTACATCACATATAATGCCAACATATTCTTGGGATGACATTTGTTTGTCATCATCATTTGATCGTGTTGGAAATAATGGTATATCATTATCGAACGCATTTGTTCGATATGGAGAGTTTTCGGAATCAAAAAAGTCATTCATTTTTTCTCCATCATAAAATCCTAAAATAATTGTGTTGGGTTTCATAGCTCCCATTCCTGAGATTCGTATTAAATGAGATACACCTTCGCGTATTGTGGGTGAAACAGTTATTTCAGCAAATGCTTTTACTTTCATGTGATCAATCAATGATAACCATTGCCTATATTCATTTATAACAGGATCGCTGTCAGTTTCTTCTTCATGAAAATTTCCAACCTTAACATGACCAATTACATACAAACCACCTTTTTTTAAATCGTTGACAAATTCTATTAATGGACAACAAGATCGTGGTGTTGATACTAATAACAACATTTGTGGTCGCCAAAACTTAACGTGATCTTTACGAGAATCTAGCATAAGTAAGTATTTCCTCACTTGATGAAACATTAATGCTTGAGAAATAGATCCCCATTGTGTTCCTTGTGATGCAGGCGAAAACACATGCAACGCAATAACCAGAAGTAAACATAAAATAATACTTGATGATGAATAAATTGGATTTATGACAAACATCATTACTAACGTACCGAGCAATCCAAGGAAACATGTAAACCAATTAAAATATTTAAACGATGGTCGGAAATTTGGAGCTCCCGTTAATTCAATTCCAAGACATGCCAAATTGGTAGCCATATAAGACAGCATAAAAAGAACTGAATTAATTTGGGCAATTGCATTCAATGATCCAATTAATAAGATTCCTTGAACTAATATCCAGCTTGTAAAAACAGCTACGACCGGATTTCCTTTATAAGTTCCTTTTGTGATTATATTTAAAAGAGATCCAAATACACGATCTTTTGCTAATGCTTCTAAAACACGACTTGATCCAATTAAATTACTAAGAGCGGCTGAAAATGTTGCCGTTAGTATTCCAATAGCAATAAACGGTGGCCAGATATTAACTGGCATTAAAAACAAATAATTATTTCTGGTTAAATCGTTTTCAGAAGTTGCAGCAATAAACACCGCCAATGCAATATAGCATACGAATGTAAAACTAACAGCAGATAATGTTCCTAATGGTATACTATGCGCAGGGTTTTTTAACTCTCCTGACATATTAGCACCAGCCATTATACCAGTTACACCAGAAAACAAAACTCCAAACACTATTGCAAAATTAACGTTTGTTCCATCAATCGATGTATAATCTTCACCATAATTTGAATACATGTTTTTACTTAATGTTATGGAAGACAATCCAGTATAACTGGCATTTGTAATATTCGTAATATGATTTTCTGCTGGAATTTGAATCTGGAAGGATTCAAATAATTAATGAAATTTTAGGTAACATATATTTTTTTAACATTACCTGCATCGGCCCTTTTGATAGAAAACTGATATATGTTGAGAACAAACATATTGTTACTACACCCAGGATGAGAACTGAAGTTTTAGCAAACATAGCAGCACCAATTAAACATACAATTAATATACAACAATTAATAATCGTGCAATATAAAAATCGCCACCAATGTCCATCTTTTAATATTGCACCACCCTCTCCAACTAAATATCCAGATGGTCCAAAATTTTCAATTAAACCTTCAGCACATCCAGTTACACATAATGCACAGCCAACAATATTTGCTAAAAAAAATAACGTCCCTATAGAACCACCAAAATCGGGTCCTAATGTTCGACTTATCATAACTAAAAAATTTTTATTAAGGAAACTTGTTTAATGGATATTTATTAACTAACTTTAATCTTGAAGATTTATTTTATTCGGAAAAAGCAAATTGTTTTTATTGATAGCTATTTAATAGGTAGGTCGGTAGTTTTCGGTTAGTTTCTCTCGTTAAAATTAACGAGCCTTGAAAATCGATAAAGGGTTTCCAGATAAACATTCTTTACATCGACACTCCCTGATTAAAGAAATAGTAAATTTTAATTTATTTATTCCTAAAATTAAATATCGAAAATCGAATGTCTCAAATGAACTTTTGATTGATGGTCAGGTCAAATAAAATAACACTTTTTTTGATGGACACCCATTTTTGGTCGACTTCAAATTTGGCATGCAAATAATAAAGGTAAACTAAAAACTGTGTGTACGTATTTTTCGAAATTTTTAAATTGTTTAGTTGGAGAACAGGGTGGTCCGAAAGAATTCAAGTTCAGGGCAACTTTGAAATCAAATTCCAAGAGAACGGCTCATCCATTTTATGTGGATTGAAAAGGCAAAAGACAAAATATCGAAAAAAATAAGCAATACATTTTTTTCTTACACAACTAAATATATTAAGAAATAAAAATTTACAAAACGGGGCTGATACCGTAGGTCAATTTCTTTTAATTCATTTCACTTTATTAAAAACAAGACACACAACTAAAAAATAAACACAAACCTACTAATCTAGTTCGGTGGGCAAAAACCAACAGTCTTGGTTCAACAACCGTCTAAAAGTGATTTAACTAACCGAATATATCAGCATAGATTTAACAAATTGTCAGATTGAAATTTCTCTTCGGTAACGCGAAGTTGACAATTTTATTTTGGCATCTCCGTACAAACCTGATGATCAGGAAAATATACAACAACAAATGGAAAGCAAGCTCATAGCAGTGAGTGCATTACATTGTTTTAATTTTTGTTTATGTGATATAGTGAGGACTATGAGGACTACACTATAGTAAATCATAGATACCTTCCCTCTTATAAAATGTTTGACTTATTCAATTATTATTATTATACTTAATCTCGTCATAATAAAAAGTTAACATAATTTAAAATTCATAAAGTTATTATTTAAACTTATAAGAATGCAATTAGTTTACGATATAAGAGTATACTAACTTTATGTTAATTGTTAATGTTAATCCAGTTATGATGACTAATATAGGTACAGTTGACAAATTTCAGGATGTTGCAGAGTGCGTCGTTTTTTGAAATAATTATCTTTGAAAATGAAGTAAATACTAAATGGGTGGCGCAATTCGAAATTCAACGTCAACGCCGCGCTACATGGGTAATGCTGATAGAATGAGGTAGACACAGGCAGAGTAAAAACTGCTTAAAAACCGCTTCTCCTTAAACTGGAGCGGGCGTCTGTCTTGGATCAAGCGGCTCGCTATAGAAACGTGTAAAAAGGTTATTCTGATAACCTTAACATCAGAACGAACCCATTCACGACAATTTGGGTTGAGCCTTAGGTTAACAACCCCACCTCGGAAAAAAATCTTTGTTAAAAATGGAAATCAGAGAGAGAGAATAAAAAAACCCGGACATAAAAATAGAATTTTTCCTAGACGTAAAAAAAGACCAGAGTGCCGAATCGGAAAGCGCGCAGCCTGAGCACTCCCGATGCTGTAATAAGTCTAGAAACAGAGGCTGAGAGGTATAGGATGGATATCATTGCTTTGCAAGAAATTAGACAGCCAATAATCGGAAAACAAGATTTAGAAAGTCACTCTTTATACTGTAGTGGCCATCCTTCTCGAAGAGAATTTGGTACTACTACTCTTGTTGGTGCACGCATACAAGAAGCCGTGATAAAATCATCCCGTTCAATAACAGAATCTGCTACCTGCGGGTACGCGGTACATACAACAATATTTCTCTTATCGCCGTGCATGCACTCACTAAAGCTAAGACCGTCGACGAGAAGGATACTTTCTACAGGTTGGCAGAGATATCTCTAATGGAAAAGTGATGAGCCCAAACAGCTTGCATTTGAATTCAAATGATAATGGTGGGAGAATGACTGAGTTTGCATTATCAAATAATTCGAGAATTGCCATTTATTTAAGCATCGATACGCAAACTTGGGTCTCACCAAATAGAAAGACTCGAAATCAAATTGATCACGTGCTAGTGACAGCAAGTTTCTTTTTGAGTGTTCTGGATGTGAGATCTCTTAGAGTGCATACATTGGAAGTGAGAAATTCCTTGTGCGTGCTAAGATAAGTTTCCTCTTTCCAAATCCAAACATTCCAAAATTCAATCAACGGAAACGTTTTTTCACATCTTATCACTGAAGAATGCTGGAACTGAAGATATATCAAAACCATATTGCCGCAACATTGGAGATGTCAGAAACAATTGACGGAGACGTCGTTAAGGGTATTTACATAGAAATGCTGTTTTAAGAGCTGTTGAGAGAATACTTGGACGACAAGAAAACCACTCCAAGAAACTCTGGATGAATCAAGCAGGTCTTGACGCTATTCATTACAAAAGAGATTGCTATCTGAAATGGCGACAAGGACGCAACACCAGCTCCACAGAGAACTATAAACTGGCAAGACAAAGCTATGTAGACGAACGAAGAGAGAGTGGAGGAAGAAAAAGTGTGAGGAGATTGAAAGCTTCAATAAGGAACAACAATCCCGTAACTTCTTTCGTTAAAACCGTAAAGAAGGGCCTCAAACTAGATCGACTGTTATTCAAAACGAAGAATGAACGGGAACGAACTACAAGCAGGCCTTAAAAATATTTTAGATACTTGGGTGGCTTATTTTGAGAATCTTCTTAAGTGACCAGCAGCAAGTCGGGCGACGAGCAAAACTTATTCGTGCGTCAAAGGTACATGTAGACGAACCCACAAAAGAGGACTTCGAAACGACGTTGTAAAAATTAAAATGTAATAAAGCCTCTGATATCGACAATATAACATCCGACATGATTGTACATGGTGGTGAAACTCTATCTTCAAGATTATTTGAACTTGCTGAAACCAATCTACAAAAACGGTAATAAATTGGCTACTCCGGCAAGGCAGAGGTACCACTGATGCACTTCTCCCGATAAGGATGATTTTGGAAAAGTGTCGACAGTTCAACATACCTGTGCACCAACTATTCATGTTTTTAAAGCCGATTTCGGTTTAATACAAGGTGTTGCGATCTCTCCTATACTCTATAATTTAGCTTTGGAATCAGGGCTGCAAACCGGTTTCTGAAAACCAAAACCGCAAAACCACATTCTAAAAATGGTCAAAACCGAAACCACGTTTTAAAAACTATCAAAACCAAAACTATAACCGTAACCACATTCTAAAAATCATCAAACCAAAACCGAAACCAAAACCAAATTTTAAAATAAGCGAAACCAAAACTTAAGTTCTAACATCAATACAAAGTAACATCAATATATCAAAATTCGAATATAAATCTAAAGTTCATGTTTTAAATTTATTTTAAATTCTTTTATTTGAATAGTAGGGAACAAAATAGTAAACAACCGCGGTAGAAATTGCATATCCGGCTCGTCAAATTATTCATGATTCTTTAAATGCCCTAGGCGCTTTCACAAAACACTTTCCACCGGGGTATGCAATGTATCATTAATTAACTTAACATTTATACTTGAACATTGGCACTGTTTGTTGACAAATAATGTAATTATTAATAAATTCTTTGTCGAATACTCAAAACTAAAACATTTTGCATAGTAATACCAAAACCGAAACCAAGATTTTTTGTTTAGAAAAACTAACACCGAAACCACAATTTATCATTTAACAAAACCAATACCAAAACTAATTTTGGCCATTGAGAAAAACCAAACCATTAAAAGTAATTGTTGGTTTTGCAGCCCTGCTTGGAATATGTGTGCCGTCAGAAGAAACTTACGACCAACAACAATATATTGTCAATAAACTCAGTACAGATTGATCGCGTACGCTGATGATGTTGTCATCGGCCGAAGTAAAGCTGTTATGTGTGAGACTTTCAAGTCGCTTGGGGGTGCTAGAAAAATTGGTCTGCAAATTCACTATGATAAAACCAAGCATATGAATGTTTCAAGGGATGCTGAGAAGATCCTATGCTACATTTTTGGTCAACTTTAGACAGACGATGGAGAGTATTCGATATAACTTTGAGATCAGAGAACTTCGTGAGGGTCCTGATATAGTAGGATGTATCTGTTTCAATAGCATTGCTTGGTTTGGGTATTTTTACGAGCCGATTCAGTCTGGAATGATTAAAAATATGTACGTTTGTACCCCAAGGAGTGGGGCGGCCGCAAGGTAGACCACAGCTGCAATAGGAGACGGTTAAAAAACGGTTTCCATGGTAATCATGCTACTGTTGCTTACGACCGCGGTAAGTATTCAAAAACTAAGATTAGCTTGGCAACGCTCGCTCCTACATGGAGCATGAACGCCACACAAAAAAAAATAGAACACTACAGTCGTTGCGACCGCAGGCAGTCTGTTAAACCGCAAAAAAGTGTCTTTTCGGCAAACTAAGGATATTTGTCATTAATCACACTCGAAAAAATCAACCCAGAACGGGAAAAATGAGCAACCTAGAGAACCACACAATCCTCGATGTCAAGTTAGATACCATTATTAATCCAAGTTTCTGGTACACAGACTGCTTTCAAACGCAAGCACTGGTGAAAAAAATAAGATAAAAATGTTTGTGGCATTTTTGTGCTCATTATGTAAGTATGTGTGCATAAATTTGCTTCACCATCTACTGTCAGAGTCCGTTTTTAACGTTAAAACCGAAAAATCTGAATATGTAAACAAAACTATATTCTTACAATTACATCATTATATCTTACCTATTTTTATATGAATTAACGATAGATTAAAAAACAACTATGCAAACAAATAAAATATCAACATACGGTTTTAGATAATAAACCTGTTCTCGGAAATCAAATTTCTACCAAAACTTTGTTTTCCAATATCAGCTTCATGGAAATAAAAAATAATTTTTTATCTTCGAAACCAACATAAGATAATTTTTTTTAAAAATGGATACAATATACTCCTCCTCCTTCAACAGCACCATTCGTAGAAATCGCACAAACTGATGAAACGGTAAACAATAAAATTAAATAAGCTATCACAAATTGTAATAACGTGATGAAAAGACCAGCATTTCCAACAATAAAACCTAAATATAAAATCAATTATATTGATTTCATTTCACGTTTATGCATATATCGATAAAACAACTTACCAACACGTATAAAAACTAAAGCACTAAACATTGACAACGCAACCGGACTGAACACACCAGCAAACGTACCAAGCGTTCTTCCACTTCTTTCAGATTCGGTTAAACCAAACTCAATATAACCTTCAGGATCATTTCGAGGATTGCGATTTATTCGGAGCATATCTCCAATTCTTCCAAAAAACCGTGTCGGAGGTGATCCAATAATTGGTTCCGTATCTGATGGTACTGTATTAATGTTAGTTGAATCGGAAAACGACATTCTGTGTTGCATTGATTTTTTACCTACACAATATATAAAACGAATGAAAAATATTAAAGAGACTGTTGAATCATCAACAGATGGATGTCAATATACACCCATTCAATAAACTATGACATTCTACTTACGCTGAGTTCTTTGTTCTGATAAAATGAGACTTTAAACTTTCTATAACAACAAAATAAAAAAACTATCACACATATTTTGCTTAAAAAAAATAGTTTAACTTGTTTTATATTTTTACAAAAATAAACAAAAAATCATTTGGTTTTGACATGCCAAATGTCAATTGTATTATGAATGAAATGAAATGATTACCAAAAGCTTGTATTTAAAAATTGGAGTGTCCTAAAATTTGAACCGATTGAAATGTGTACTAAAAAGTTACTATTTAGCAGTTTTACCAACGTAAGAATATTTAAACAAAATTATGTACGTTTTGACATGTATTTTGTGAAAAGATGTTTACATTATTCTGTTAATATTTATTATTTGTTTTCTAATTAAATTTAGAAAGAAAATACATATTTTAAAGTAAGTAAAGTAACAGGTCGATAACCTAATCCATTTTTAGTTACTATTGAAAATAAGAGGAATTATAAATAGAAAACGTTTAAAATCATGTTCTGACATTTAATATTTTATTTTCAGAATTATGGGTAATGAAAAAAATCGTCGTTCACGTTCACGTGAACGAATTGATAACAAAGAAAAAGACCGCGATAAGACTCGAGATCGTGAACGAAGACGTCGTTCGAAATCCAAAGAAGCTTCTGAGGTGAAGGGTAAAGATCATGTCGATGTTAAAGTTAAAGTTCTCAAATCTGACATGAAAAATGAAAAGGATGTTAAAGAAAAAACAGCCCGTTCATTGTCAATGGAAAAAGAGGAAGCAATTTTGAAGGACATTAAACTTGGTAGCGGTTTGAAACTGGAAGATTTAGACTTAAAGGAAGAAAAAATTAAAAAGGTATAATTTTAGGTAAAATTATAACGAATGACGTGATTAAAACTGATATTAATTTTCAGCCTGAGCCATTATCGCTTGAAGAACTCTTGGAAAAGAAAAAATCCGAAGAAGCAGCCCGTAGCAAACCTGTTTTTATAACAAAAGAACAACGAGCAAATGAAGCAATAAAACGTCGCCAAGAACAGGTAGCTGCTATCAGAGCCGCTCAAAATTCTGTTCCTAAATTTGGTGATGTTCCGGTTGCTGAAATTTTACGAAAAGATAAAATACGAGAACGTGAAGATATGTATCAAAATCGACGAGATCGGGAGAGGGAACGTGAACGTGAGAGAATGGAACGTAATGGAAATCAGGGAAATAATCAAAATAACCAACCAGGACAGGGACCAAGTAATCCAGTTAATGAGAAGTTAGACAAAGAAGCAGAGAAAAAAAGAAACGAAGAATTTGTTGTTAAAGATAAGGAAAAAGAAGTCGAGGCGATTAAGGAACGTTATTTGGGAATCATTAAAAAAAAGAGACGTGTTCGTCGGTTAAATGATCGGAAATTCGTTTTTGATTGGGATGCGTCAGAGGACACATCTGTTGATTATAACGCTTTGTACAAAGAACGACATCATGTACAGTTTTTTGGCAGAGGTCATATTGCTGGCATCGATATCAAAGAGCAAAAACGAAAACAAAGTAAGTTCTACGGAGATCTTCTTGAAAAACGACGAACCGATGCAGAAAAGGAACAAGAAAAAGTAAGATTGAAAAAAGTAAAACGAAAGGAAGACAAACAAAAATGGGACGATCGTCATTGGTCGGAAAAAGATCATGATGAAATGACGGAAAGAGATTGGCGTATATTTCGTGAGGATTATAATATTACGATTAAAGGTGGAAAAATACCAAATCCATTTCGTAACTGGAAGGAATCTGGATTTCCAAAAGAAATTTTGGAGATCATCGATAAAGTTGGATATAACGAACCAACGCCAATTCAACGACAAGCCATTCCAATTGGTTTACAGAATCGTGATATTATTGGTGTTGCAGAAACTGGTTCTGGTAAAACTTTGGCCTTTCTTATTCCACTTCTGTCATGGATTCAATCACTACCGAAAATTGAGCGACTCGAGGATGCTGATCAAGGTCCGTATGCTATTATTTTAGCTCCAACTCGTGAATTAGCACAACAAATCGAAGAAGAAACAAATAAATTTGGACAGCCATTGGGAATAAGAACAGTTGTTGTTGTTGGTGGTTTGTCGCGTGAAGAACAAGGATTCCGTTTACGTTTAGGTTGTGAAATTGTTATTGCCACACCTGGTAGATTGATTGATGTATTGGAAAATCGTTATCTTGTCTTAAATCAGTGTACATATATCGTACTTGATGAAGCTGATCGGATGATTGATATGGGATTTGAACCTGATGTCCAAAAGATTCTCGATTTCATGCCGGTTACTAATCTCAAACCCGACACAGATGAAGCTGAAGATGCAACAAAATTGATGGCTAATTTCTATTCTAAAAAGAAATATCGTCAAACTGTGATGTTCACTGCTACTATGCCACCGGCTGTTGAAAGATTGGCAAGAACGTATCTTCGTCGTCCTGCAACTGTATATATTGGTTCGATTGGTAAACCAACAGAGCGTACAGAACAAATCGTTTATATTATGGGAGAAAATGATAAACGTAAGAAATTGATTGAAGTATTGGAACGTGGCATCGAGCCACCAGTCATCATTTTCGTAAACCAAAAGAAAGGTGCTGATGTTTTAGCCCGTGGATTAGAAAAACTTGGATATAATGCTTGTACATTACATGGTGGTAAAGGACAGGAACAAAGAGAATATGCTTTGGCGTCGCTTAAAGGTGGATCAAAAGATATTCTTGTTGCAACCGATGTTGCCGGTCGTGGTATTGATATTAAAGATGTTTCGATTGTCATTAATTATGACATGGCCAAATCGATTGAAGATTATACTCATCGTATCGGTCGTACTGGGCGTGCTGGTAAAACAGGTTGCGCTATTTCATTTTGTACTAAAGATGACAGTCCACTATTCTACGATCTTAAACAGTGTGTATTAAACAGTCCGGTTTCAGTATGTCCTCCAGAATTGATGAACCACCCAGAAGCACAGCATAAACCAGGCACAGTAGTCACTAAAAAAAGAAGGGAGGAGAAAATTTTTGCCTAAAATAATTTAATTTAACGAACTTATATATTTAAGTTTCCTATTGTAACGGATGTAACTTTTAACAAAAATAAACGTTAAATAATTAATTTTATGGTCTAAATATGTGATGTGAAATTTAAACTCTTCGTTCATATAAAGTTTCTTATATTAAAATAATTTTTGCAAAGACGTTTACCCGTCGTGATCGAAAAAACATTGCAATACGGACAGATATAAAACCACAATTTCATTAACTGAAAATTAAGTTTCAGTACACTATCGAATGGACTTGACACTTTGACGCAGCCTAGCATAGTCAAAGGGGTGCTTAATCGCAAGTACGCAACTCTGGATACCGGCCTTCCTCTAGTTTTAATATCGGCTTACCACAGCACAGAGCTCTGTTGTGGCGTACCTTTTCACTTCCTAATTTCATTCAACCACTGTGTAAATAATTATTTACTTAAAAATAAAAACGAGAGCGATGCTTCTTTAAACGCATCACCAAACTCGTGTTCGTCGGACTTGAAGATCGTTCCTGATCTATCAACACATTTTCATTCAGGCAACACAAGTATTAACGTCGACGATAATAAACCTATCTCACCATAACTCTAAGTTTATGTCAGAAATGACATACCATGAGTCAACCACAAAAAAGTGATCTGGCACGTCAGACCTGTCGGAAAAAGAAGATCATCAGTTCGCAAACGATTCTGATTCCGCTCCGGCGTCGACAATTGGAACCGCATGTGACTCAGAATCCGACAGTAAATCTGACATGTTAGCAGTAACCACCACGTCGGATTAAATGACCCGAAACCGAACGTCCCTCGAACCGATAAGTCCCAATGCCTTGTCACAAACAAAAAGTGCAAGAGGGCATTCTCTAAAGAGGAAGTCATACAAGTCTGTGCCCTTCCCAAACCCTTAAACCTGAATTCCACCTGGTTAAAGGTGGAATACCTAAGGCTTTGAAGGTAGTAGATAGAAGGAAGAACACAGGCACCAAGAGTAGAAAAAGAGTTTGAGCCGAGGCATCGCAGGACTCTTCACAGACAGCTACATCTGGTGTAAAACGGTATAAGTCATCTGCCAGCGACTGACCACAGTATGGGCTAGGAGACACTGCAAGGAATGTTGCTTGCACAATTGTACCTCCAACATTCAGCGATGTCGCCACGCGCATCAAAGTGTACATCGCTGCTGAAGACTTTCCACCCACCCACAGGACTTCTGAGCAACTCATTGAGCTTAAAAAACAAAACATGGTTTTGGTAGTAGAGCCAGAATTTGAGGTTATTAAACTTTACTTCGAAGGCTGCTACCAAAAATATGGTTGATTGCTCGATAATACTTCGGCGCAGTGAGTTACCAGACTGCGCCAAACAATTAACAGAGAAGATTCTAAGGCGACTTGGTGAGATCTAAAATCCAGATATTATGCGAGATCATGGACCATCCTGAAGCATACTGTTGAGAAGGTTCTCGCGATGATGGTCTGACCCAGCATACGAGAAACATATTAAAAGTGGCAAATTCAGGTTAAATATCGCAATGTTCATCAAGCCAAATGGAAATATCGCAAAGTTCAAAAAGCCAAACCAGCCAACAACTGCAGTACCACAAGAAGTAATACCTAGTTTCACCGTGTCTGCTAACCTCCAAACATCGACAACCAAATCCTCCTTAATCAGAACAAAACACACACGCCCAAGCAACTAGGGCTGGGCCACTCAAAAAGCATGACCTGAAGCCCTTCGCTGGACCACCATAGCAGTCTGGAGGAAAGGAGAGACCAGGACCGCGGTAGCCCAGCTAATTCGGCATTGCAAGGACAAACACTACAACCTAATAAATGCGTGCGATGTCAATGCTCATCATACCGTGTGGTGTAGTACCAGTATCAACACAAAAGGTGATTCTGTGCTCCAATACCTATATTCAAATAACATGTTTATAGCTAACAAAGGCAGCAAACCCACCTTTAGAAATGCAATCAGAACGAGGTCCTGGATCTAACTCTGAGCAAAAACATCACAGAGAATTTTATCAGTAACCGGCTTGTCTCGGATTAGCTTCTATGTCGGACCACGCATGCTTTAACATAGAACACCAACCAAAGAGTACTACATAGCCACTTAAAGAAGCTCAGGTAGACTGTTTGGGATCTTTTTAAAGTACATATGTTCGAGATAATGTAAGCAATTGTGGCAGGATCAACTCCAAAATGGAGCTCGTTATCCCTGAATCACACCACCGCCATTCTCCAATTGTCAAGTCTAAAAAGACCAGAGATGTGCCTTGGTGGAACGGCAATTTAGAGGGGATGAGGATTAAAGTTTACAAGCTCTTTAACAGCAAAATGAACAAACATCTGTACGAAGTACCAATCGGCTCTTACCAACTACAAAAAAGACCTTATAAACTTATTAAAAGGGAAATTTGGAGAGTTTTGCGGAACGATTGACAGTCTACCGAAAAAAAGGAAAATAGACTAAACTAGTTCGAATAAAAGATACCTAACTAATAGTTTTAGCCTTGCGTACATTCCTCAGATATGGAGTGAAGCTAGAGTAGTATTCATTCCCAAGCCAGGAAACCAAATCATACAGGCCAATAAGTCTTACATCGTTTCTTCTGAAACAGATGGAAAAAGTGCTGGACTACTATATGAGGCATGTATGCATTAATCAAAACCCTCTCAATTCATGCATTTGCATACCAAACTGGAAACTCTACGGAAAAGGCACTGTATAAAGTCATGAAAGAGATTGAGAGCACACTGAAATACAAGGATGCACTTGCATGTACATTTATGGACATACAAAGGACCCTTGATAATTCGCATTTTCAAGCTATTTGTGAAATGTTCACTAAGAAAAAATCAAAACACGCACATTTTGCGTGGATCATCAACCCTGGAGCTTGTGAAGCATTAGTGCAACGAAGTGGGGCTGTCTGTTAATACGCAAAAACCTAGTACCGTAGTCTTTACTAACTGTGGAGTTGTGTGACTACCATAGGTGTTTTAGAACCACACCACCATCTGCAATGGAGATGCTTCTATTACTTCTTCCATTGCACCTATACAGGTTCATTGCACACAATCAGATCTGCAGCATCTAGTGCTCACAGACAGCAGCTAGTCGAAACATTTAAGTCTGGTAACGTAATCGGTTATCTAACGGAACTGCAGAACGAAGTGGAAAACTACCAAATTTAGGACTGTATGCCATATATCACTGATCTAGAAGTTTATTGCCAAAAGAAGGGTCGAAGAAGGGATCGACAGCTACAATCAATACTATTCCATGCCAGTAATGCTATCCAATATAATTTAATGACGTTTTTGAAAAACAAATGCAAAAATGAAACGCAAAAAAAGTTTTGGAAATGGATATGATGTCATAAGATATCGAAATTGACAAGTTAACTATATTCTGGAATTAAAAACTTTCGACGAAGAAGAGATAAAAAGTCTTTGACTCAAAAAAAATTGTGTACAGCATTCGTGGTGACGTGCCACACCCTGGGAAGGTGTCAAGCCCGAATAAACACTGAGCAAAAAAATATGAGAACCTTTGTAATTGTAACTAAATCAAGATAAGTATAGTTTATCTTGAGCTCAATAATTTTAATTGGTCCAGTTGAAGCAAATTAGATTTAAGATGAAATTGATAACAATAAAAAAATTAGAATCGAGACCGAAACAATGACGATAAGAAAATAATCAAAATATCTTTACAGTTTTTCAACTTTGTCACTGTAGTGCCAATTCTGGGGATTAAACAAGGAATTAAGGATACGAAAGTTGGGAACATTAAATTCTTCTAATAACGGCAACAGCTTTTAGCTTAGATCAACGCGCACAACGGATTTAGCAACACCGCTCGACGCTCAACGATCTGTTTGGCTTTTAGATTGGCTCTGCCTGTAATTGTTGTTTGAAGCACCGATCAAACCCATACGAATAAATGCACGAGTTCAATTAAATTTAGTGTGATAAAACTACCAATGGTCCCATCACAATTTTAAATCATTCTTGATATTGAAATGTAAGTTAAATTGTCTTAGCAGTTTTATTTTACAGTAATGCATTCAACTTATAGCTTACTTTACAAAGAATACCAAGAGCCGAAAATTCTGTGAGATATGGTCAAATTTCTTCTTTCTTAGTTACTCATCCATACTATATAGCTACAGGTAACAGGTTATACCATATGAAGAATAATTTTATCCTCAATACACCGATCATAAGATTTTATCAGTCAATTCACGACTGATATTCGTCACATCTCTGGAATTGATAATATAGTTGCCGGCACAATTTCTCATGCAGTAGAACAAATATCACTTTCAGAAAAAATTGATTGCGACAAAATTGCTGACGCTCAGTTCAATATCGTGAGCTCAAGGAATTAGTGGACACTAGTCCCACGCTAAAATTCCATCCAATGCCAGTATCACTAGGCAATGTTCTAAAACTCTTCTATGCGATACTTCGACAGACAGTATTCGCCCATTTATTCCAATGTAATTTCGCCCAGCTGTCTTTGACAGTTTCCACAATTTATCTCACCCAGGAGTCCACAGTTATATCAAAGTCCTTACTGATAAAGTCATTTGGTCATCCATTAAAAAGGATGGACGACAAATGGCACAGAAGTGGCTGACTTGCCAAAAGGCGAAAGTCTCTCGTCATACTCAATATAATTTAGGTAATTTTCCTCAAACTTCTCAAAACATTTTTCCGAGATACATATGGACATTTTTGCTCTCCTTACTATCCCTGAGGACAAAACGCTATTGTGTCACAATTATTGACAGCTATACTTGATAGCCTGAAGAGATTCCTCTCTCGGATATCACAGCTGAAACAGCTGTGAACCAACAGAGCATCAGCTCTTTACTCCGTTTGGATTGCTCGCTTCAGAGTATGTAACGCCAGAACTATTTCAATTTTCTTCTAAAAATAATAATTTACAAATTCAATAATAATTTTATTAATTTTCTAAAAAAACAGACGTTTGTCTATACCACTGTTTCTTTTATTTAAACAAATCCAAGTAATTAAATACAAGTTTGGTATTTTTTTTTGTTACACGTTAGAGAAATTGTTTATGATTGCTGGAAAGGGAAACAGAAAGACTGAAATAATGTATAAAAATAAGAATTTTTCTAATAAAATTAATTAGTATATATTTAAAACTCGAAAGTTATTGTAACAAAAAAATTATTCATGCATGAAAAAAAATTGAATATAATTAAAATAATATTTTAAACGATTAGTATAGTGTAAATTTTTATTGAAAAGTTTTGTTTTGTGATAATAAATTAAATAATTTGCCTGTGATATCCAAGTTTTTTTTTATTATTTGTGTTGTTTTTGATGTAAAGTTAGCCAAACAAGGAAATAAATAAG
The DNA here is from genome assembly GCA_963693315.1 of Diogma glabrata. NCBI lineage: Eukaryota > Metazoa > Arthropoda > Insecta > Diptera > Cylindrotomidae > Diogma > Diogma glabrata. The sequence goes on from OY856186.1 coordinate 117,694,984, forward strand.
TCATTTAGTAAAAGAAATGAAAGTGGTAAAAAATAAATCTGAGGGAAAAAAATCGGAAGCTTAAGTTTTTTTGTTTAAGCAAAACATAATGTTATCTCGGATTGGTTTTGTGAACAATTATTGACGAAATATTCTCTCATCCGATGAATTCACACATCGTAATATCTAGAAATTTAATACAAAAAATACCAAATAATGTTATCTGTTATCATAACGTTTTTGTGTTTTATTGGTACACGCAGTGTTAGTATGGTTTGGATGATAACACGTTAAATTGCTTTAATACATAAATCGGATCTGGAAGAAGTATTTACAGGTGGTCTGTTACTTTGCAGTTCATAAGATTGGTGAACTTAAATCACTATTTCTGAGTTATTGATTTGAGTTATGGATATGGTTGGAAATGGACAACTTATGAAAATTCGAAGGGAAGTATGTGTCGTTAGTTATTCAAGGGCACTAGAAGATGGAACAGTTAGAGAATGAAGAAATATTGTTGTTCAATCTGGGGATGTTATGACAGTTTTTGTTTGTGATGGTAGTTATATCCATTCACATGTTGTATTGATGAAAAAAACTATTACAGCAATGGCTGTTGTTAATTGATACGTCAAGCCGTACTTATGATGTTGGATGGAAGACAACATTAAAGAAACCAATAAATGTAACCTTATTTTATAAATTTTACTTTGTATAATTTTTTTGATTTTGTTTTCGATTAAATTTATTTTCATGTTGGTTAATAATAGTTTTCTGTGAAATAAGAGATTTTCAAGTGATTGTTTGTTTGTGTGTAAAATCAGTGTTTCAGGTTTCATAATAATTTTTGAGTCATCCGGCATAATAAAATTATAATTATATAAATTGTGAAAAGTTCAAATTATTACAACTACATTCAGCAATCGTCACTGATCAGAGCTCCCTCAATTCGAACCCAATCTCTTCAACGGACAGGACGCGTATTCGAATCCCATCTCAGAACGGACTGAACGCGTATATTACCTTCAATAGTACTTGGTTTACGAACCACTTTCCATGAAGATTTCCAACTTTTCTTGGCTGAGTTCGTCTACGGCACCAAGATACGTCTCCCCGAAGAATATTTTTGCGAAAATTCTAACTCCACTCTTCATTTTGTCAAGACACACTTCTCCTAAAGTTTTTCGTTTCCAAAGCTCTTGATTTTTGTTTTCATGTCTTCTTACCTACGGACTTAGTACGTAAATCGCTCCATTCTCTATACGAAGGTCCATTTTCAGTCATCAGCCACGATGATAAAAATTTTATTTATTGAGCGTAAAGGTTAACACATTCGAGTCTTCATCGATGAAACTTCGTCTTCTATAGACAAGGCCCATTATACTCCTTCGGACACATTCCATTATTCTACTTCTGCAGGAACGAGGCAAGGTGACGCTAAGGCAACTATATAAATTAAAATGGTTATATTTGACACCATTCTGCAACAACAGATACGTGCTGTTATAGGCGGCCCTGATACGGAGCCACGTTGTTAAATCTTGCGTTATCAACAATTCTACTCTAGGAAAGATTCATAACGTATTACAGAGCATGAACTTATATGGACTTTTCAAACTAATTACAACTATATTTGATTTATCATTAAAAAAAAACACAATTTGGCGGAAGACAGCGTTGCCCCCAGACTAATCTATCCTTGGGAATCTCCTACTCTTTAATTACCTAGCCTAACAACATTCCTAAACAAAATGTATTTATATACATATATCCATATATATACATATATATATATATATAAACGAAAATTATAAAAATCATATATATATAAAATCAATAGAAAATTATGTATAGATAATAATAATAAAAAAACTTGCTTGTTTATTTGAATTAATTGGAGTCAACTGACGGTAAGTTCATCCAGACTGCGTTCCCATAGTAGCCATTTTCTCTAATCAAATAACAGCAATTTGAATTATTTCCTTTGTTGAAATCCTCTCCAGTGAAATCCAGTTTCCAATATTTTCCTCATAAAGGCAATTCATGAACAGACAAATTCCGGCCTCTTTTTATATTTATATACAAAATCGTCTGATACGTGACCACCATTAGTTATATAAATAGAACATTTTAACTATTTGTTCTTATAAAAACATCGCCACATTAGGTTTCAATTTTTTTTCTGGACGGATTATCACCAATTATACAATATACGTTGTGAAACACTAACCAATGCCAACACAAATATCAGAAAATTGCTTCCTTTTGTAAAAATAGGTTATTCTTCACTCTTATAACTTACGTTTCGCTTTCTTTATCTTCATTAAAAAAAGAAAAGATCAATCGACTCATTCGTTTATTTTTATTTAGCAAGAAAATCAATCTTTGTTGAATTTTATAATTTATTCTTTAAAAGTTAAACACAGAATGAAATTATTATTTTCCAGATTTTTTAACATCAAAAAAATTAATCAACCAAAAAAATGTGTTTTTTGTTTGACATCTTCTAATCAATCGTGTAATACCAAAATTCAGCAAAAGTTAGTAACGACATCTGTTCGTTAGAATTGGAACGTTCGTTTATTTTTTCAGTATGTTCGAAATTTAACTAGCCGTTAAGTATTAGAAAATTTTAAAATTATTATTAATGTAAAAATGAACGGAAACTAATGAAATAAATTTTTATTGAATTAGAAAAAGAAGATGAATTGGTTTTATTATTGTTTAGCCGAATATAGCGGACGTTACACCATGAATTCAAGGTAAAAACCAAGGTATTTACCCTTGAAATCACAAAAACGTCGTCACCCCCTCTACGTCAGAAACCACCGAACTACTTCCCACAACTAATCTGTATCTGGGATCGAGATACCCAGTCACTGGCGTCAAGACTGATGACCGGTTCCAACACTCATGAGGTCCCTAGGAACTTCACTGAGTATTGAGACCGACCATCCCTCCGAACGTCAGCACTATGGACACCCCGATACAACCAGTAAGTATGACACTGAAGATGTGAACCCCAGAGACGACAATCAGCCAGAGGAACAACCCTACCGAACGAAAAGACATCATTCCCTGATGTCCTTCGCGTGATGGACTCCAAGATTCTTACCGCTCATATCTGTGCACTCATAGAGTACATTTCCAATCTTAGTCTTAATCATTGCAGGCAAGAACTTTGGAGCCAATTTTGCCGAGAATTTTTTTGTAGCGTCACTCAAATGATGTTGCCGTACAAACACACGTTGTTGTGGTTGAAAAGTCCGTAATTTTGATCGCAGATTATACTGATGTTGCGACTTTTTGAAGGCTGCTTTTAAATTTTGTTGAACCCGGTTCCTGAGCAGAGTCAAATGATCAGAGCGTTTTAATTCCTCACCGGCATCTTCACCAAGCTGGTGTAGTGATCTCAACAATTGGTAAGTATTTCCATCCGATATTGGATGTTGACCAAATAATAAATAGTACGGTGAGTACTTGGTAGCAGAATGTACTGCAGCCCGCAGTGCATATGCGATTTCACCAATTTGTGAGTCCCACTTGGTATGTTGACCTTTTATGAACGCTCGAATTGCTGCTAGGACTGACCTATTGACCCGCTCTCACGCGTTGCTTTGAGGACTATAGACACCGGTCCTAATGTGTTTAACACCGAAATCTGACAAAAGACTTTGAAAGTTCCTACTAGTGAACTGTTTGCCATTGTCACTGTGTAGAAACTCTGGTACCCCATATGTAAGAAACACTTCATTCCTTAGAAAAGCATTCACCTTCGGTGAAGTTGCGTTTCTAAGTGGTTTCAGTAGTACAAACTTCGTAGCATGATCCAGAACTATCAATAACACCGTATTCCCAAGTGTAGAACGAGGGTACGGTCCCAAAAAATCTATGTAGACTCTCTGCCATGGACGTGCTGTTTCGAATTGATATTGCATCGGAGGACGCAATATCTGATTCGTGGCTTTTGTTTGTTTACATGTGTCGCAGGACACAACATAGTTGTGTACCTGTGACGCCATGCCCGGCCAATAATAAAGACGTCGAAGTAATTCTAAAGTCTTTTTAACACCCCCATGAGCAGCAGTACTATCATCATGATGTTTCTGAATCATGTTGGAAGTCATCGGTTTTGGTACCCAGAGTTTCCACACAGGAACATCGTTGGGTATTGCATCAGGTCTTGGCTCAATACGTATGTAAAGCTTATCATCCACGACTTTAACTGATGGAAAGTCCTTTGGTGATGATTGAACTTTAGCTATCATATCCGTATATTCGTTGTGCCGATAACCTTCATTGTCGATTTTAATGTCGTTAATGTGATGTGTTAATGCTTCCGTCAATTCCTCGTGTGTCTCGTCATAAAGACGAGATAGAGCATCAGGGACTATATTTTGGGTACCTTTTTGGTGGACAATGGTAAAATCCATATGTTGGAGTTTTAGGCTCCACCTAGCCAGACGACCACTCAAGTCTTTCTGTGACATAAGCCACTTCAGACTTGAGTGATCAGTCACAATTGTAAATCGGTGACCTTCAACATAGCCCCTGAATTTCTTCACACTCAGAATTGCCGCAAGACATTCCAGCTCAGAAACCGAATAGTTTCGTTGAGCTTTATTAAGTTTTTTCGACATGAAGGCTATCGGACACTCTTGTCCGTCTTCGTCGATCTGATACAGTACACTACCTATCCCTGTCAGACTCGCATCGCATCTAATAAAGAACTCTTTATTATAGTCAGGGTTAATTAATACCGGTGCTGTAGTCAGCAATCTTTTTAAATTTTCAAAAGCAGCTTGCGCTTCCAATGTCCATTTCAATTTCCCAGAACTTTTCTTTAATAAATCCGTAATTGGTGATACCACGCTTGCATAATTTGGTATGAACCGTTGGTACCAACCAGCCATTCCTAATAATCTCCGTATTTGTTTCACTGTTGACGGAGCTGGATACTCAGCAACAGCTCTTACTTTGTCAGGGTCTGTTCGAAGACCATCTTCACCAACCAAAAATCCCAAGTATTTCACCTCTCTCTGAACAAATTTACTTTTCTTGAGGTTTATTGTTAACCCAGCCGCTCTTAACAATGAAGAGACTTTGGACAGCAATTCCATATGTTCCTGGAACGTGGAAGAGACTACCAATAGATCATCTAAATAAACAAAGACATTTTCGTGATATTGATGTGGTATCACTTTATGCATTAGCCGACACATTGTCTGGGGAGCATTGCACAATCCAAAGGGCATAACCCGGAATTGATACAATGGACGACCAGGCACTGTGAAGGCTGTCTTGTCTCTAGATGCTTCTGCCAGAGGAATCTGCCAGAAAGCATCTTTGAGATCAATACTGGAAATGTACTTTGTGCTATTTAGACGACCTAGTAAACCATCAATCAAGGGAAGTGGGTAAGCGTCCTTTTTCATTAGTGAATTGACACGACGGCTATCAATACATAATCTGTTTTTACCAGATTCTTTTTGTACCAAAACCACTGGCGAGCACCAAGAACTGTTACTCTCTTCGATCACGCCCATTTGAAGCATTCGGTCGAGTTCGGCATAAACCTTTAGTTGAACAGCCGGCGATGTGGGATAATGCCTCTGTTTAACAGGTGCACTATCACCAACATCGATGACATGTTCAACCAAAGAAGTCTTTCCGAGCCCAGACACTTCAAATGACGGGAAAGAATCCTTGATCATATCCAGTTCATGTTGCTGATCAGTGGTGAGGTTGTGTGTATTTAAAGTTATTGGCTCTGTACGAGTCAGTTCACTAACAAAAGAAGGAACAATACCGAATTTCTCCCAGAAATCTATGCCCAGGTAGAGCTCTTCTCGTAACCCAGGGACTATATGAAACCGCATTGGTTTAGTGGAGCCATTCACGGTTATTGGAATTTCAATGTAACCTAATATTTTAGTTGCAGTACCATCCGCCGTACGAATACACGAAGTGTATTTACGGTAGGTTGTACCTGATGATTCCAATAATTCCAAGGAATTTCTTCCAAGTATTGTGATTGACGCTCCACTATCCAATAGTCCTGAAATATGTTTGTCCAAAATCCTAATTGTTAGTCGCGGCCGAGGATCCTTTGTTTCTGAAAGGATAGATGAAATACATGCTTTACGAAATAATTTCCTCATCCTCCAATATCTGATGTTACGTTCAAGGCGTCTAAAATACGTTCGATGTAATGATGGGAAATTAAATGTATTCGATGATTTTATTCGGGTTTCATTGGTGGTTGCCGATCGTCCTGCGTTCCTACATCTCTCGTCGATTTCTTCGGGCTCATTGGATGTTGAACCGAGGGTACCATCCCCGAAGCATGTACTCTCGGACGGTAGTTTAACAACGGGTGACAATATGAACAATTTGCATAAATTACATCCGGCTTGTTACATTTCCAGCAATATAATTTTATCCGATTCTTAGAGCACTCAGGAGCTCGATGACCGTTTACTCCACATCTGAAACACACTATTGGTTGTCTGGACATTGATGGACCAGGTTGACTGTTGTCAGATGTTATGCCAGGTCGCTGCAATATCCGTCTCTGTGTTGAATCCACCGCTTCAATATATCCATGTTGTTCTGGTTCAACTTCCACTTCATAATCATCCGTATGCTGTAGCTCGCTAATTCTTAAATTTGATGTTCTGGTCGGAACTGGTGTGGACCACAAACGTTCAAACTTCTGACATAAAGTCCGAAGTTCATCAATTGAATGTATTGTTGCTGCAAGTGTAGCATTTTTGAGCTCCACACTCAGTCCCTCCCGAGCGATCTCTAGCATTTCTCGGTCAGCAAATGGACGTGCCAAGCGACGGTTTAACGAACCAATCTCCACCAGATACTCGTATACGCTCTCCTTTGACTTTTGTTTGCGGTTCAGAAGAACTCGCAAGATCGCCTTATCATCAGTGAGCGTACCGAAGGTTTGTAGGAGTCCCTCCCTGAGCACTGGATAGGTCACCACCTCATATTCATGAGTTAAGTTCAAATAGTATCTGTCGGCAGCCCCCTTGAGATACCGTGGAACGATAGACCTAAGGTCGTCCCAATTCACACGGTCCCTCCTGGCAGCCGCCTCAACTCTGTGAACAAACTCATGAACATCAGGAGAGTGACCATCTCCTGTGAAGGTTGGAACCCAATTTGAGTCATAACGACTCAAATTGTTCCCACGAATCCCTCGGTACTCCACTGGTGCTAACGCTGGAGCCGCGTCACGCCATACCTGAGGAGGTTGGTTGTATGGTGGTGGTGCTGTAAATGGAGCTGGTGGATATGTTGGTGGTGGTTGTACCTGTGGTACTGATGAACGATTTAATAATTGTTGTTGTACCAATGCTGGATTGTTCTGTAAGTGTTCAGCTTGGAATGTTGGACCCAATTGTGGTATTGCAAAGTCCTCAGCTCTCAAACCCGATTGCTGGAAATAAGCCGGTGGTGCCTGACCTGACCGTCTCTGTTGTTGCTGGTTTGGACGATTCAGACTATGTATTGTTTCCGATATTGGCCGTACTGGGATCGGTGTGGATCTCTCATCTGGCTGAAAAGCAGGTGAAGCAGATGGAGCAGATGATACTCCTGGTTTACTCTGCATAATTGGACGTGTTGACAACGATCCTATTATACTCCAAGCGCGTGACAATTGTGAGATAGCGTAGGTGCGGGCTTCTTGCAAGTCATTGCGAGGACCCAACCTATTCATCCTACCCGTGTAATGTAACACTCGATTCGCCAAACCATCTAAGAGGGTCTGATCAATCGGTGACTGAAGTCGTCGTAGTTGATTTAAAATAAGTTGTGCTGCCTGCACCACCATTTGAGATTCCTCTATCAAATCTCTCGCATGAGACACTGTTATTGGAACTGACCCATGATCTCCATGGTTTCGCAGTTCCTCTGCCCAATCGGCCCCCCCGAAGTCACACCCCGAACCAAACATTCAACCAGTAGTTCGCTGGGTTCCAGACCATAGAACGGATGGTCAACGTCTATTTGGTTTGACATTTTGATGGTAAAACCCGTAAAATTATGAACTCGCAAACACCAACAATACTAAAACCAATTCCCAACAACAAAAAAAGTAGTTAGTACGCTGTAAATGTAAAAATAATGAAAAACGCAAAAACGAAAAAAACCAACGAACGCCCAATTCGAAAACACAAAAATTTGTAAAAACCAAATTCCGTAAAAGAACAAAAAGACCACCGTCGTACCTAATCTTTGCTTTACCTTTCACAAAAATTCCTAAAATATTGTATATAAAAATATAATTTATTTATTTAATTTCAGATATGCTGAAATTTCAGAATTAATTATATACCTAAAATTATTTATTGACGATAGCACCCCTAAAAATATTTATTTATTTTTAAAAAAAATTGAAAAATCTCAAATATTCAAAAGAATGTTTATTTATCGGATGCACCGTCTTAACTTTGAAATATTTATTTATTTTTTTTAAAAAACAAAGAATATTTATTTATATCTTGATGTAATTTGCTTAGTTAAGAAAATTTTATTTATTTAGCTACCTAAAATTATTTAATTCTAAAAAAATTATTTTATTTAATAAAAAATGTTTATTTATTTAATTTTCAAAAAAATTTGTTTTATTTATTTTATTTTTATTTAATAATATAAGAGACTCCCAAAATCAAGATTCGTCTGGAGACAATTTAAAAAGTAAGTATGGTTACAATATCCATTTTGTTTAAATCTAAAATATCGCGTTCGCGAGCCCACTCCAACAATGCATGTGAGAACCGACTAGAAAAGCCCCTAACGACCAGATTCTACAGAACAGATTCTCCCCAACCTAATAAAACAATCACAACTGTCACGATTAGACACTAGGTCCATTTCTACTGACCCCGTTGTGCTTGTTTAACCTACAAATAAATTACAACTAAACCTAATGCGAAAGTTGAAGAACGCTCCCGAGCACCAGACTTCAAAACCTAAACTCCATGAAAAATTGTTTTATTGTAAAAGCTAAGTGGAAAAATGGAAAAGTTTTTTGAATTTGTATGAGGTGAAGCCTCTGATCCTGAAAGCAAAGTATAATTGGTTCTTCTCTTCATTACACCGAAGAAGCCTCTGAGCAAGGAATGGTACTACTGGTTTGCACCTAAGTACAAACACAGCAACACCACTCCTCGTCCCTGAGAACTTCCTCGCCGAATGAAGAGAAGAAACCAATGTTCTTCGATCGCATAACCCCGGTGGCCATAGGCGATCTAAGAACGACATCAATGTTAAAGAGTGAAGCTCTATGGATGGCTTTTTAGGCCTACCGCTATAGAGAGAATTATATTTATAACCTTATAAAATACCATATATATATAATTGGTTTTCCAAAAGAAATTCAAAAAAAAAATTAATCACCAATCAAAAATTGAAAATACAAAAAATATATCCTGCACACACCCATATCATGTTCAATGAGCGAATTCAACGAACCATTGTACTTGTATTTGTATACAATAATCTATTTACAACTAAGTACAAGAAATTTTTCTTTACCAAAAACCAAGATATGGACAATATGTACAAGAATATTTACAATATGTACAACCCTGTACATTGACAGTACCAAAAAATATTTACAAAATATGTACAATGTCATTCCAAAATATGTACAAGATTATATACAAAAATATGTACATCGACAGTACCAACAAATATGTACAATATAAATATGTACAATGTCATTCCAAAATATGTACAAGATTATATATAAAAATATGTACATCGACAGTACCAACAAATATGTACAATATAAATATGTACACCGACAGCATAAAAACCCAATCCCTAAAAAAAAATGCTGACCCCAAAGCGGTTTTTTTTTCAAATAAAAATTAACTAATTTAACTGATTATACAGTGAGGGACAGGGGCCTCCTGTGGTCCACTCCATACCTCATCCTGTTCCTCGGCCGGTGAGATGGAGACCTCCTCGACCACTTGAGTATCCTTGGTCGAGGAAGACCCCATCTCCACGACCAAGCGACTCTCTTCCTTCCTCTTCTTATTCCTTTCCCTCTTCTTCAGGGTCGATTTCCTATTCCTGGAGATCCTCCTCCTTTCACGCCAGCCCACATTCGGCTCTGACAGAGGGAGATCCTGGATCAGCTGTTCCAGGAGGTCTCCAACTATCTGTTCCGAATGTGGATCTGGCTCACCTCGATCCCCAGGTCTCGTTCTCTGTAGAACAGGTCTGTAGACCCGTCCTACCTCCTTCCTTTTATCTCCCCTCCGTATTATTTGGACCCCGTTGAAGAGGGACCGAACCGCCACCACGTCCTTTCCCTTAAAGGCCCGCTGCCCCTGCTGACGCTTTGTATACATTCTTTCAAAAAAAAAATCAAACAAATCCAAATATTTTTATTAAAATATTAAAACCAATAACTGGTTTCAAAAAAAAACCAAAAGAACAACCAAACCTGGTTTTATATTCAAATATTTTAACCTTATACGAAAAAAAAACCTGGTTTGACAACCAACGCCTACATATCCGGTCAAACTACAAATATAAATATTGCAGTTACTATCAATAATAATGTTTAAAAAAAAAATATATCAAAAACCAAACCTGGTTTACCAAAAAAAGAATTCACAAAAAACAATTACGCCAAAATAAATATAACTGTATTTTGTATTTTCCCGTTATTACGGTTCTTATCAAAAAAAAATCCCAGAGTTTTTGTTTCGGCCCACGTTTGTTATAGGCGGCCCTGATACGGAGCCACGTTGTTAAATCTTGCGTTATCAACAATCCTACTCTAGGAAAGATTCATAACGTATTACAGAGCATGAACTTATATGGACTTTTCAAACTAATTACAACTATATTTGATTTATCATTAAAAAAAAACACAATTTGGCGGAAGACAGCGTTGCCCCCAGACTAATCTATCCTTGGGAATCTCCTACTCTTTAATTACCTAGCCTAACAACATTCCTAAACAAAATGTATTTATATACATATATCCATATATATACATATATATATATAAACGAAAATTATAAAAATCATATATATATAAAATCAATAGAAAATTATGTATAGATAATAATAATAAAAAAACTTGCTTGTTTATTTGAATTAATTGGAGTCAACTGACGGTAAGTTCATCCAGACTGCGTTCCCATAGTAGCCATTTTCTCTAATCAAATAACAGCAATTTGAATTATTTCCTTTGTTGAAATCCTCTCCAGTGAAATCCAGTTTCCAATATTTTCCTCATAAAGACAATTCATGAACAGACAAATTCCGGCCTCTTTTTGTATATATATACAAAATCGTCTGATACGTGACCACCATTAGTTATATAAATAGAACATTTTAACTATTTGTTCTTATAAAAACATCGCCACATTAGGTTTCAATTTTTTTTCTGGACGGATTATCACCAATTATACAATATACGTTGTGAAACACTAACCAATGCCAACACAAATATCAGAAAATTGCTTCCTTTTGTAAAAATAGGTTATTCTTCACTCTTATAACTTACGTTTCGCTTTCTTTATCTTCATTAAAAAAAGAAAAGATCAATCGACTCATTCGTTTATTTTTATTTAGCAAGAAAATCAATCTTTGTTGAATTTTATAATTTATTCTTTAAAAGTTAAACACAGAATGAAATTATTATTTTCCAGATTTTTTATGTGTTTTTTGTTTGACATCTTCTAATCAATCGTGTAATACCAAAATTCAGCAAAAGTTAGTAACGACATCTGTTCGTTAGAATTGGAACGTTCGTTTATTTTTTCAGTATGTTCAAAATTTAACTAGCCGTTAAGTATTAGAAAATTTTAAAATTATTATTAATGTAAAAATGAACGGAAACTAATGAAATAAATTTTTATTGAATTAGAAAAAGAAGATGAATTGGTTTTATTATTGTTTAGCCGAATATAGCGGACGTTACAGTGCAATAACAGCAGGGAAAACTACTCGCACCTTTGCTCGCTTCCTTCGTGCTTTAAAACAAAGATCATTCATATAGTCTCATCTTCGATGTTACTAGGGAGGAGTTTTGTGGCAATAAATCCTGCCAATATAATTCTAATACATAATTAAAATAACGAAACAGTACAGCCAAAAAATATAAAAAAGTTGTCAAATTTCCCACCCCCTTTATGTAACGTTTTCTTTTTGTTATTCAAAGTTAGTGTTAACCACTAGTTTACTAATTTTGATCTTTCTTTGTCTCCCTGACTAAAACCCAACTTTTCTTGTGAATTTTGACCTGCTGAACATACGAATATCATTTGCATTTTTTTTTTGGTTAGCACTTGTTTTTGAGATATTCGCGGAAAACCAATTTTTTTGGTAAAAGTTATTTTGTTATTTTGGATTGCATATTTTCAAAACCCCCGATACACAAGCCTTCTTCATTTTTTAGCACAGAAAAAAGCGTGAACTTGTAGCGTCATTTTGAAATTAAAACTCAATATAAAAAAAATTCAAAAAATCGTTAAGGCCAAAAACGCCATCTAGAAAAATAAAACTCCATATAAAAAAAATTCAAATCACTACTCCAATTTTTTGCATATGGTGCATTGTTGTATTTAAGATGGCGTGAATTAATAGGGCTTGTAGAATATCGGGGGTTTTGATTTTTTACAAAACAAAAATTTAAATGTACTAATGAAAAAAGTGCTTAGTAAAGATACTAACAAACATTTTGAGCTATTTTTGTAAAAATCCATCAAGGATTCTGGAAGTTACATTCGAAAAAAGTTGAAAAAACATCAAAAAACATCTTAAATTGTCATCGCCTCAACGGCGTAATCGATAGCGTGTCTGCCCAAGGATTCGAGCCGGGCACTGACGAGGTTCGAATCCGATCCGAAACACGTAAAATGTGAATTGTAGTTTTTTTCTGAGAAACTTCAAACCATACCTTTGAATTGAAAATATTCCAATTACTTCTTTACTTACTTGAGTTTAATTGATCTCAAAAATCCAAAATAAATCTTAAATTTATGTTTTTTTAAATTTTTCCATATTCAACGCCATAAATTTTTATTTAACAATGATTGTAAATTTTTTTAATTTCTTGGAGCCTGTGGTAAATTGAATTCCCTGTCTTTTAAGTTAAAAACACGAATATTGGGGCAGGTTGCACCAAGTTATTCAGGTTTTCCCCAAAAAAAGTCAAAACTAAAAATTTGGAAAAAAAATTTTTACTAAGAATAATTGAAATCCTGCAACATAATTTGATTTATATATAAGCTGTTATATAAATTTTCGAATAAAAACTGCGAGCTATTTTGAGTTTTCCTTATTTCAACCGCGTTTTTTTCTTTTCTTTTTGTGCCGCATCGTAAATAATATTTTACAAGTTCAATCGTTCTCAAGCATCAATTAAGAATTCTTTCAAAATAGTAAAGTGTATAAAGTTAAATTTATTTAAATACCGTCTCAAGAAGTGTCAAGTTTAAAAATAGTCCAAATTCATTGTGTTTTATTTGTGGAATTTACATAATATATCCTTCGAAAAAAATCACTCCATATATAAGAAATGCATACTTCCATTACTTAAGCATAAAATTGAATGCAGATAAACCGTGGATGCCAAAAAATAGTTATGTCAACTTAACACATTCAAAATGATACAATAGAGAAAATGTTCATTTAACGTTTTAACGTTGTGTTACGACCAGGTTTTGACCATAACTCGCAATTTTAACACAAAAATCTGTATCACAACTCATATATAAATCAATTATGTTGCAGAATTTATATTATTCTCAGTAAAAAATTTGTTTTCCAAATTTTGAGTTTTGATGTTTTTTGGGAAAACCTAAATAAGTTGGTGCAACCTGCACCAATATTCGTGTTCTTTTTAACTTAAAAGAAAGGATATTAAATTAACTATAGGCTCCAAGTAATTAAAAAAATTTACAATCATTGTTTGTTCAAAATTTATGGCGTTGAATGTGGGAAAATTTAAAAAAAAACATAGATTTTTGATGTTTTTTCAACTTTTTTCGAATGTAATTTCAAGAATCTAGATGGATTTTTACAAAAATAGCTCAAAATGTTTGTTAGTATCTTTACGATGCACTTCTTTCATTAATACATTGAATTTTTTTGTTATGTAAATCATGCGATCCAAAAATCGGAATAACCTTTTTGTTCACCGAAAAAATTGGTTTTCCGCCAACATCTCAAAAACAAGAACTAACCTAAAATGAATATGATATTCGTGTTCAGCAGATCAAAATCTATAAGAAAAGTTGGGTTTTATTTAGGGAGATTTTTCTTGTAAACTAGCGTTATAGATTAACGTCTCTGAATGTCTGAAGATACCGTACTTAGTGGAGAACTAGGGTTTGTGAGTATTAATCAATTTATTTGAAGAATTTATTACCGTTGATTTTAAAGTTTTGAGGATTAAAAGTATCAGGAAAGACCGACGCTGGCAAGGCATTCCAGAGATGTGAGACTGTTAAAAAATATAACGTTGAAAAACGACAGTTCTACATCTTGTCACTCGAACCGTAAAACTTTCTTCACATACAGTTTGCACTTCATACGTGTTTATGCAAAATATTGCTTCTTGCTCTTTCCAGTTCAGATTTCAGATCTTGAATATTTCCTGTTAACTTGAAACGGATTTTGCACATTATAAGTTTCTTGTTTTAATTTGGTTTCAGTACGTGACATACATTCTCTACTGAGTGAACTTGTAGTTGGGGTACCTCCCGATGGTTTGCAGTCGCTGGCACTGGGTTTCCGATTCCCTGCACCTTAACGTTCGATCCTTGGGGACCACTCATAGGTGGTTGATAACGGGATTTGTTGCCCGCACTATGTTTCCTTATAGTCTGTCACCTAGCGGAAAAGACTAAGATTTTCGACCGCCCCTAACATTGATAACAGTCGTCGTTTTGTGCCGCTCCTTTATGGAGCACAGACTAACAGGGATTGATTGTTTATTTGCTATATTGCTTCACTACTACGAAAGGATTGGGTACCAAAACCGTTCGTTCAACATTGCCCAGAGTTGTGATACACCCGTATCCGTTGTGGATACTTCGTTGAGGCTGCCAATCCAGTGCTCTCAGTGCTCCAGAAATAAAAAAATAAATTAATAATAATGCATAGAAGAACTTAAACAATATAAACGTTCTATGTACTGATTTGTTTACACTCAACAAGTTGTATGGAAAATTGCATTGTTTGAGATTTTGTACTAATAACTTTCGGTTCAATTTCGAACCGATTTATTTTTGCCGTCAGTCTGTTGTTTTGTTTACATTAAAATATTTTGGCATAAGAATGGCGAGAAAATATCATTGTGATTATTGTAATATAACTTTAAAAGACAATTTAGACGTAAGAAAAAAGCATTTGAATGGATTAAAACATAGAATATTAAGAAATGATTATTATGAAAAACTTAAAGGTGCAAAAACAATTTCTTTTTATATATTATATAGGTAAATCTCAATTTTTTTCTAGATCCGAAAATAATTATAAAAGAGCATTTTGAAAAAACACCGTGCTCGAGAATTATGAAACATCAAGAATGTAAATTTGGATCATTTTGTCGTTTTAGTCATTACACATCAGCACAAATTGAAGAATTGCAATTAAAAGGTAGGTAATATAGCAAAATATAGTTTTCGGCAAAGATAAACAAAATTTAATTTTAGTTCAACAAGATGAACTCCTAAACTCCACCTTGATGGAATATTATAAAACAGTGCCACCACCAATTCCGGAACCAAGCAAACTAAAACGAGAGATATACTCTGTAAAAGAGGAAAAAGATAAGAATTATACTGATTTAATGTGGATATATCCTAAAAAACTTTTATCTATGGATGATCTACCGCCATCATTACAACTTATCAATTTACAAACAAAGAAAAGGGCAAATAATGCTATATGGGGACCCTGTTAAAATAGAATATATTTACAAAAGAAACTCTAGAGTTTACCATAAGCTGAGAAAGGGTTTAAAGAATTTATCAAAACCACTTTAAATTATTAATTAAGTAATTAAATAAAACCAACATTCTTGCTCGTAACGGCCATCACTTTCAGAAATTTGAGACATTGTTACAGGTTCGTTTTGATATCGGCCATGAATCCTTATAATGATTCTAATCCATCTCAAATATATTTGTTAACAACGGAATATTCTTAGTGAATTGGCTAGGCACATTATATTCGAAGCATACGTATCTCAAGTCTTGTTCGGCGGAATCATTTATAGTTCGGCAATATTTAAATAAAAAAAATTCTGTAACTGTTGAAAGTGCTCTTTTGCATTTTTCTGACAACTATTTTCCATTCGTAGGTAAAACAATCTGCAGTTTTACCCAATATCTAGGTCGATTGTAGAACATTTGTTTGATTCATGTAATTGGCAACGACATCGTTGTCATTATTTCAAGCATGGTATGGAAATAATAAAAACTTAGACAGAAGCCACGAATGGCAAACTTCGAGAACCACACTGCCATTGCTGACCGAACGAGAAACTTTGCACCGAATTGTACTTGTACCGAACTGTACTTCCTATAACGCATTGAATGCTTTTTAATCCAAACAATATAGCCTTGGTGAATGTCTCATGTTTCTAAGCCAAACGAATGTTTTATATGCTAATTGAATTATATAGCACGCTGGATCTAGTTCTGAACTCTTTTTAAATTTATTTTCGGTCACTTTCGATATTTTCTGAGTACTGCGGATTATTAACCCTACAAGCTGTTTAGCTCTCAGTACCATGCTTTTACTGGTTTGGAGATATTTCTGACTGATATGCTGCATGTTTTTGAGAATTGAATTTTTCCATTTTATCGAGTTTCTCATAAACTATAAACCCTATGGGCCGGAAATTTAAGATGTGTATAAAACTAACATGTGCACACAAAATGGCGTGGTTATTAATGAATAAAGTTGTTTTCGTTTGTTTTTGCAAGGATGCGATGTAAGGCTATAAAAAATATAAATTTTTTCTCGAGCCAACTAGCGTATCAAATAAAAGGGCGCTACATTAGTATTTTTACATTTATTTTCGAAATTTACACTGCGCGGTTTTTGTATAATTTTGTTTAATAGCGGTCTTTCCATGGTGTTTTTCGCTTGATTCCGAACCTGATTGACTGAAAAACTTAGAGTTCGGAATGATAGAAAAATTAATAAGTTTAAATACAATGAAAAATGAAATGATGTCTCAAGTAATAATTTAAGAATGGATAAAACCAACATTCATAACACAGTTTAAAGAAGTGTCATGAGCTTTTGACAAGTGGAAGAGCTTTTAAGTAACATCTCATTTTTTGTATAATTTTGCACTACCTAGACAGTTCGTAAATAAAGTGCAATTTTATGTATATGTATATGTATATATGTATGAGTCTCTATTTGTTTCGAACTTGATGTATAAAACAATTTGAGCAATTTTACAAAGGAGAGAAGTTTGGTAAAATTTAAAAAAAAAACTCATATGTCGATGGTAGTGATGGTAGAGTACTTTATTTATAACTTTTTCAAAAGTAAAAACTGTCAAGTTATCAAAAATATGCAGAAATACATAATCAAATTTGTCATATTTTTACACAGCCCTTATTAAACGCATGTGTTGATAATCGGCCGATTAATCGGACAAAAAAGCCGATACCGATTAATCGGCAAAATGGCCGATTACCGATTATCTACCGATTAATCGGTGCAACCCTAATTAATGCTCATAAGGGGCTAATAATTACGTCGAGGTGAACTATAATCTTTCTTCAGCGTCTTACCGCTAGCATTAGAAACGTGCTTAGAGGAATGGTTCTCGGCCACCAAAAACTTTCACAAATTCTAAGGGAAATGGCCTGTGAGGCCCAAAACCCCTTTTCTAAAGATATTCTCAAGCTTCTCTGGGAAGAAAAACTTTCTGCCTCCGTACGCACAGTACTAGCTTGTATTTGATCTTGACCTAACTACGACAGCTGAAATGGTTGATCTGAATGGCTTTAACGTCCGAGATCATCACAAAGTTTCATCGACTTTTAGTGGAAGTTTCCAACCTTTTATTGCCTTCCTATCAAACTATTCAGAATTTGAAATCTGCCCATTCGATTATCGCCATCTTGTTTTTTGCAATCTGCAGGTTCAATATGAATTGCGAAAGTGAAGGATATGCGCAACGGAATCAGGTTATGACTATAATATCGGACGTCATATCCACCATTCAGACCTAGTTGGGTTCCTCGTTCACTATGAAGTAAAAAACTAGTAAGTAGCTTGCTATATGGTTGTCAACTCTGAAACCATGTTCACTCATTTGTTTTAGCACCAGCGTACATCATTGACCTTTGAAGTTGAGTTTCAGGTCTGGAGAGAAGACATAGATATTTGGACTAACTTTTCGACCATGTTTCGGCTTAGTCGTTTTGTGGTCAGTCAAATCTCATTCTACATTATTCAGACATGCTCGTATTTTACACAGCTGAGTCATTGTTAAGCAGACGAAACGTAACTATTACTGACCACTCGATCCCAAAATTAACAAAAATCCTGTCTTTTCTGCTAACAACTTCTGTTAAAGTAGAAACAGTCAAACGAGGAGAAGGAAATTGTACTGTAGAATTTATACTCCGTAGGTAAGGTAAAAGTTTGGAAAATTTTTGTTTAAAAGAAGAACAATGAATCAAAACTATTAAACATAATGAAATTTATTTTTCTGTTCTTAAATAATATTCTATATCTAAATGTAATATGTGACATTAATATTTAACACTGCAACTAAAGAATGTAATATCGATAAGTTTAACGACGGAGTTTTCTTTTTTATTAGTAAATTTAATGTAAGAATTATTAATATTCCATTCTTTACCTACCACAATTTTTTTCTATATGCTAGCTGCCTTACGCTTATTTGTCAGTTTTAGGAACTATGTTGGTTTGGCGCTGCTTAGTTGGACCAAGTAAGTTTATGTCTTTATAAAAACAGAACAAAATTTTGAATAGCTTGCGTTTTGTATATTCAATATATGTATTTACAATCTGATCAAAAATAAAAACTGATTGTGAAAGGTTCAAAATACTACTGACGTTGTCGTGTTATTGTAATGCCATGTTTTCTTTTTTAAATTTACTTAAAATTACTTTACTTTACTTAAAATTACTAAAAAATTAAATTATAAATCAATTTGCAGAGTTATGGCGGTTAATTCTTTATTTTTTTTCTTTGAATATTTAAAGAGGCAGCAG
This sequence comes from Diogma glabrata, assembly GCA_963693315.1. Lineage (NCBI taxonomy): Eukaryota > Metazoa > Arthropoda > Insecta > Diptera > Cylindrotomidae > Diogma > Diogma glabrata. Next base: position 117,714,229 of record OY856186.1, read on the forward strand.
CAGCATGTGGCCGCTTTTTGGTTTTTGTTTTCGTTGTTTCAATTTTTAAAATCAAATTTTCTTTTTTTGGTGATATCAGCTCCTCTTTTATTAAATTAAGTTTCGGTTTTTCCTGTAGCAAACGATATTCTATACACTTTAAGAGCTGTGTTGTATTGTATACAGCTGATGAAATCAATTTGTTATTAATAATATCTGTTGATAACGAGTTACAGTCTGTTCCAGAAAAATCTTCAGCACGGGGATCCGCTCCATGTGCCAATAATAAAAAGCAAATATTTTCGAACATATAATTAATAGATAAGAATAATGGCGTTCGCCCGGATGTTCTATTTCTTTGGTTTAATAATACCATTTTACGAACATCTAAATGTAGATTTGGCCGTTCTTCTGCTATGAATGTACCCAAATAATTTTGTAGCAAACCATTTAGTGCTATTTCATCGTTAATTTCTTTGAATGGTGTATTAATATTCAAGTGTCTGTCAATGTAATCAATAATAGATTTAACAAACAGGAACTTGTTTAATGAAACAGCAAGATGAAGTACAGATGACCCTTAAAAAAATAATAGAAATATTAAATTGTTTTATTCTACGAAATTAGTACATTAGTTCTTGAAAAATCAAAGTCAACGTGTTTATAGAAAGAGAGAGATTTCATCCTTTAGGTTCTTTAAGAAACAAAGCATATTGCGCAAAATCGAAGAGGTTTGAATAATTATGTATAAGTAAAATCTCTACATTTTTTTCTTCCCCAACAGCTCAATATCGTTACTATAAGCCACATCAAACCCACACACCTACCTTCGAGTAATCTATAAATTTGGAGTATCTAAAATCGAGTATCTATAAATTTCAAGCAAATATGCAGTCACTAATTTTTCAACCAACAATCCATTTCTATTTTACAATTATGCAACAATAGGCAATCCATATAATCCTACTGATCCTTGGCTTCTCAAGATGGACGGGTGTACGCCTCAGAAGTACTAGGAAACCAGTTCCAACTTAGGACTATCACAACAATTTCGATGAAAGGTGCAAACCCGCTGCCCCATTTTTGGGGTAAGGAAGGTCACTGGTCGCACTGCTTCAAACTCTTCTCGCCATGACTGGTATTTAAAAGAATTCTAGACAACTAAAACATGGCATTTTCATCTAACTTTCAATTTAATAAATTGCCTTTGGTGTGACAACAGTACCAGAAATCTTCCAAAAATATGATGTAGAAAATTTTAGTGATGGTTAGAAAATTTTACCAAGTGTGTCAGTTTATATTGTAACCTGTTAATCATGGGGCGAACGAAAGAAGAGCATGATGAAAATCTAAAACGAGCTTTTGAAAGGGCACATCAGTTAAATATAAAATTTTATTTAAACAAATTTCAATTTCGGTTCAACGAAGTAAATTTTCTTGGACATTTATATCCGACAAAGGTATAAGACCAAGTCAGGATCGGGTTAATGCGATTCAAGAAATATCTAATCCAAGAAATAAAAAAGAAATAATGAAATTTTTTGGATCTGTTAATTATTTAAGAAGATTCTTTCCCAATGTAGCCAGCCGATCTAATGATCCCCTTGACTGATCTTTTAAAAAAAGATTCAGGTTTTGTATGGAATGAAAATCATTCAAAAGCGGTTATGGTAATCAAAAACATAATTACAGCTGCTCCCACCTTTAAGGCATTTAATACAAACAGTAATTATTCAAGCAGAGGCCTCACAAAGTGGCCTGGGATGTTGCATGATACAAGACAAGGTAATAATCCCGCTGCCTCACTGAAACTAAAAAGCACTACGCACAGATATATATGCATGTAAAAATTTTCATTACTATATGTATTTACGGCAGACGAATTATAATACACAATGATCACAAACCTTTGTTTTCTATAATCCAAAAAGAAATACACAAGATTGCGTCAACAAAGTTACAACGCATGCGATTAAATTATGATATTAAGATGTTTTATATACCAGGAAAACATCTTGTGATAGAGGCTTTTCTATCTAGAAATTTGTTATCATTCAAAATTCTCGAATCGTCAGAAGACGGAACGAACAAGCTAGTTTTTGCCATTTTTATTTATTTAGCGTATGGTTTTTGTTGTGACACATTAAAAACAAAAATAAAACTTAAAATAGATAGATTTTCATATGAAATCTACATAAAACAAAACATAAATACACATTAAATGAGCTTACAATCAATATGATTGCGCGTCTTTTAGTTAAAAATTAAAAAGTAAAATATTGTTACGTTTTTCTAACCTTTCTTCGAATTGGCCTAACTCACAATTCGATAAACGCAATTCCCAATCTCTTCTGAGTTCGATCACTGATTAGTAAGCACAAACACCAGGTTTTATTAAGTATTCAACAACTCAATTGTTCCACAACAATAGGAAAACAAAACAGCAAACAATATTCCTAACTAGAATATTCTCTCAACAGCTTCAGAAACTCCAACGGTTTATTGTAGAAATTTCCAGTACACCACGTTCAAAATAATACACAAAATATTTTTTCTCAATAACACTTATAACTTTATTACACTTATAACTTTACACAAAAACTAATTTAAAGATCACTTTTATAATTTTAACTTCACTATCGCAGGTTTAAAATAAAACTAATTAAAAACTACAAGAGGTAATTTCCTTATATACATTCTGCCTAATCTCTAGAAATTTCGCGGTCACTTTTTAGAAACCTTGAGAAAATATTAGAATATTCTATTATTTTACGTTACGTTGATTTGATTCATAAAATCATTTGTTTTGTGTAGACCTTAATTCTAAGAACATGTACAACAACAACAACACTATTCATTTCATTCACTTTCTGTTGTGTTTTGTTGATTTTATTTTCCTGGAAGTGACCGTAATCGTCTATATTTTTCTGTACTCGTAACAATATTAAAATATTTGAACATTGGGCAGTATATTTGAACATTAGATGTTTACATCGAGTGAGTTTATCCATGCTACTACATTGGGAGTTGCCAATTGGATGCCTGAGATGTCGCCATTGTATCGTCGAAGTGGGCACACTGTTGCAATGTGTTTTATGGTTTGTTGTGGAGCTCCGCAGTCACATTGAGGGGACTCTGAGATTCCCCACTTGTAGAAAGAATCAGCACAACGTCCATGATTCGTTCTTATTCGGTTTAGTGTGGTCCAGGTATGACGTGGCAGATCGAAACCAGGTTGGGCAGAAGTCGGGTTAGTAATAGAAACGCCAGGAGTGTTGTAATCATTCCAGGAGGTGTAATCATTCCCAGGCATCCAAGATATTAAAATTAGTTGCCAGCAGGTTGCTGGCAGTTTAATGTGGAGGCTTTCTTGACTTCAATCGACAACTAGTGTGGTCACCGTAATATTCGTGCAAGGGTAACGTGATGTTGGTTACCTTTTTTTGTTCACGCATGAGTGCATGCGAGCGTCTGAGTGCAGGTGGAGCGATATTGCTCAACACAGGGAGCCAAGGTAAGGGAATGGACCTGATAGTACCACTTATAGTACGCATCGCGGCATTCAGCTGGCAGTCAACTTTTTGAGTATGTGTGCTATTCAGCCAGACTGGTGCGCCGTACTCAGCCACTGAGTAAACCAGACTTAGAGCAGTTGTGCGGAGGTTTGTTTATGCAATATATTGTTTCTCGTTTTAAGTTTTTTTGACGTATTCTCTAGGTGGAGCTTAAAAGAAAGAGTTCTATCGAGAGTAATACCCAGGTAGTTTGGCTGTTGATTGTATTTAATGACAGTGCCGTTAAATAACACTGATAGTTCGTGTTTTGCCAGTTTGTTGTTTAAGTGGAAACAAGAACTCTCGGTTTTACTTAGATTAGGAAATAAGCTCCACGTTCGAAAATAGTCATTCATTATCGCCAGGTCAGTTGACAGCAAATCTTCCAAGACACCCATGTTTTTATTTTGAGTGGCCAGGGTCCAATCATCCGCGTACCCAAATTTCTTTGATGTTGTGTCAGGCATGTCATGGATGTACAAATTAAAAAGTAATGGCGCCAGGACGGAACCTTGTGGCAAACCATTGTTAAGCATTTTGGACCTACTACAGGAATTATTTAGATGAACTTTGAATACACGATTACTCAGCATGTTGTTAATTAAACGTGAGATGGTGTTACAAGGTATTGCATTGAACAGCTTATATATAATCCCAATTCGCCAGACTGTGTCATATGATCGTGTCATATGTCAGTGAGATCGATGAATACTGCGCCTGTTTTTAATTGTTTTTGAAACCCAGCTTCGATGTAGGATGTTAAAGCGAGCAGTTGGTCAGTGCAGCTGCGATTGGGACGGAAACCAGCTTGTTCGACTGGGATCTGGTCATTCAGTATCGGGTCGATACGGTTGTATATGAGCCGTCCTAGCAATTTGTAGCAGGTGCTCAAAAGTGCGATTGGGCGATAACGTCCTGGTTCATTGGATGGTTTACCTGGTTTAAGTATCGCTATCACTTTCGTAGTCTTAAAGTGTTTTGGAAGATTGCCGGTTTCTAGGATAATCGAGAAAAATTTAGTTAGCCATTGTTTTACATTTTTTCCCGCATTTCTAAGAAATTCTTGAAATATGCCATCGTAGCCCGCTACTTTTCCGTTTTTTGTTTGGGACAGTGCTGAATTTAGTTCTTCGCTACTAAAAGAGTTCGCATGGAAACGATGGAAACGAGCAATTCCGCTTCATTTCTCTTAATTTACGTTTAATTGTTCTCTTATGAAGGCGATTAATAGAAGAACGAGACATGTTTACGATATGATTTGCAATGTCCTCTGGATTTATTTCATTGTTAGCGCGAGTGATGGAGTTTGAGCCACCCAGTTTCCGAAGGAGACTCCATGCTTCCCTGCTTGAATGGGGAAAATCAATGTTTTCAACAGCGCTAATCCACTTTTGTTTCCTCGCGGCGTCCAGTAAGTAAATTAAGTCATCAGCCACGTCTGCTTCACCACTACTAAGGTACTCCTCATACAATTTATCGCTCTCTCTACTCCAGCCAGGAATGTATTCTTCACGGAAGCCTCTTGGGATGCATTTCTTTGCAATTGAGATGATGGCTCCAACGAACCTATCATAATTTTTAGGAATGGGTGGGATCCAGCGAATCACTGCATCCAACTCCAACCTATATTTATCCCAATCAGCTTTGTTAAAATTCCATCTAGGTTGAGGAGTAGAGTTAACGAGTGGGATTTGGATTCCAACCTCAAGAATTACTGGACGATGTTGAGAGCGTGGAAAACCTTGTAAAACAGCCCTAGATATTGGAATAGGGTAACGTTGTTTATTGAAGGACGGGAAGAGGGAAGGACAAAGGTGGTGGCCTTGCCTTTATCATTTACAAAACCGTTATCTACCGTACAACCACATTGCCTGCAGTACCGGAACTGATAAACACCTAGAACAACTAGGTATTATAATAAAATCCGGCAACACGGAGATAACTTTAGTCAATATCTATATTCCATCAGTAAGCAGCTGTGATACAGGTTATGAACCGTCCATAGGACATTTATTTTATACAAAAGACTGTCTGATTCTCGGCGATGTGAACGCTCATCATGATCTATGGCACTCGCACCTAAACACTGATTCACGAGGTGAAAACATGGCCGATCGAATTGACGGCTCCAATTTTGGAGGCCTCAACGAACCACAACCAACAAGGGTAACAAACAACTCATACTCTTCTCCAGATATCTCCCTTGCTAGTATGTCACTAATGCCAATTGCAGAATGGAGAACAGAAATTGCATTAGGATCAGACCACGTGCCGATCATAATCATCTTAAGCCGTTCCATAAATCAAATCAATTCCGAAAAGAAGATATATTAATAATTAATATATTAATTTTAACAAAGCTGACTGGGAAAACTACAAATTTTACTGAAATTGAATTCAGTAAGCAATTTTTACCACTTGACGCCCTCTCTTGAGAAAAACAATTCAGAGAAATTTTTAATAAAGCTAGAGCTCGATACATACCAGTGGCAGAATTCAAAAACTAAAACCAAACTTTCCACATGAAGCGTGTGTGCTTTCGAATCAAAGAGATGACACAGATCCAGCCGACTCCAGAATTCCGGACCTGAACAAGCAAATTAACAAATTGGTCACGGACCATAAAAGAAATAAACGGAGAGAGCTAGTGAGTAAATCAAACCTGGGTACTAGTAAAAGTCTTTGGAAGGTCATTAAGGGCCTTACTCATCCTCGACAACCACAAAATAATTGCATGATCTCCTTCGACGATATCCCCATTGAAAACCACAGGAAATGCGCAAACAAATTTAACATTCAGTTTACAGAAAAACAGCGTAAACACGAGAAAGAGATCAGATCAGTGTTGAGACACATGCGTAAACTTAACACTGACAACTTGGAGGATATTATATTTTCCGAAGAAGAGGTTGAGAATGCAACACGGAAAATTAAGCCATCAAAAGCTATAGGACCCAACGGCATCTCAGCCATCATGCTCAAACACATCGGACCCAAAGGTTAGAACTTCCTCACTACTACACTTAATACATCTTCAAATACTCTTCAGATACCAAATATCTGGAAAACGGCCTGAATCAGCCCCATTTTGAAACCAGGAAAACCTGAAGAAAAGGGAGAGTCTTACTGACCAATATCCATCCTTTCATCGGTCGCAAAACTCATCGAAGCACTTCTGCTCCCTCAGCTGACAAGATCCTGCAATTTGGCGCCACATCAACATGGCTTCCGGCGAGCACACAGTACAACCACCGCGCTACACAGAATACAAAACCAGATCAGTGATGGTCTGAATAAAAAAAAAACCATGCGCTAGAACAAGTTTAGTTGCACTTGACCTGTCAAAAGCATTCGACACAGTGTCGCACGCTGCTCTCTTGGATGATATCTTCAATACTAATCTGCCAGGTTTAATGAAGCGCTGGTTGTGCAATTACCTCAGTCAGAGGTCGCCAAACATATGTTGAGTGTCGTAACTACAAGTCCAAAATGAGAGTGCTAAGACAAGGAGTTCCTCAAGACGGAGTTCTCTCACCGTCATTATTCAATCTCTACCTAAGCAGTTTGCCTACTCCACCAGAAGGAATAACCATCACGTCATATGCAGACGACTGCACAGTGCTTGCAACAGGAAATAACCTGCAACAACTCACAAATATCCTGAATACCTACCTTAATATTCTGAATGATTGGTTTAAAAGCAGAAAACCAAAACTTTCCACTGAAAAGTCTACATCTACACTTTTCACCACATGGACGAAGGAGGTAAATTCAACACTAAGCATCTGCATAGACAACATACTTATTCCCACAGTAAAAAATCCGAGACTGTTGGGTGTAACATTCGACCCACTGCTTAAATTCAACGCTCATGCACTAGAAATAAACTCAAGATTGAAAAACAGGAATAACGCATTAAAAGCACTAGCGGGTAGTTCATGGGGCAAAGATAAAAACACGATCATAACAACATACAAAGCAATAGGAAGCCCTATTTTAAATTATACTGCACCCATATGGACCCCCCAAGTTGCCAACACTCACTGGAATAAGTTACAAACAACACAAAATGCTGCCTTGCGAACCGCAACCGGATGTCACCTGATGGCTCACCGAGATCACTTGCACGAGGAAAGTAACATATTGCCGGTCCGTGAACATAATGAAATGCTAACCAAACAATATCTATTGGCTTGTCACAAAGAGCAACATCCTTACAATGACACCTCAACTACGATCGAACCACCTAGAGACATAAGGAAGGAGGCAAGAAGCTTTCTGCAAGATGTCAGAGATAGCCAGATTACTGGTAACATAGACGAATTTACATATAGAACTGGCTTAAAAACACCACACCAAAACGGTTGAAAATACAATAAAGAACTATATTCCAAATCGCATTTTGAATAGAAAGCCACCAAAAGTAGCTGCCGAAGAGGTCCAAAAAAGTAGCTGCCGAAGAGGTCCAACTACCCCGTAGCACCAGATCCATCCTAGCTCAACTAAGATCCGGTTGATCACGCATTCTAAACAATTACATGAGCAGAGTTGAACCTGAAATTATTGACAAGTGTCCCGCATGTGAGGACACGCCACATGATGTAGACCACCTATTTAATTCTCCTGCAAATTTTACAAACTTGACGAAGGAAGATTTGTGGTACCGCCCAGGGGCAGTAGCAAAGTTCCTGAACTTGGACATGGTGCCAGAATATTAGCACCAAACACGTCGCTACAACAACAACAACATTAAATGTACCAATAATTATATTAATAAATCATTTTTAAAATAACCGTTGTCTGATATAATTATTACTAATTCCAAACTCATCAGTAAATACAACACTTAATATCTACATTGACAACATACTTACTCCTATTCCTACAGTAAAAAATCCGAGACTGTTGGGGGTAACATTCGACCCATTGCTTAAATTCAAAGCTTTTGAACAAGTGAGCTCTAGATTAAAATGCAGGAATAATTCATTGACAGCACCAGCGGGTAGGGATATGGATGTGGGGCAAGGATAAAAATACAATAATAACAACGTATAAAACAAAGGGTCGACCTATTATAAACTATGCTGCACACCAAGTTGCTGGCACTCACTTGAAAAAGTTACAAACAACATAAAACTCCGGTTTGCGAACCGCAACCGGATATCATTTGATGGCCTACCGAGATCACCAGCATTGGGAATGTAACACATTGCAAGTCCGTGAACATAATGAAATGCTAGCCAAACAATATCTATTGGTCTGTCACAAAGAGCAACATCCTTGTAATGACATCTTATCAAATATCAACAATCGAACGACCTAGAGATATGAGGAGGACAACTAGATGCTTTCTGCATGAGGTTAGAGACAACCAAGTAACAGGTAACATCGACTAGGTTATTTATAGAACAGGCTTAAAAATACTCCATACTAAAGCTGTTGACAACTACGCTGTAGCCCCAAATCCGGTTGGCCACACATCCTAAACAACAACTATATGAGCAGTGCTGATCCCGAAACTATTGACAAGTGTCCCGCATGTAAGGGCACGCCGCACGATGTAGACCATGTATTCAATTGTCCTAAAAATTCAACCAATCAGACGAAGGAAGATTTATGATACCGCTCAATGCAGTAGCAGAGTTCCTGAAGCTGGACATGGAGTCGGAGAATTAGAATCACACCCGTCGCTACAACAACAATATCCTACTATGATCTTTCTTCATAAAAGACGAATGATGCCTTTTTAGTGATTTTACTCACATTCATTCGTGAACAAGAAATGGTATTTCTGGAATCTACAAATTACTTACATGATTGAAGTAAAATTTGTTTGTAGTTGCAAATTGTAAGCGGAAAAAAAACATCAAAAATGTAAATTCAGCAGTTTTTTAAAGGTGTTTAATACACAATGTACAAAAACAAAGCAGATAAAAAGAAATGATATCTTTTGTTTTGTACTTCTCTCGTTTCAGATTACCTATCAAATAATGCATTGTACATTTGGGTGACGATGGGAAATAAATTTATACTTTGTAAACATAGCTGTATCGACCACCGAGATTTGGCCAAACATTTTGTTTGACTAGACATTTGCTTTTCCACAAATATTATCATTGATAAAATTGAATTAAAAAATTAATATTGACATGTTTAAATACATTTCTGTCACTTGGTAGTTTTACTGCAAATTTTAGTTTGAATAGATAAATGATATGTTTTTACTATAACAGTATTCAATTTGCTAGATAAAACGTATCATTTTTTGGTTTTGTAATTTTACGTTGTGTATTAAACCCGAATAAGAAACTGCTGAATTTATGTATTTGTTGTTTTTCCGCTGCCATTTGCGATATCATTTCTTTTAATCTGCTTTGTTTTTGTACATTGTGTATTAAACACCTTTAAAAACTGCTGAATTTACATTTTTGATGTTTTTACCCCTGATATCATTTCTTTTTGTTGGTCTATATAAAAAAATATAACATCAATAGCCAATTAATATCCGATTTTTAATCCATTACTAATCCTTATTCAGTTACTATCCAATCCATATCCATTCATATCCAAACCCATATACATTCCATATCAAATCAATATCCATTCCATATTTAATACATATCCATTCCATATCCAATCCATATTTAATCCATATCCAATCCATATCCAATCCGTTTCCAATTCATATCCAAGCCGTGTCCAATTCATATCCAGTTCATATCAATTTCATATCCAATTCATATATAATCCATATTCAATCCATATCCCATCCATATGCATGCCATATCCAATCCATATCCGATGCATATTTAATCCTTATTCACATTCAAATCCATATTCGACCCATATCAAATCAATATCCAATCCATATTTAATACATATCCGTTCCATATTCCATCCATGTCCATGTCATATCCATACCATGTCCAATCCATATCCATATCTCACCAATCAGTTGATGAGTTAAATCGCGCACGCACCGAAAAGTGGGTAAATTTGGTAGAAACCATGGATTTCTCCCACTCTAGCCGTGAGGCGTGGGATCTGTTGAAGAAATTAGGAAATTCGAAATTTTCATCAAATACATATGCCAATGCAGTTCATCCAAATGAAGTTGCGTCCAGAAATGGTTAAAACTCAAAATTTCCTATTCCAAAACCAAGAAATCGAAAAATAAAAAACCGTTTAAGGAAATCTAAGAATTCGATCACCGAATCGCCGTATGGTTTCCTGTGACGATTGAGGAAGTAAATGAAGCGATAAAACCCCTAAAAAAAGTAAAACATGTGGAGTTGATGAATTGTTTCCAGAGTTTCTAGTCAACTTGTCAAAAAATGCACGAAAATGGCTATCGGCATTTTTCACTGATTGCTTAAGGGCAAAAGTCCAAACACCTGGAACTTAACAAAAGTAAGAGCAATATTAAAACCAGGAAAGCCAAAAGAGCTACCAGAAAGCTATCGCCCTATATCTTTATTATATGTGACATACAAACTATTTGAAAGAGTAATACTTAACCGTATATCAACCACAATTGATAACAGTATTCCAGCAGAACAAGTAGGATTCCGTCCTAACCGAAGTTGTTGTGATCAAGTGCTATCGTTGGTCACACATATCGAATCAGGTTTTCAGGATAAGAAACAAACTGCTATGGCATTTGTTGATCTTACCGCGGCCTATGACACTGTATGGAAAAAGGGATTACTGTATAAACTCTCAAAAGTAATAAAGTGTATAAAAACCATAAATATCATCTCAGCACTTCTATCCAATCGTAAAGTTATTGTTCATTTGGGAAATAGACAAAGTCGAATACGACATGTCCACAATGGCGTACCACAAGGTTCGGTTCTCGCACCGATGCTTTTTAATTTGCATACATCGGATCTCCCAGTTGCAATATCAAAAACATTTATTTATGCTGATGACTTGGCAATTGCAGTGCAATTCTTATATAATCCATCTGCAACAAGGAAGGCTGAAGCAACACTATCGTCAGATATAACTATACTGACTGACTATTACGAAGATTGGCGTCTGAAAGCAAATCCAAATAAGACGGAAGTATCCTATTTTCATTTATCTACTCATAATGCCAATGATACGCTTAATGCTTATATGAAAGGAACTTTATTGAAATTTAATTGAACACCTACATATTTGGGAGTTACCATGGACCGATCATTAACATTTAGTTTCCAGTTCCACTGTGATAATCTGAGTAAAAAACTAAAATCGAGGATCAATATTATTCAAAAGCTATCTGGAACAGATTGGGGAGCTCATGCTAACACACTCCGTATATTATCGTTATCACTAGTCTATTCAGCAGCTGAGTATTGTGCACCTGTATGGAGTCACAGTACACATACACGACATATAGATATAAAGTTGAATACTTGTATGAGAATAATTTCTGGCGTCTTTAAATCCTTTAAATCAACACCTTTACCATGGCTCCCAATATTATCGAATATTGCTCCACCGAAATTTAGACGAGAAATGGCACTAATAAGAGAATTCAAAAAAATTCTCGACAATCCAAATCTATCAATTCATGAAGAACTTATTGGTAGAAATGAAAATCGTTTGATTTCAAGATGTCCTATCTGGACTAAAATCAATCTCTTGGGAAATTTGAATGACTAGAAGATAGATGGCTAGAAGAATTCTCAAGTTTAAATTTTGTCAATAAAGAGCTAATACTTGAACCACATGCTATAGTCCCTGGATTTAATGAACCTCGTCGACGATGGATTACAATTAATAGAATCCGATGCAATCATGGAGTAACAAATGCAGAACTTCATAGATATGACCAAAATATTTCACCATCATGTGACTGTGGCAATGTCAATCAAACCGTTTCTCACATTTATTGCGAGTGTCCCATCAGACGATTTAATGGCAACCTGATGGAACTACACCAACTAACTGATGATGCAAAAACATGGATAGATCATCTTGACATTCGCTTATAAATTGTATTCAAATTTGTAAATAAATAATATACGCATAATAATAATAATAATAATATCCATATCTATGTCTATATCCATATTCATAACCATAGTCATATCCATGTCCATATTCATATCCATATCCTTATCCATACCTATATCCATGGATTCATATTCATATCCACATCCATATCTAAATCTATATCCATATCCATACCCATATATATATATATATATCAATATTTTTTTTTTTAACAAAATGTGTTGTGTAGTAGGAATTAAAATATGTGTAGATAACAAATAAGTGTGTTCCGATAAGTGTGTTCCATTTACTACATTTTCCTTTACTTTTGTACTAAATTTCGTTTTCAAGTTAACCATATCAAATGATGGTAAAGCTACGTGACAAACTTACGCTTCTATTCACCGCCAGAGTTTTTGTCAGTTTAGAGAATAATTTCAAATATGTTTGCCCAAATGCTTATACAAATTTAGAATTTCAAGCCTAAATGTCATATTTCTGTCCAGCTTTCTTTAATTGTTTATATTTTGCATGAATCATAATTTTAATTTTCAGAAATTTTTAATATTTAATTAATTTTCTTAAATTTAACAAACTCAAAATAAAATTTAAACTTAAAATTTTGCCAAACTAATAATTTTCTTTTACGTTGTTTAGTAATATTGTTTTTCAAAATTGTCAAAGCAATTTAATGTCAAAAAAAAATGTCGGAAACGTGTGGTAAGAAAGAATTTGAGTTGTAGTAGATCAAAAATCTAATACACCTCACATTTGAGCCGTTCCATTTAAAATTCGGTTCGGGTAGCAAGTTTACCTAAAAGAAACACGGGTAATAACACATAAAAACCTTTTAAGACCAAGGTCCCACAACAACATACGTTCAAAGGTGTTGATGGACGTAAATCTTTCTTTTTTTGTTTTTTTTATATTTTTTGTTAAAGAATGGATAACTAAACAAAAAATCCTATCACTGACAAAACATGACATAGGCCAATATTTTATGATAGAATAGAGAAAATAAAAGTAAAGTAATTTTAGTAAGTAATTTTTTAAGTAAGTAATTTTTACAAAAATTTGCTGAAACAAAACAAAAATGTAGTTGCCAATAATCCAGCCGGTTGCATATTCCTTGATCCTGTGACGCACTGTCTTTCTTAAAGATTAAAGCCCACACATAATTATATGAAGGCTCGTTTCAAGGAGCAAAAGCGTCTCATCATCAAGGATTATTTCACAGCTAAGATTGAGGGTGCTACCGTTGACTGAATACAGTTCATCCGTCACCACCCCTAAGATGTCACCTTGGCTAGTGATATCTCACTGCTATTGCCAGTGGTATGTGATATCTCATGTTAACTCGTATGTCAATAGCAGGGACTGGAGTACGCGGGGTTGTCACACCCGTAGATCAAAAATAAAAAAAAAAATAAAAAATATGACCGATCAAGTTGAGATTATTGTATTTGAAAAATTGTACTTGAAAAATTAAGCCATCAAAACCCATTAGACTAAAGAAATTAAACTAGCTCACTACTACACTCAACACATTTCGAAATTCTTCTCAGAAACCAAACATCAGGCAAACGAACAGAATCAGTCTCATCTTAAAACCTCTATAAATACAACACTCAACAGACAACAAAATAAGAAGTCTACCTAAAAACAATCTTTATTTGCAAGAAAAACAATTATTTTGCGTTTGCGAAATATAAACAGCTGATTACAACAACTGTTAAATTTTTCGGGGAAAAAGTTCTATTGTAGATTTTTATTTTCACATTATAGTGAATAATTTGAGTAAAAGCTACATAGTCACCACTGCACGAACACAAACAACAAACATTTACTAATGTTCACTAACGTTTGCTAAAAATCTATCTGCCTGCACCTACCAAAAATTTTCTAAAAACAAATTTTTGGTACATAGCATTTGTTGAAATTCCGAAAATTTTACAACAAAAACTTTGACAGCGGTTGTTTGCCAATCAAATGAATTATTAAAAACAATTACACTATTTTATAATATTTTAACAAAAACTATTTTTTTTCAAAAGCATTTTTTTGAGTATTTTTTTATTATATAAACTCGCAAATTTCTATCGAAATTTTTGATTTGCACATACATACTTTGATATTGCAAATATGAAATCTGCAATCGCCATTTTACTTAAAATAATTACCAATATATATTTTGTTTAATCATTTTGTTCAAAACCCCCGATATATCGATACAAACTGATAGGCGCGCCTCCTGCATAACTTCCAAATTTTTTAGATAAAATTTTATATTTAAGAAACCTTAAGGTCGATTTTAATAAATTTGGTACAATTTAAATGGTTTGATTTTAATCATTTTTTGAATATAATTAATTGTGCCCTTTGGTCGAAAAGTAAATAAAACAAAAGGTGATTTCCTGTTTAAGGTAAAAAAAAATTCCAAAACGATTTATCATTACTACAAAAAATTGATTACAAAATTCAAGTCAACACAACTGCAGCGCGTTCTTTTTCTCGACAATGTTAACTATTGTTAGGCGATGTATATTAACAGTCTAAGCCAATAAATAAATTAAAAAAAAACTATTGTTAATCTGTCAAAAAATCATGTTAAGTTTTGTTACAAAGGGTGCCTTTTACTAAGCAATCAAGACAATCACGCCCACGACCGCTGTTTTTTCCCGTTCCACCTGCTTCTGAGCGTTACAATTGTAAACTCAAGTGGAATGGATTAGGTAATCGTTTTAGGCGTTGACGTCAAAAATACAAATGGTGAGTTTGAACAAATAAATTAGAAGCTACAATTTGTAAGTTTTAACAATAAACTTTATTAATTATGTTAACCTCTATCGATTTTCATGAGAATTGGGAATTAAACTCATCTTACTCTCAACTTCAAAGGTGACATAAGCCTGACTTGCGCTTTTTGTGTTTAAGGGGTGAAAACCACCCCTACGTGAAAATATAGAAAAGATGTAGATTTACTCATTTTTTCGATTCCCTTCTTATTTAGCTATGTAGAATAAATCTTCTTTTATATTCTCGAACATAGTTTAGTATGTATTCCAACTTTTCACCTTTTAAAAACCACCCTTTAAAAACCCCATGCCTTAGAGAAATAAAAAAAAAAAGTAAACGATAATATTCTAAAAATATTATTATGAGCGTATACCTCACACAAACACTGACACACACTCACACAAATGATCAAAAAAACCAGTGTTTTGCACCAAAAAAAATGCAAATGGTTTTTGTAACATATCTCTCAATTTTTAAGTTACAACGTCCATTAAAAAATCAATATATAGGTACTTTCAAAAGTCATAATATGGTATTAATTCCAACTTATTCAAACCTTTCATCTTTAACTGGATACGGGTTGAGAGGCTCGGGTTGGGTGGTCGGAGCACTATAATGCAAACTTGAAACAGTTACATCTTCGGTATTTTTTATCCCACAAAAAACGAAATACAACCAAATTTTTTGTTAAAACAACACAACCATTTTCGTGCTGAATACTTGTTATGTATCTTATTTAGTTTTAGAGTTATTTTGAAGAGAATGTACGTTTTTAAGAAATTTGAAATATACATTTTTCATTATCATCATACTTTTTCCAAAAACTACGTATTCTAATGCAGCTTAACTTCTGGATCTCATGACTAATACTAAAAGCTATCTGTAAAAGGATAACGAAGAATATGGATTTTGTTGGGAATAGCTGAGATTTTAACGCTGATTTTTGTTTTAAATTCCGGTTGCTCACCGTTTTTGTATCTTAACTCGGTTAGTTTTAAAGGACACGAATTAAACTAGTACTTATTTTAAAGGTATTGCTAAGCATTATAAAAATATTTTAGAAGTTTTGTCCGAAAAATTCAATGCTTTCCATTTTTTAACGTAAGTTGTTAAAAAAAACATAATTCTCTTCAATGAGCTATAACTTCCTTAGCTTTGGACTTACAAAACTCATACCAAAACCAATATCTTTTTCGTTTTAAACTTGATTTTTGTTCATTTTAAGTTTTTTGATGGAACACTAAGTTTTTGAGTTATGTTATGTGTGAAAAACCGTCAAATAACATGCTTATTTGATCGAAAAATGCAAGTTTTTAATTGCGAATAACTCGAAAAATATTGCTGTATGGAAAAAAACGGTTGAGAATATTTTGACTTAAAATGTGTCGCTTTATCTATTTTCGGGGTTATTTTGAGTGAAAAAAATTCCACCCCCGAGAAGGGGTGGCATCTACCCCCAGGGAAAAGCGCAAATCATCGCTATGTCATTGATTTTTTAGTCACCCTTTGACTATTCAGCAAATTTCAAGTTAATTGGTCAAGGTTCAAAGAATTCAGAACCGAAAACGTTTGGTTACTGTACTACATGCATGAGATCCAAATTTGTATGATAATTATTTTGAGTAAAAAATATTTACACAAATTCACTCTTGTTTTCGCCATCTTTAAATTTGGCGCTAAACTTATCAACACTCACTTCAACCCACCTTTTGAGATGGGTCGTTGTGAGCTTGATGTGAGCGAAAATTATGACGTCATCATGAGTAACGTTTTCACCGCGACCACAACGACCGTCGTCGTCAAGTGGAACGGATTAGTGTAACGCAACAAAAATGTTAAATTTCATTTAGAAACGACAGATAAAAAATTCAATATTAAGAAAATATTGTTAAGCTAAAATTATTAATTATAAAATTATTGTTCATAAATTTAAGAAGCCAACAAATTCTTTAAAATATGTAATAAAACAAAATTATTGGTCTGTGCTTACACGATAAATTTCATTTCATTTCAAGTTTCATACCAAAGTAATGACTAATGAATGAAGTAATATACCAAAGAAATGACTTATACCGCATTCACAGCGACATAGCAAATTAGTAGATAGTATATTATAATTTGCATCTTGGCATATTTAATATGAGTTTAAAACGTAGATTGTAATTTGAATCGTAAGTATTTGAATCGTTTGTAATGGTAGTAAGCCTAGATATCAAATTAGTTGCAAGATTTTAAAATGAAAAGTGTTTACAGCACAGATTTAAATTAAATCTACTAATTTGCTATGTCGCTGTGAATGCGGTATGAATGATATAAATGATGATACTGTAACATCTAAATTCTAAAATGACGACAGAAATATGAACTGCTGAGTGCTGACACTCAAACAAAAACTGTTTCAAGGCAAAAAACCGCACATGATCAAGTAGAAAAGCTGAAATTTTAATGAAAATATATTCAATTTTTTGAAAATATGTATTCTCTTAATATTCAATTGTAATAAGCCACTCATGTTTAGGAGGTGAGTTGGAAATTGTTACAAAATGTTAACTTTTGAAAGTTTAACATTGAATTTAGGAACGACGTCATATTGTTACATAATAGGTGAGTTCCATTGAAGATCAAACTTATGTCGTTTTCCTTTTGCCAGAGCAGAGAGTGATTTTTTTTTTCATAAAAAGAATATGAAAAAATTTGATCTAGTTTTGTAGTTTTGTTTGTGAACTGTCATTTAATGTTTTTGTAATTAATAGTATTTCATTAAATAATTTTTAGTAATTTTTAATTTAGAAAACGATTTAAACAAAACATTTATTTAAATAATAACCATATCACTTTAAAAAAAATAATAATAAGTAAATGGCGTCTTGTGACACAGAGTAGCGATTTTGTACCATTATCTCTGTTATTTCTCTAGTGTAGAGAATTATCTCTCCTGGGGAAAACTAAAAAAAAAGTCTACATACCTACCCACACTCAAATTTCCCCTTAAGATAAATTCAAATACAATACAAATCGAACCAATCTCGACGTGATATTTATGGACACGTGATATATTTACAATTTAAATGAATCAATCAAAGACAATTATATATATTACAATTTATCTCTCCTTTTATTTCTCTAGGAGAGATAATGGTACAAAATCGCTACCCAGATGTGTAAATGTATTTGTGCAACTCTATTGTATTTACAACTTGCTCTACGAAAAAATCTAGATTCAGAAAATTTTTAGGGCAGAAAAGATCACTTTTTTTTTTATAAATAGAAGACGTAATGTCAAAAAAAACTTGACTGGAGATCAAAAATAGGCGTGTCAGAGCAATTTTTTTGACAAAAAGAAAAGACATTACTCAAATTGGCTTTGGTCAACTCTACCTGAACCTCGAACAAATTGCGTAGTTGACAAGCAGTTTATTTTTCGATTTTATTTAGATCGGTTATTATAAACTTGTTTTGGTATTTTTAATAATAAAATGGACCAGTCAATCTAAATACCAGCTCAAAATAATTTTTTAAAAATATGACTGTGTGTAGGCGGGGAATCACATATTTTAATAATTTGAGATATTTATTACAACTACAAACAAACAAATTTTCCAAGTTCACAGTTCTAGGGGTTTTGGCTTGGGTTTTGAGTACGCAACAAAAGCTATTTTCGGGCAAAAATAATTTTAAAAAACTTACCATCATAGTTTAAAACTCCTAATAATTCGAATGGCACTTTTGGTAATAATAAATTTAATATTTCCACATTGTCACAATACAGAGCACATAAATGCAAACAATTATTGCCATCTATATTTTGATGTACGACACTGGAATTATATTTTAGTAAAACTTCAACAATATCGACTGATGAATTATTTCGTACAGCCAAATGTAAAGGTGTTTCGTCACAATCCTCTGTTAAAAAATCAATTCTTTCTACTCGTTCCATTAATATTTTGCACTGTCTCTCAAGGGCTATTACATCTGAATCTAACGCTGCAATATGTATCGGTCTAAATAATAATAAAGAAAAAATAATAAATACATTTTGTAATATTTTAATTTACGTTTTTATTAAACTCACAGATACCCATCGTCCAATTCCAAACATCTATTCCATTGCTCTAACATTTCATTACGTACATCGTTTGTATCAGAGTTAATGGCTGGTTGTACATAGTCGTTTAATAAACAATCAATATCAATATTGTTAGCAAGAGTAAAATCCGTATCATCACCATCATTATTGACCATTTGCTTTATTAAAACAAAATTTAACTTTAAAAACATTACGAAATTACTATTTACAAAAATTACTAAATATTAATATAATATTAAATTTTTTCTAGATATAATTTCAGAACGGAGTTGTTCATAAAACAAGATTTACAATACAACTAAACTTAAATGTTGTTTTTAAATATTGATGTTTGACTTAATTTTACTAACACTTCTAAAACACATTTAGGGGATTCCCATAATATTATCTTATTTTGATTGTAAATAAAAATGTGAAAACAATACAGTGCTCTACTAAATTGTTTATACGTTTTTTATTTCACTTCATGTTTATTGTTTTGTTAAATAAATCTTTTTATATAATAAAATTTATCTAATTTCTAAAATTTTAGATGATGTTTGAGATAATTTGTCTTTTGATAGATAAAATATTTAATTTTAAATAAATTTATTTAATATAGACATTGTCATTTTGGTGTCAATTGCGAGTATCGACAATCGATCGATAAATTTACAATCGAAGCAATCGGTATTGCTAGTATCGATTTCAATCTATATGTAACGATTTACAGTCGTTGCCTGTTCGATTGTATTTGTTTTCATGAAAATCATTAATATGACATTTCGATTGAATTTGTTCAGTTTCTTTTTGCTGCCACACTAAATTATAATAAAATTATAAAATATATTGTTATAAAAAATGTTGTAAGTATATAAATATAATTATTTATATTCAAATATAAATATTTAGATTTTATTATAGGAAGAGAAAACTTACCAATAAAAACCAAATGGAGAAGTTAGTACAACTAATGGAAAATAATCCAAATATTGCGAGGGGATTATATAAAAAGTCACAAATTCAAAGTCAATGGGAAAAACATGCCGAAGTGCTAAACAGTTTAGGTCCACCAACACGCTCGGCTGAAAAATGGTTAAAAGTATGTGAAAAATTTGAATATAACCTTAAAATCTGATATTTTTTTTATATTTAAGGTATGGACAGATTTGAAATCTAACACAAAAAAAAAATTGATTCATAACCAAAAGGAGTTGAAAGCTACTGGAGGTGGACCAAATCAACTACAAACATTCACTGTATTAGAAGAGGCTATAATTGACTTAACTAATTTGAGAGATTGCGTAGTTCCTCCAGGAAAGGATTTTGGGATATGCAATGCCGAAGGGATTTTAGAGCTATCAACGGACTGCACAAATAAAAATGATGTTGATGATGATGATTGTGATGGTTTTGTGTTAGAAACACCAATTACAGCAACACAAACTTCCACTCCATTACACCAAGTTAAAGGAAAAAGAAGATTTCAAAAACGGTCTGAATTGAATTCAATGCAGCAAAGAGTGGTCCTTTTGGAACGCCAAACACAAAATATGGAAACATTTCATGCAGATTTAAAAAACAACATTTGCGATTTAAAAAACATTCTACAAGAATTAAAGAACGAAGCAACAGAAACCAAAAATGAATTAAAGGAATTAATAAATTTAAAAAAGGAAAAACTTAGAATTTATAAAGAAGAAGTTAAAGAAACCCAGAACTACAGAGAATTAAAATTAACAGTAATATAAATACATAATAATAATAATGCAATATCTTGTGATTTAGTTAGTAGAAGCCAAGGAGGCAAAACATTTTTTATTTATTTTTTTTATAATAACAAATGAAATATAAAAGATATTTTCAATAAAACAAATTTTTTTGAGACCATGCTCAATTTACTCATGTAGTAATGTTGTTTAGAAGTGTACGTCTGATTCTTTCACCTTCATTGTAGTTTGAATTATTTGTTTCATTAACTTCAGCCATTTCAACATTTTCATTTGTAATAACATTGTCAATTGTATTTAACACAATCTTGTGTTTTACACAAATGTTATGTAATGCTACACAAGAATTTATTATTTGTGTTACTTTTCGCGGTGAATAATGCAGCTCTCTTGCACCCAAAAGACACCTAAATCTATTTTTTAAGATTCCTATTGTTCTTTCTATAATGATCCTCCCTTGTGTGTGGTTTTTGTTAAAATGAGCTTCCAAGGAATTTTCAGCTGTGTTCCGGAACGGTGTAATAAGATATGGTGCCAACGGATAGCCACCGTCACCTAAATATTATATATAAGTAATAAGTAATTTTTTAAAGCAACAATGAAGAAGGTTGACAAGGCTTCTCAAGACTTCTCAAGATGGACGGGTCTGCGCCCCAGAAACACAGTTCCGACCAAGGATCATCGCAACAATTTCGACGAAAGGTGCAACTCCGTCGCTGCATTTTTTGGATAAAGAAGCAGCTGTCACTGGCCTCACTACTTCAAACTCTCCTTGTCATGGCTGGTATTGAAAGAAACCCTGGACCAACTAAAACATGGCACTGTGCAATATGTAAAAACACTTTAAGGGCAAACACTACATCCTTACAGTGTAACAGTTGTAAGGAATGGTGTCATCTCAAGAACTGCTCAGGCCTTGCCACACATAAGCAATGGACTAAAAACTATATAGCGCCATGTTGCCAAACATAAGGTCAACAGTCAAGCAGGAACTCGCAACAGAACACAATGCGAATGAACACACATCCGGAAAACCCAAGCGATGTGAAAGTAATGCGAAGAAGACATATATTAATTTTAACAAAGCTGACTGGCAAAAATTTTACAAATTTTACTGAAAAAGAATTCAGTAAGCAATTTTTACCACTTGACGCCCTCTCTGGGGAGAAAAAATCCAGAAATTTTTTTAATAAAGTCAGATCTCGCTTCATTCCAGCTGGCAGAATACAAAAGATGAAACGAAACTTCCCACAGGAAGCTTGTGCTCTCTCAACATTAAGAGATGACATCCGCAAAGCAGATCCAGCCGACACTAGAATTAAAGAATTAAACAACCAAATAAATAAGCT
Organism: Diogma glabrata; assembly: GCA_963693315.1. Classification (NCBI taxonomy): domain Eukaryota; kingdom Metazoa; phylum Arthropoda; class Insecta; order Diptera; family Cylindrotomidae; genus Diogma; species Diogma glabrata. Next base: position 117,736,691 of record OY856186.1, read on the forward strand.
AGTTACGGAACACAAACGCAATAAATGGAGAGAGCTAGTGAGTAAGTCAAACTTTGGCCCAAGCAAAAGTCTCTGGAAGGTCATAAAAGGCTTAACGCATCCCCGACAACCGGATAATAACGGCATGATCTCCTTCTATGATATCCCAACCGAAAACCAAAGGAAATGCGCTACCAAATTTAACACACAGTGTACTAAAAAGCCAAGTAAACATGAAAAGAAAACAAGGTCAGTGTTGAGACATCTGCGCAAAGTAAATACTGAACATCTAGAAGATATCACATTCACCGAAGAAGAAGTTGAGAATGCTATAAAGAAAACAAAGCCATGAAAAAGTATTTGAACCGGACGGCATCTCAGCCATCATGCTAAAATACATTGGACCCAACGGATTGAACTTTCTCACTACTACACTCAACACATCGCTAAATGCTCTTCAGATACCTAACATCTGGTAAACAGCTACAATAAGCCCCATCTTCAAACCTGGAAAACCTGAAGAGAAGGGAGAATCTTACAGACCGATCTCCTTCCTTTCATCGGTTGCAAAACTGATTGAAGCGCTTCTGTTACCTCGGTTATCCAGATCTTGCAATTTGGCACGCCACCAACATGGCTTTAGGACAGCACATAGTACAATCACCGCTCTTCACAATCCATCAGTGATGGATTAACCAAAAACAACCGTGTGCCAGAACAATATTAGTTGCGCTCGACCTATCAAAAGCATTCGATAAGTGTCGCACGCTGAACTATTAAATGATATATTTGACACCAATCTGCCAGGTTTAATAAAGCGCTGGTTGTGCCTAAGATGCCGCCAAACATACGTTGAGTTCCGTAACTCCAAATCTAAGATGCGAGTGCTCAGACAAGGAGTTCCACAAGGTGGAGTTCTCTCACCTTCATTATTCAATCTCTACCTAAGCAGCTTACCTACACCACCAGAAGGAATAACCATCACGTCACATGCAGACGACTGCACGGTTATTGCAACAGGGAACAACCTGGAACAACTCACTAATGCTCCGAACACCTACCTTAACATCCTAAACGAATGGTTTAAAACCAGAAAACTAATACTTTCCACCGAAAAGTCCACATCTACACTTTTCACCACATGGAAGAAGGAGGTGAACACAACACTCAACATCTGCATTGACAACGTGCTTATGCCCACGGTCAAAAAGCCGATACTTTTGGGGGGTCACATTCGAACCACTACTTAAATTCAATGCACATGCTCAACAGGTGAACGCAAGATTGAAAAATAGAAACAATGATCTGAAAGCACTGGCTGTCAGCTCATGGGGGAAAGATAAACAATTATAACAACATACAAAGCAATAGGAAGACCTATTTTGAATTATGCTGCCCATATGGACACCTCAAGTCGCTGACACCCACTGGAATAAGCTACAAGTAACACAGAACGCAGCGTTGCAAACAGCAACCGGATGTCATTTGACGGCTCTCCGAGATCACCTGCACCAGGAATGTAACATATTGCCGGTCCATCAACACAGTGAAATGCTCACCAAACAATATCTATGGGCCTGTCAGAAAGAGCAACATCCCTGCAATGACAACCTATCTACAACCACACCACCCAAAGACATAAGGCGTACTGCGAAATGCTTCTTAAGTGATGTCAGACGCAGCAAAATAACGGATAACATTGACGAGCTTGCATATAAAACGGACATAAAAACGCTACACAGCCGGAGGAGTAGCACCGCACCGTCGCTACAACAACAACAACAAGGTTGACAAAAAAACAGTTATTATTCAATTTAAATCATACCTAGTAACCAGCTATTTCGATCTCCATTCAAATAATCTTGTTCAAGTTTTGCTTTTAGTGAAGACATTCCCCATATCATTGAATCATGACAAGCTCCTGGATATCTGGCACAAACGTAACGTATCATAGTATTATGGTCACAAACCTTAAAATTACATAAATTCCTTTATTCGAATTTCTTTATTAAAAAGTTAACTTACAATCAAAGCATTTATACTATAAAAGCCTTTTCTGTTATAATACAAGTGCTGTATATTTTTGTTGGGTGCTCTAATTCTGATGTGTGTCCCATCTGCAGCACCAATGACACCTGAAATTCGACTTTTTTGGAAGAAGAAAAGCTTTGCCTCATTTTTTTCTTCAGCGGTATAGTCAAAATTGATCCATTTTGGACATATATGTTGCTCAAAAACACACAACATTTCTTTGAGCACTAAAGAAAAAGTTGGTTGTGCAAGTCCAACATTAAACTCATTGCCAATACCAGTTTGGTATGAGCCTTGAGCACAAAATCTCAAAAAGCTGGCTAGCTTAATAATTGTTGGAATTGATGAACTTCTTATTGATGGTTTCAATTTTGGTTCTATCTCCTCTAATAAATCAACAAATATTTGTTTTGTCAGACGGAAATTTTTAATGAAACTAATTTAAAAATTATGAAAATAGAAAATAACTAAATTAATTGATAATTTACAATTTATTTAGAGTAATTTACCAAAATTCTTCTAGATCCAACGGATTACATTTATCCCTAATTTGTTTTCTCCTTCGTAACAGATTAATGACCTTTTCATCATTCTCTGTATCACTTTCAAAAAACAATTCTACCGAACTCATGTCTGTAATTAATTTGTAATGAAATTAAATTAAACTTTAAAAAAATTATACAAGAAAAACCAACTTTTTTATATATGTTTATTATTTTCTATATGTCAAAAAACAAACAAATTATTCACAATAATTCACAATATGTCACAATAATTTGATTTTGTATTTTTTAAATCAGGCAATAATTTATGTCTTATCGATTACGTTACACAATAACAAAATTAATTTCAATCGAATCGTAAAATTTATTTCGATCGATTGTCGAATCGATGACCGCAATCTACACGCTTAATTCTTTTTTGTTCAATAAGTAGAAAAACATGCATAGATAGACGACAGCCATGCATAGATAGAAAACAGACATTAGATAGAAAACAGACATAGACAAAAAAGAAATACGAATACGAAATGTAGATCATGCAAGTATAAAAAAAATACATATACAAATAAAAATACAAAAACCAAAGCTGGATGAGAAGTAAGTTGCCAAAGGTTTTTTTGCTTTAACAAAATGAAAACTTGGTGGTGAAGTATTGCGATCAGTCTCAAAATTTTGGAAGTCAAATAAGATTTTTTAAGTCTTTTGGACAATCTTGAATCAAAATCTGTAAAATAAGTGTATGTCAGGGTAACTTTACTAGAGACGCAGTCTGCAGACTACCTAGTCGATATTGCCCATTTAACCGTGTTAAAGTATGATCTGGACATCTTCTTAGATAGTTCAGGTTGTTTGTTGTTATCAGTTATGAGTTATGTTAGAACGATCGACTACCCAGGTAACCTTCGCAGATTACTTTATTATTTCAAACGAACCCAAAACCAAAATAATATACGATCTGGGCTCTTTGATGAAGACCATTATGAGAGGTACCTGCAAGGTTCCGTTCTTGGTCCAACTCTTTGGAATATGGTCTTCGATACTAGTTTGGTTAACGGTATCCAAGGGATTGCCTAAACCGATGATAAAGTAATTGTCGTAACTAGAAACTTGAGAGCACAATTACAAGAACGCGTTCAAGTGGCATTAAAACAAATAACCATATGGTGTAGACTGAATAAACTGAACCTTTCGTCGTCAAAAACTGTTATACTTCAGTTGAAACGGAAGTACGATCGAGCAAGACAATCAACCGTTTAAGCAAAGACAGTCTCAAATTAAATGGTTTTTACCTTAGTGTTGATTTTGATAAGCTTTTTTCAAGTCACATACGTTATATAGGTGACAAATCAAGGTCTCTTCCACAGTTTCACAAGGTTATCACACGATTGGTTGGGTCTTGCTAATAACACAATACACATTATATACAGGACTATAGGAAAATCTTTTGATGTAATGATGAGTTGGATGGTACAGCTGCGGACCCTCCTTATGTATGTTCATCAAATAGTAATCGCTCAAAGTAAACATATTACTTTGCATTATGAGGCTACAAAACCACCTCTATAACGTCCTCTCAGATCATTGCGGCAACAATCCTTGTCGATCTTCTCCTTAAAGAGGTCAACATTGAAAAACAAAATCTCAGCTCAAAAAATGCAAACGGAAGACAGTCGATAAAACAGAAACTATTCCAAGAGACACTTAACGGCTGAAAAGCACACTTAGAAGTCTCACTCTCAGATACGCGTATTTTTTCATCAGTAACGCAATCCTTGCTTTAAATAGTAAAAGAATGGCTCTGACCGGTTCAACAGTTCAGTTTCAGTTTCTTAAATGCATTGAAGCATTAGAAAATGGAAGCTGCTTAACATGTAATGTACGTAGATGAAACTCCACTGTATGTCGCTGGATATCAACCTCCACTTTGATTAGGGATGGTTAATTATGGTCGAGCACATGACAACTTATCTTTTAAACTAGGAACAGAGAGGCGAGCGAAAATAACGAATATATTTTTATTGGACGCATGGAGTTTTTGTTTTTTAATTTTTTAGCTACGGATGTGACAACCAGTGATGAGAAATAGAAATAAATTTTTTGGTTTACTTCTATTTCCATTCTATACTTTTACGTTCAAACAAAATAAAAAGAAAAAAAGCAACAAAATTATTTAGATTCCTTCTATTTCGTTTTTTGCCTTTCTGTTTAAGTTCTACAATTTGGTTCATTATTCTACTTTTGTTTGTTACTTACAAATTACATCAATTTCTTCATTTGAATTAAATAACTGATAAGCGCCGTGCAGTGTACATTGTGATTCACTACTATTTTTTATGCAAAGTACTTAATGTATTTTATTTTTAAATACATAAGAATTTAAATTTCATGATGGTTTTTTAAAGGACGTTGAAATTATAAATCAAACACAAAAGATAATGGACACTAGTGAAATTCACACAAAATTAAATCAAAAAATATTTAAAATATGTGCAAAACTTCCACATCAACGAAGTGTTGTTTGGGGTTGTTTGATCAGCAATTCAAATCTTACTAATGAGCTTGATTCCTGGTATGTTGCTGATTTGACGGTATTTTACATTATGGATAAACGGGCTTCTATCTAAATCAAATCGATTTTACCTAAGCCTGAGAACTTGACACGTTACACCAGAGTATCAATAAGAGTATAATAAGATAAAATAATTTTCTTCCTCCAAACTTTAAGATTAGCGTTAAAAAATCTTCAAAGAAAATTGATCAACTGTACATACATATTACATACTTCTAGGGATAGAAGTTGAAAACAATATGAAATGAAATTCTCATATTTTTAACCTAGCCAAGAACGCTGTTCAAAAATTGAGGTTTTTGGAACGATTTCGTAAGTTTTTCAATAGCGAACAGCTTCTTTTAATATATAAATCATTTTTACTCCCTGCATGGAGTATTGTTCTCACATATGGGGTATATCTGATTTTAGTAGTATTTTTTGAAGTAAATTGAGTTTGTTCAGCGCAGAGCTGTTAAACTAATTAGCAACTCAACTCTTATTGATGAGTTAGATTCCTTGCAACACAGAAGAAATGTTGCTGATCTGATAATTTTCTATTAATACATTGTGGATGAACAAACTTCCACTGAGATAATATCAATTTTACCTGAACTAGCATTCTATCGTGTAACACCAGAGTAAATTTTGTAGCCTATCCTTTTACACTTCATATAAAAAGGTTCAGAAGTGTTGCTTTTCAGCGTGATTTTTTCAGCTTCATACTTCATATAAAAAGGTTCAGAAGTTTTGCTTTTCAGCGTGATTTTTTCAGCAGAGTCTCGCATCTATGGAATGTCTCACCAGCAAGGGTTTTCCCTGATAGCTTTAATCCGCAAAATTTTAAAGATAACGTTCATAGACTTCTTAAAGAAACTTAATTTATTCAAACTTAATCCTAATCCCTAGTTGGACATGGTATATTCGGATATTAAGAGACGTTAATTTATAATTTATTATAATTAACACTAAACATGCCTAACTTTGTATATAGAAAAAAAATATTTTCTTCAAAATTTAAACCGTGCTATTTCAAATAAAACCGTGTAAAAATAAATTTAAATTTTTTTTCTGAACCGTGTTATATCAAAACCGTCTAAAAAGGCCGTGTAAAAACATAATTGGGTGTATATATATATATAAATATATGTATATATATATATATATATATATATATATATATATATATATATA